>BLFK01000887.1:910071-920071 GCA_014634185.1 Astreopora myriophthalma
CCTTTCACCTTGCTTTCTTGCTACTTCTTCTCTCTCTCTCTCTCTCTCTCTCTCTCTCTCTCTCTCTCTCTCTCTCTGAGTTTGCATACATGATATAATGATTGTCAGTCAATGTTAACATGGCATCGCAAGCATTTCTGACATTTGCTTTCATTGTTCCCTTCATTATATGTTGATGCCGATTAATTTTTTTTCTAGTACCATTCATGTCAAGAATGTGCCCTAGTGATACATACAAAATATACAAATGTGGTAAGCAGGACTTCTTCTTGTTTTTAACTGTGGAACATGAAAAATTTAAAATAACGTCTTTGTACAATCAAACCTCAATTATCTGAACATCGATTATCCAGAGTTGCTTGTCTGGGCACGTTTATTTCCCATGAATATTAATAAGATGTGATCAGAAGAAAATTAAAGGTACGAAGTCATTAATCATTCTTTCTAAAAGCTGCTTAAACTTTTAATCTGTTCTGCTTTAAAAAGTGCAAGTGTCAGGAGATTAACAATGTATTCTGATGCATTCAGCTGAATTCTTATTGGCTCAATTGTTGTGTTACTAAGGGATGTCACGCTTGGTTAGCTCATGCATTCATGTTGGTTATGATTTATGCAATCAGTTGTAAACTAAAATTACTGGTCACAACCCGGTCTATGAAAGGAAAGTGGTCTGTTCTATAGATAAAGGATAAGCAAAGAATTAGTTCACATTTAGAGAGAGAACAAAAGGTAGTAGATTTAGCACTCGAGTATAGAATCTGTAAGCAGCAGATCTCAGATACATGCAAAGACAAGATCGTGAAATTCAACCAGCCAAAAAAGCTTGCTTGAACATTTCAGAGTACTTTGCCTACACTAAGACTTGAAACAGCAACTTTCTTTAATAAATTTTGTAAATACATCATCACATACAGGCCATACATACATGCAATTACTGTATGACCTACAGTATTCATAATTAAATGCGCTTTTGTTTATTTAAGTGTCTCATTAATATTCATATTTTATATTATTCGGAGACTTGAATATCCAGACTAATTATCCAAGTCCCAACAAGTCCAGAAAATCATGGTTTGACTTTAATTTGAAGCCTATTAATCAAGTTGCATAAATATGAATTCCTCTGGTTTTCATATACTTGTACCTATCTCTGATTACTGTTTATAGGGGCAAATGTACGAGCAGACACCACACTGATTGGTTTTGACCAGAATGATTGGCAGAGAGGAAATAGGAGTTATATTTTTAAGGGTGGAGGTAAAGTTACGAAAATTTGTGTTTTTGATTAAGAGTAGAAAGAAGAATGCATTTGTTTTAAAATAAATCCAGTGCATGACAAATAAGCTCTCAAGGAGTTTTTAGCAGCAAAAAAATTAAATATTGGAATAAGAACAAGATATCATTATTCTAATATTTTGTCAACCCTCAGACATCTTTTCTTAGTGACAGACTTTCATTTTGACATTTCTTTACTGCAGTAAAGAGGCAGCTCATTTTTGTGAAGGTTTCTAAAAAGTAGACAAACCAAACATTAAAGCCATCCAGGAATGTTCAGATCATGTTAAAATCTGAAAATATTTGAAACTCAAGTGTTCTTTTCATTCATTTTAGTTGACAGGGGAGAGTTTCTAGAAATTGACCATGATAACAAAAGGTTCTTCAGGGAAACCCTTCATATCAGGTATAAGTTGGTAGGAAATTTGTATATGAATGCGAGTACAATTGAGCATTTACACTGAGTGATCTTTGAAAATTCTCAAAATTGCACAAACCTTGAGGCAGGCTTTTAGCCAGGCAGCCGTCCAACCGTCCTATGGACGGCCATTTCTAGACATAACAGGTTTTTGGACGGCCTGTTTGGGGCTGCTGTTGCACAATCCTTCTTACCCGGGTTAATAAAATAATATGTGTATGATAAACGAAAATATTCACGTTCGTTTCACAACGCTAGATTGCGATGATCGGTTCGAATGCTTGCCCCAGGCTCCTCCTCCTCAGCTCGATCACCGTCTTGAAACCCCCGATTTGGTGAAAGTACTCTCCGCAACTCTCCCACATCAATGGCAGCTATTTTCTTTTACACGCCTTGTGGAGTAGTCGCCTTTACGATAATACTACCCTGACATCTGCTACAAGTAAGACATTACTGTTTTCACTTGAAATACAAGGGAAAACTGGTGACCAAATAGCTGTTTGAAAACGATCTGATCGCTTCCCAGAATCGCGGAAAATGCGTGTAAGAGGCTTTGAGTTTTCAAAATTCCCCAGACCCCTCCCCCCTAGGGGGATGGGGCGTTTGGCCCCATATCAATTGGTGGACGGCCGCTTTTCAAATCCTGGCTAAAAGCCTGCCTTGAGGTGAGTACTAGTTGAAGAATTTTCCAATATCACGAGTAGCGTAAATCCTTCATTGCTCGAGCTTCATACGATAACTCATTTATTATATCACTGAGAAAATTACGAGCGTCTGCCTTCAGAAACCACGTGAGAGCCACAAACAGTCATCCTGTTGGCTTTATTTTTTATTGAAAAGCATGCAGTTGGACCCACGGTTTACAAACAATTGAGTAAGAAAAAAGAAGGAAAACACTCTGCCATTTTGATTGTTTTTAAAATTACCGTGGGCATCATGCCACGTCCATTGCCACGGTGGCATTAATTTGCACTACATCCCATAGAGTGGTTTTCAGTTGACTGTCGAAAGTAATTAGTGAATACACAATTGCTCAGTTTTGGTTTGCTCTGTGACTGGACAAAAAACTTGCAGCAACTTTTCAAGCAATCAGACAAGCTAAAACCAACTGTGACTCAGTCACTCTCATTTCCCCTCACTTGGTGCCGGCTGCATTAACTTATGCCTTAACTTATTCTGATTGGCTAGTTATGAAGCCAATTTGCGCACTTCCGATCAATTTGTGGTTGGCTGAAGAACGTGATTGGCTCTGCTCATTAGAGTCAATTGAAAATGGCTGTAATGATGATGATGATGATGATGATCATTGTGATTGCACCTATTGTGTGATTGTGCTTCTAATGTTGCTCTCTTGCTTGTAGGGAGGATTTTCGTGATCTAGACGCTCTCAAACCCTCAGATGATACTGTGAATACCAGACTTACAACACCAGCTGTCGCGACAATGCTTAACACAGACAGTTTAGCTTTTACAAGGTATTGATCTACCCACAGCAGTACATTTAGGTTTTAGTATTTTGTTTAGTACTTGTAGGTGGTGAACCTGAATTACATTTGTACGTACAGTGTAGCTTGTACGTGTGCTGTGATTACCAGGTCTGAAGTCTTGTGGTATTAATGGATGGCATTTCTAACTTTTTATTTCATAGTCTTTGGGCTTTTGTATGTCATGCAAGATGTTTGATTTCTTAATCTGAGATTTGGGAAGGCTTGTACTGTATAATAATTCTCTATAAGTATATATTTAATAGTAGAACATATCTCTAGATCTTATTTTATTTATTTTAAGGCACAAGACCATGTGGGGATGGGGTGGGGATAAAACAGAAGTTGTCAATGGCTTTGAATGTAAAGTGTTTACTGCCAGTGGAGTTGAAGTTCTCACTAAAACAAGAGTGGAACATTTGAATGCCGAGGACAAACAGGCTGCACAGAGTAAGTGCTTTGCCATGTAAATGAAATTTTTGTTACCTTCCTTTTTTGTTCTTTACTGCTTTTGTGAAGTTGTTGTTCTCTTTTCTCCTGTTAGCATTATAGGCACCTTCTAGGTTTCATTACCTGCAGATACTTACATTATTATAACATTTTTGTCAGTAGTATGTGTAATAATATACATAACTCTGAATGTTAATTTTGTGTACACATGTTAAGTAATGGAAGGGCTTTATGCATAAGCATTATTCATAAGTCACTTTTTGTTTGATATTTGTCAAATCATGGGCCCATGAATTTCAAGCACTAAAAGGCGCATAACCTCTGTTGTTCAGTTGTCCTCAGGTTTTGCCTGTGACAGTCCATTGCAGAAGTTGCAGCTGTATGCACCCTTCATTGCTTGAAATTTGGCCGAAATTTGATGAAATAACCGATGTAATGCATACGGCATTTCAATGATAACTGCACAGAAAATGTCTTGAGCTCTTTGCTGATGGATGCAAGCCCTTGGCTGAGATCTTTGTAAACAAAATAAGCATGTTTTTGCACTGGTTGAGGAATGTATAAAGCAGGAAATGTTTTTTTTTTCACACAGCTGGGATTATGGGGTCTAGCATGCAGACTAAGGTCACATGGCTTATCCCAGGTTCAGTTTGTTTGTTGCTATCTGCCATTGGCTAAGATGCCCCACCCACCCCTCATGTGTTTTTCAGGATAAGAATGGAATTATTGTTCTTGGTTTTTGTTTTTTTCGTGGCCAGTCCTAGTGTTGTTATAATCATGTAATAATTGGGTCATGGTTCTATTAAAAAGTCAGGCTGTATGGTTTGGCTTGGCATGGTGCTGTTCCTAACCCTAAAACAACTAGGCTTCTATTTGTTATACATGTTCATAGATACAAATGACACTTTTGCTGCGAATGGGTTACAAGCTCTCTTGGGAATTGAGGAGGAGAATTTTTCACCCAACTTAGAGGTAAAAATGTTTTCACCAAAATTATTGTGGTCACATTACTCAACCTCCACCGTATGGTGCAGTTTCTAAATGCCATTTAACAGACCTTCAGTATCATAATAACTGGCATTATCTTGTTGAATCACATTACAATGTCGAGCCCATAGTCCATTTGTATAAGAACGTAGATAAACAACCTAGCTCACCAGGAGTTGTAGCTCAGTGGTAGAGTATCCGACTGGTATTATAGAGGTCATAGGTTCAATTCCTGCTTGGGACTCTGATTTCCTTTTGAGTTGTCCTTTTGCCCATTGCCAAGCAACTAGCATGCCATCTTTCTCACAGGCGCATTACACCTTCACCATCGTTAATAAGTTGCCGTTTAACAGAGTTAACAACGAGAAGGGCCTGGTGGTACATGTAATTATGCTGAGTGGTTAATGCAATTTTCAAACTGTAACTAAAGGACCGCTAATTGCAGAGACAATACGCCCTCCAGCCAGCCACGAATCGAAGCTGTTCACGACTCGGTTTTACCCGCCAATCAGAATGAAAAGCAAAACCAAAACTGAATTGTGAGAAAGATTGAACAAAAAGGGCCTCACAAACAAATCAAAAGATTGGTGTGCAAAAGTCACATTTTGCTCGCAGCCAAGCTCCAGTTGTGTTACGATCAAAGCACACTCTAGTTAAGGAAAATATATTAATCAGAAAGTAAAGGTAAACTTTCATACAGTTCCCACTCAAATTGCTTGAACAAAGCTCTGTTCATGTGCACCACTAGTCAGAGCAAAAATCTGTAATTATTCATTTGTGTTTGTTTGTAAATAGAGTGAACAGAATGGGTATATTCTTGATCCTACATCTTCAAATCCATACCAGATGAGCATAGAGGAATACTTCAATCCATTTCCCAAGCATAATGGCAGAGGTACATTACCTACTGAAATTCTACAGTTTAGCTCTCAGGGCCAAGTGTTTCAAAGAACGGCTTGCACTAACCCTGGGTTATAACGCTACATGTATCTAAAACCAATAGGATCCCCATTTAGCAATACCCCTGCTTGGAACACCCTGGTCCTGAAGTACACAGCCCACTCCCAGTAACTCAGCCCTTCATGGGAAATTGAAAATGGTTCAAGGTATGGGAGTTGAGAAGAAATGGCCTGAAATAAGGGAAAACTGTTTGGTTTTTCTATTCAAAAGTAGTGTACATTTGGATCAAATTTAATTTTGGAAAGTTGAGTGAAAATTAATGTAAAAACAACACCAGGTGAAAAAAAAAAAGGCAAAGCAGCAGGAGAAGACTAAGTACTTAAAGAGCTTTGCAAATTTTAAAGGTAACATTGTTGGGCTATAATCATGCATGAAAAAAAAAAAAACTTCATAATCATTTCAATCATCATTCCTTTCACGGGAAAACATACATGAGCCCAACAAATTGACCTGCTCTCAACTGTGTGGCTTCATAGCTCAGTTGGTAAGAGCACTGCACCGGCATCGCAGAGGTCGTGGGTTCGAATCCTGTGGGAGTCACTTGAATTTTTCAAGTGCATATATAGAGACAATAATTGCTTAAACAGTCCAGAAAGTTTGAGGATCATTTCTTCAGTTGATTGTCGGGCTACTCCTTCAAAATTGAAGATGCACAAGAATGAAAACTGGACTGGGAGGACTGTAGTACATTGCAAAAAGGACCAAGAATTGATGGCTGCTTCAAAATAATTTCAGGGTTTTAATAATAATAGAATTTATGTAATGTTTAAAAAAACGAGCAGCAGTGTTTTATCGGGTATAAAACATGAGGCGTAGCCGAGTGTTTTTAGACCCGATAAAACACTGCTGCGAGTTTTTTGAACAGCTTCAAAAACTTCTGTTGCAGATCTATTCATTTTTTAATAATCCTTGGGTTTTCCAATTATTTTCCCAGGTAAAATTTAGCTGTGTTTTATCAGATATGAAGACACTCATTAAAAATTAATTTTCTTTGTATTTTCTTCATGAATTATTAATGCATTTTTGAAATAGCCCCTATACATCGCTGTTGTAAGCGCTTGGACTATGTTTTTCCTCGCCATGTCTTGAAATATAAGGTTCAGGTTATCAAGGGTACAATTTTTTACGAAATTGCTTCAAGATATCGGGGGTTCAAGCTACAGAGGGTAAAATCACATTGTACACTGTATGGTAGAAATCCAGGGGAATTGGTTTTGGCTCGAGTTATCTTGAGGTTCAAGTTATCAGGAGTTGACCATTGAATTTTGACCATTTTCACCAAAATAATATTTCTCATTTCTTTGAAGATATTGGCAAACTAAGGGAAGTTACAGTTAAAAAGCAGAAGTTCAAAGCTACCATATCAATGGCTGATAAACACCCATTGTCTCTTCGGGATCAAGTGCTTCCAATCATCAAATTGATGGTAAGAAATTTAACAATTATTTTGTCTGTCATTTTGATCCTGCTGCCTTTCAGATACACCCTTTTTTCAGGAAAAAAGTGTGAATCAATGGCATCTAAACATAGGTTTAGGGTAATTTCTTAGCACTTTAAAATTACCCTATACTTAATGGTGTTAAGTAAATTTGTACATTTAAATGGAAACAATTCACATATCCCACTAAGGGAAAAAATATATATTTCCAGCACTGTTTCCATGGTTCTAGATGCAGGGTTCGTACGAGTCATGGAAAACCTGGAAAGTCATGGAATTTAAGTATTTCATTTTCCAGGCCTGGAAAGTCATGGAATTTAATTGTTGATCATGGAAAATTATAGTATGTGTGGTACGTAAATTATTGCAAATATCGAAGCAGGTACAAAATAAAATACAAGCAACCATGTCAGAAACTGAATACCCGAAAACAAGGATGATTTTGACAATTTTCGAATGTGGCAGCTAAACTTTAGGTCATGGAAAACTAGAAAAAGTCACGGAAAAGGTAATGAAAAGTCATGGAATTTGAAAAGCTCAAAAGAGTACAAACCATGTAGATGGTTTCTTTGTACCACTCACATAAATTTTGGTATACATGCCGTAAATGGCTTTTTTACGATAGTTAGCCAAAGGAACACTGTTCCTTTGTTTTTCTTTGGTTGTACCGTGATAGAAATGTAAAATCTAAGTCATTTCTGGGATAATTGTGCCTCCCACTCTTCAGTCATTTGCATATAAATTATGTAGTTCCAAGGGGGGTTAAGACACCTTGATACTACAGCAGCATTATTTTTATTCAGGTAGGCAGATTACATACTGCTCTCATAAAAAACTAAATCTGATTGTTCAACATTACAGGCTATCAGTAATACTCATTTTGCAAAGCTGAGGGACTTCATTGCACTGCATTTACCAGCTGGATTCCCAGTCAAAATAGGTAATAAATTTCTAGTTATGTACCAGATTATGCCATTACAGACTAACAGCCTGATAGGCCTCTCTCCAAAGGAACAAGTATGCTATAGGAGTTTATATAATAACCCAAGTTATTCTCGCATTTTGATTGGTTTTTGCCTATGATCTATTAGAGGACAGATGCACGATTGATGTCATCATTACAAAGTTTTTTGCTTCTACGCATACGAAGTTTAATTCTTTATCATATAAAACAAGTAGATTCCATGTTGCTGTGTCTGTTCAGTAATAGATCACAGAAGACGTCAAAGTGGTAAGAACATCAGTGACACACTTGGCTATCGCTGATATATTAATATTCAGCTTGACACCAAGGCTTGGGGATTAAAGCAAAGGAAATTGAATAAATATGTCCACACGCTTATTCAAGTTCCTTTGTTTTATTTCCCCAAGCCTCAGTGCCAAGTGGTATAAGAAGAAATGAAAAATTCATCATGTCTCATTGTATTCTATGGCTTTATTTAGAAATTCCGCTGTTTCATGTTCTCAATGCCAAAGTAACATTTGGCAACATTGGTGGAGTGGAGTCCCCAGTTACGGGTGTCCATGCCATAAAAGCTGACATTCGAGAGGTAGATGAGGGAGGTGAAAGTGTCGAGCAGGAAGGAGGCCTTCCTTCAGATCTATCTGCTCCTTGTGTTATAGAGACAACATGTTTTGAGGCTCCATCAGGATATAGAGAGGTTAATTTGGATCAACCAGTTGGTAAGTACACCCTGAGTGACAGCTCTCACAGACACAGACTTTCTCTTATACCTTGCTAATTTTGTCAGGCTGCGATGACGGGGGACAAGGTGACTTTAATCCCTATAACAGTTTGAAGAAAAATTGTTATTCACATGTACAGTGTAGCAATGACCCAATGATCTATGTTTGCCGTGACTTGCTGTTTCTATAACAACAATAATTTCTTTTTAACAGCAAAAAAATGTTTGTTTATCATAATGATCAACTTAAATATTTTTAACCATAATAATAATCTGGTAATCTGGTAATCACTTTAACTCAATTTGGATAGTTTTGTGAGATTCTAGCAAACACAGTTTTCACTCAGTTTTTGTGGCACAGGGAGAAACAAGGTCAAGTAATTAATTAAAAGTGACTTTTGAGTGTGCATTTTTTCATTTTGCAAAATTGCAGCCAAATTTCACACAAGAAACAGGGCAAGTTGAAGAAATTAACAAAAACTGGGTGCAACAGGATGAAAATACTGGATTTTTGTAGAGGTTCGGGGGATGGGGACGTTCGTTTCGTACCATTGCCTAAGTTTTTAATTTTTGGCATGCAGCAACATGCAACAGTTCACTTTAGAATTTTGGTGTCGTTGCTTGTCAGAGATTGCCCAATATTCAAAAGTCACTTACGACATTTTTGCCTAGAGTCCTTCATTTTGAAGCAGCATCGTTTGGACATCGTCCATGGTTTTCATTTTTTATGTTATTGAACAGCTCCTCATGGAGATGAAGAAGATGAACTTCTCCAATTGGCAATACAGCAGAGTTTACTGGAGTATCAACAAGATCCTTCAAATATGGCATCTCTAAAGGCTTTGAGGGACAGTCAACAGGATGCAGACAATGACCTTCAACGGTATACTAATAATTGTTTTATAATATTAGTTTGTGAAGTGAAGGAGCTGGTACTGTATAACGTACACAATCATAAATGTCAAGTTCAGTTTCTTTCTTGTGATTTTTATTCTAGAGAGTTATGAAAGTTCATTATTGACAACTAGGACACTGTCTCTCTCGATATCAATGACCACATACTTGTGATGTTTTCCATTTCCATAGCAGCCGGTAATCAACAAAAACATCTGGAGTTCACTTTGAGATGAAAGTGCTTACTTTTGCTCATGACAGAAAATACACGTACACGAACACAGCTCCTAATGCACTTGAAACGTTCAAACTGCTGACAATCATAGGGAGAGACATTTTTTCAACCAGACAGCCTCGTATGACATGGTGTCACACAAGATCACAATTCAGAAAGTCAAAACGCTGTGTA
>BLFK01000887.1:925071-964514 GCA_014634185.1 Astreopora myriophthalma
TGAATTCTGCACTACTAATAATATTTATAATAATATTTAATACTTATATTGCGCATTTTCTATAAGAATAATCAATACTAATATTAATATTGTTAATTTTTAAAACAATGATTGTGATTCACAGTCTAATATGATAAACCATGCAGTTACATGTATGTAAGGCTCAATTTGATGTTAAAAAAAAAAACCAAAAATTTTATCTGATATATGAATCCTCTAATGGCTGTAGCTTATGAAAGCAACACAGTAATCCTTTGTTTTTTTTTAATTATCATCATACAAACAATAAGGACAATATTACCTACATAGCAAAATGTGTACACACACACACACACACACACACACACACTCTTTCAATTCACACCAGCAGTTATAGTCATTAACAAACAGTAATCATCATGCTGTTACAGCAGTTAATTGAGTTTCAAGTAATTATGTGATTGCTTTGGTTTGTTGGTCTATGATTGGATCAAAAAATGTTGCAAACTTTTCTAATAAGTGAGATCCAAAACTAAAGCCAATTGACTTGCTCAATCTCGTTTCCCAGCGCTTGGCACCAGCTGTGGTTACTTGCCTTGGATTCTGATTGGCTAGTAAAGCCAAGTCGTTAATTACTTCAATTTGTGGTCAGCTAAACAGTGTATTTCATTCAGAACATGAAGGTTTTATGACACTAATTGACAGCTGCTCCTTAGAAGCTGTATTCCATGTTTTAATAAAATCACTCGATGATTAAATAATGACATTGTTCCACACAACATTTTGATATTTCATGTATGTCTGATTTCATCAATGATTATAATTGTAAAACTGTTCCTAATCATCCTCAGCCACATGGAATCCATGTGGATTTGTTCATGACTTTGTTATTAACCATGTACAAGGTTAATTGCATAAACACATGCACTACACCTTACTCCTGTTTTTCCTTTTCAAATTGAAGAGGAAAATCCTACTTATCATTATCATGTTCTTAATAAACTACTAACATTAAATCCAATGGGATTTCTTTGTAATAACATCCTCTGGGAACTAAGCTTTATGAGAAAAAGCCTAATGGAAAAATGTGCAGTTATAGAATTATGTGCTCCCAAGAAAAAGCTTGTTTACAAAGTTACTATTAACAGTCTTCTCCTAAATTAACTTTAGCCAGCTAATGTTATCAGGCAGGTACAAAAGTCGGACAGGAACAACTTGGATCTCTTGACTCGGATTGACATAAAAATGAATAAGGCCTTGAGAAATCACACCAGCCCTAACCTTAGACATAAAGTGAGCAAACCGTATCATATTTTCTAATAAGCTTTTGTACCTGCCCTAATGTTATCTGACTTCTAGCTATACATGTACAACACTGATGTGTCCAAGAACATTACTATAATATTTATTATGGCCTGCATCCTGAAAAAACTGCAAAACTAAATACCATGTACCCATCACTTAAATATTGTGTTTTTACTGACTGTAACAAACTAAAATGGTCTAAAATGGAAGTACAGGAGGAGAATGAACGGTTGAATCAATGCCTGGCAAATTACAATTTCATTTTTCACTACGTGAGAATTAATTTTCTATCAAATGCCATATATAATGTGAAAAAATTTAATCACTGAGTAAAATTAATAATTACAATGTTAATTTTCTGATCTCTTTATGAGGGAGGGCTCTTTTGACACAAAGTAGCTTTGTTCTGACACTGGATGCTGATCTTCCCTAAAGAGCTGTTACAAAGTGCAAGGCAGCAAGGCATACAAGTGAGGCAAGGTAAATCACCATTATTACATTTAGATTAAGAAAATTAAGTCTAAAATGCCTAAAGAAGGTTAAGGTTAGGTTAGGGTTGGTTGTAGCCAATATTTATAGCTATTTATTTTGCCTTGCTGCCTTGCTCACATCCAGCGAGGCATGCAGGGCATATGTGCAAGGTGAGGTAAATCAGCTTTTTTACATTTAGATTAAGAAAATTAAGCCTAAAGAAAGATCAGGGTTAGGTTAGGGTTAGTTCTAGCTGTTATATGTCACTATTTGTTATGCCTCGCTGCCTCGCATATTTGTAACACTCTTCCCTAAACAGCTCAGTCTTTGAGCAAGATTGAGGGTCTGTAACTTCAGTTTTATTTTTTATGTACAACTTCACACTTCTGTTCGTCTTGAATCATCTTTAGAAGAGCTCCACTTTCCATTGCTCAGGGCAACATCTAAAAATTTTCAAACCAGATAAGAGAAGAAATGATCAGAAGCTGTACTGACACGATAACACTCCTCAAGTGAAGTAAAGTCAAGAACCTTTATTTTATATACACAGTGATATATTTAAATCTTCAAGCTTATGGGACTGTGCACAGAAAGTAACAAATTATTCCAATAAACAGAACAACATTAAGAAATTCATTCAAGCTAGAATGATCCTAGCAGTTTGTGAACCAACTTACACTGTTGCAAACAAGAAGCCTAAAAAAAAAATTCCAGGCTTAAACGCCAGACTTGAACCCATGATCGTGTGACCGTGTTTGACCCCAGGACATCCGCATGCAAAATCCAGCACCCTATTACCATTACTGTAAAACTAACCTTTGTTATCTGTTTGATCTGACTTGCTTTCATCTGAATTGCAGCATTTCTTCTTCACTTCGTACAAAACTCCCTTGTTGTCTTTGCCACACATTATCATGTCAATTATCAGGACACATAAGGCAAAGAAACCCATGACAGCTATGCCAATTTGGTACGGGAGGACGTCAACTAATGGATCAAGAAATAAAATGACAAGTTTGTAACTAATATGCACTAACCAGAGCTTTTGAGTTGACTGCCTTTATGTCTTCATTTCTTTGCTTTTCAGTTGCTCCTCAATTTGAGGATCACACTAAAAGCACTACCAAAAAAGCTTGTATGTCTTGTGAGCTATAAGACAAGTGTTATTCCTCAAAAATTATTAAATTTCTCGGTATGGCCTGTTGCCATGCAGATAGACATCAAACATAATTATCACTACTAAACAACATTAATTAGGAATTCATTCTATGCACTTAAATTCTCTGGATATGAAAAATAAAGTATTCTTCATATGGGTTTGCTACAAATGAACAGCTGCATGTAAGTGGATTTTCTTGTTTTCACTTGGTAGAATTTTGTCAAATTACCTCTAGATGTCCAGCAGTAAATGGTGCCTAACTTTGGCATTGAACTGTTGGTTTTTATATTTGTTGTTAATTATTATTATAAGAGTTTGTGAATTGGTTATGGTGTGGTTTTCAATTGGATGTTGAAAGTAATTGAAGGGCTCCTGGCAAAAACGTCCTAACTGACTTTTGCATGATTTTTAGGTCATTTCTCAAAATCGCTGCCAATTTCCACCAAACCAACTGCACTAAAATTACGGGGTGAACATCGCCATGCTATATGCCAAAAATTGGGGCAATCCAATGAAAAGAAGCAACAAAAAATTTTTTACCTGTATTTTCATATTTTCCTGCTATTCTGCCCCTACCCATCCCCCTCCCCAGGGTCCAGAAAAATTTTTTTTTTCATTTTGTTCACACCACTTAGGATAGGTAATTCAATAACTTACTTTCCATGTATTGCGAAATCTGGACGCAATTTCGCACAATGACCAAATGCACTGAAAATGTCAGTTAGGACATTTTTGCTCTGAGCCCTTCAATTACTCAGCTGCTTTGCTTCTGTTTTGGTTTGTTCTGTGATTGGATCAAAAAACTTGCACAACTTTTGAAACAATCAGATGCAAAACTGAAACTGATTGTGAGTTGTATACTCTCATTTTCCAACGCCTGGTGGGGGCTGTGTCTAGTTGCTTTGCATTCTGATTGGCTAGCAAAACCAACTTGTGAATTGCTTTGACGCATGATTGGTTGAAGGATGATTTCCTTCAGAACGTGGTTGGCTCAGTCTGTAACTGCTTTTGTTTCAATTTTAGAACACTCAATTAAAATCTGCTCTTTTATATAAGAATTAACACTTTTGTACTTGATTGTGCAATTCAGCCTGTTAGCTGCTATACAATCTTTAGTTTTTAATAATCAATCTTTCTATCAAGTTATATGCAAAAACTGAACTAGGCAGTTGGATAGAAAGAGGCCACAAAAATGTTTTTCTCCCTCTGTTTTCATCCTGGGTTTTGGTAGGACTTGTGACAGTCCAGTGCAGAAGTTGGACACCATTTACTGCTTGAAAATTGGCCAAGATTTGACAAAAGAATGGAAAGATGAAAAAAGTCCCTTATAATGGTCATGCAAATGGTTGTTCAAGTCTTTTACTTCATCATTGAGACTAACTCTGGACATCACTGTATTTTACCTGATGTTGGTTTTTCCTCTCTGGTTGCGTCTGCTTTTGGAAAACGATTACATCTACATTTTTTATCATCTGGATATTCCTCCGCAGCGCAACGCAATTCGCACGCACATCCACACTGTGTTTCATTATACACACTCACAGTACTGGGTATGTTACTTGTGAGAGCTATTAAATCCAGAGTTATATCGCGTCTTGATGTTGCCCTGCATGGCCTGTGACTGGGAGGTGAATCCTTGCATGTTCCAGAACAACGAAAGAGTTTAATGTGGTAGGGCTTAAAACCACTTTTCTCTACTGGGACTACGGTTGGTCTTGGCTTACACTCTTCTTCTGGGAGAGTTTTTGAGGACACTCTCCCTGCAACAAAAAATGGTTGTGGTCAGTGATACTTAAACAAAGACTTTTTCTGGCTGGAAATCTCAGAGGTACATGTTAGATTTACAGGAAAAATTGGATAGCAGACTGGAACTATGTAGCTTGGTACTGAGCTAAAGCTATCACCACGGTCCCAATTAGTAGAACTTTGAGTTTACATTCTTCTAAAATCACTGAATTGTGGAATGGGCACAAAATTTTGTATTACTGCCCCATCCACTATGTTTTACTGCCCTGCCCACTTTCGTTGACAAATTCCAAGAACTTGACCATACTATGGGAAGTGGTTTGTTAATAACAAGCCACTTTCTGTTGAATTCAAGACAGTAATGCAAACCCAAGATGCAGTTGAGGGTTTGCATAATTGTTGAGAAATCTTCCAACTCCCTGAGTGTTTAGATGAGGCTATGTAAACACGGAAGAAAGTCCTCTTTTGCTTTTATAAAATATTTCTAGAAAATAATTTGACAAGTGAAGGAAAATGCTGTTTAGTTACTTCTTGATTGAAATTGATTTTCTTGATACATGCTCAGACTTCCTACCAGCCAATCAAAACATGCATATAACAACACACAACCAATCAAAATTTGCGTCACAGCCGTGTTTACATACTCTCATCCAAACACACCTATTGACCAATGATAGAGTGCGTACTATCCTAATTATTTTATAAATTACCATTTAAACCTTTGTAAAAACAGCTGACATTCACTGAGCTGATTACTATGTTTAATTTTTGTAAACTGGGTGGTCCACTCTAACCCGTCAATCAAGAGCATTAATTTTAAGCCAAATTAGCAAGTGGACGTTTTACCCTTTAAAAGAAACCTGCAATTCAGAGCGAACAGAAATAGCTCTCTGTACAGCACTCCTTGGCACCAGCCACTATATTGATGATGTGTAATTGGACAGAACCCAAATGTCCTTAAGCTATTTTCAGTTCTAGCAGACCTGGTAGACAAATTTTGGAATACGTGCCTTTCACAGAAATGCATTTTCAAAACCATCAGGCAAAAACATGTTTTGGCCGTATAAATCAATTGGGTATCATGTAAAACATGACCGGTTTCATTTGGAATCGGTCTCACATAAATCTTTTATGTTCGTGTTGGTCATGTTGACAGCAATGTGAATCAGATATTTACGGGCGTTAGAGCAATTTTCCATTGTATGATCAATAGGCCATTTCCGAATTGACGTTTGCCTCTGGTTGAAACCGAGTCTTGGTGCTAAACCATTCAAATGATAATGAGTTTGATTTGCATGAAAATGCCCAACTCATTTCCATTTGAATGGTTGTGCACCAAGACTCGCTTTCAACCAGAGGCAAACATCAATTCGGAAATGGCCTATTCTAACAAAGTGATTGTTGGGGGGGGGGGATAATTTTCAATTTGACAATAGGAAAAAGGAGAAAGCTCCAGGAAAACGTGGTGAACCGCCCACAGCATTAAACTTACATAAAGATTTATGTTTGCAAACAGTTCGCTTCAGAGATTATGATGCAGCATCAAACAAAGGCAGCTGTTGGAAAAGAGGAGTTCTCGAACTTTATAAAATATACTCCCACTAAATTTAATACGCAAACAAGAACCTATATACAAATTCCTAAAATTTGGAACGTGTGCGTTGTTAAAAATACACAGCTGTTGCACACGCGGAATTCTCGAACCAAATCAGATATTTTTGCGCACACTGAACAAGCATTTGGTGAACTTTACTGTCACAAACAATAATGTTCCAACTTTTCATTCAAGAAATTTGAGGTGTGATTAACATCATCAAAACCAAGATTAACCTTTAGCCCTCAGCTGTTTTCACCGCGCCAAAACATTGGAGACCAATATTGCCGAAGTAAAGTATTTTATACAATCAATCTTCATAGAAAGAATGAGTTTCTAAGATTCACTTTTATGGTCCAAAATGTTCATTTAGCGCTCGGAGAAATGGTAACAAGCTTCCTCTGCGGCTGTTTTGAACATAAATAAGGTCGCTTTTAATGTAAAGGTCACAAATTCCTCACATAGTCCCTCATCACTTAGCGAGCTATTTAGAATACACAGTGAATTGGTGATTTCGTAAGCGGAATTTGTCAAAAATTGCGAAAATTTGTTGTAACCAGCCCACCCTTTTCCTAACAAAAGCCAGCAATTCACTTTTGCTGGCTTTTGATAGGAAATATGTGATAACTTCTTCACGGTCTGTCTATCGCTTCCTACGATACCGATGTCGAGAGTTGATAAACAGAGGTCGATCCTGGTCTTCCCGTATGCTTTCACACAAGAGGAAATTAAGTCTACGTTGAAAAGCCGAAAAGTTTAAGCATTCTTGAAACATGTTGTCCGTTGCCGTGCCGGATCATAAGCGATCAGTGACGCTTCAGATCAATTTCAACTGGAGACATTCAAAACAATTTCGAAGGGCTTTTTCTTTTTTAAAAATAAAGCTTAAATGCAGCTCACCATTCTTTGAAAGAATTAGGCATCTTTCCCGAATACTGTCAAAAACTTCATCGACCACAGCACAGAAAAATCAAATAACATACTGCAAGTTGAAGCAATCAGTTATCTCATTCTTCCTTTGTAAATTGCCGAGTTATTCCGATCCAAGCGAGCAAATGCTAGTTTCGACTCCCTCAGTGACGACGCGACGCGGTCCAAGCATTGATTTTCATTAGGTGTTTAGATAATTAGCACTCGGCGTAAAGATAACCTCAGTGCTTTCTACACACATCAACTTGTGCTGTAACGATTTCAATTCAAATATAGTGTGAAGAAGTACTTACTTGGTGATAATACTAGCGAAGCCATAAAAACTACTGCGACCAACAGCGACATTCTTGATAATCTTCTGCAAACGTTACACAGGCGACAATCCATGTCTTCTCTAATTTTCGTGTCAATATGAACAGATTTGGTTTACTCCCTCTTTCGCTGAAAAGAGTACAAACGGATGCACGAAATGAATGAGTACACGAGTCCTAGATCTCACAAATATAACTCCCACTACTTTAATTTCAACAGCCAATAAGATAAAAGATTGAAATAGAAAACTTCCGGTTTCCGGGTCAGTCGAAGACCGAAAATGAAATCTTGTTCAAATCTCCGTCACAGATCCCGTATCGACTCTTCGAAAAATTGCAATATAAACAGCGTTCTTTCACCATTTCACAGCTGTTGAAAAAAACTTCGTCTCACGGACCATCTTTCCCTTGTTTCCCATTTTTTCCGGGTGGAAACAAAATCCGTGACCTGCACTACCACACCTATGACCTCGAAAATCGAGTACCCAACAAAATACAATTTGCAAACATTCGCAAACGTGAAAACCCAACCCTTCCATCTTATCTTCCTGTATTGTTTTACTCGTATTTTTTTTTCACCGAGACCCCGCGGGGCCAGGAAGCAACTGATAACTAGGAAGATCGAAGGGCCTCTGCTCGCAGAGTAGGTTGTCAGGCGTGCGCTTTACGAAATGTTGCGTGACTCAAATGTAAAATAGAACAAGTACATTCGGCACGCACGTCGAGTGTAACTGCTAAGTTGCCATCGAAGCCGAGGCAGATGTTCGCATCGCTCTGGACGGTAAGCCGAGCATCACACCTGGAGACATCAGATAACTATCACATTTTGTTAACTTCCTGTAGCAAAGTGTAGCATGGTTACGTTGTTGCTTCCCGTTTCCTGAATATGGATTTTGCGGAAGACGTGCAGATGGTAAACAGTGCGACCAGACGTCCTTTCTCACATAGTTAGCCAACTGCGCTCCCTGTTAGTATCTTTCCCCGTCTTTATTTCTTGTCCTTGTTTCAATTTCATTCCAGGGTTAAGAGTGCTCCGTATAAATATAAGTATCGAATATCTTGATAGTTGTTACTACGAAAGCTGAAGTGAAAAACATACCTTGATATTCTATTACGTCACCCCTCTTGAAATTCAATAGGTTATCGTCTTATTTTTTTTTTCAATTATTCTCTTTTCAGTTCTAAATAATCTGTGACGATTTTTGCTTGAAAGTATGCTAAGACGATTTATGTTTTTATTCAAAACCGCAGAGCCATCAAGCCTGACTTCCTTTGGCATCTAACATCCCGGACGTCATTAGCTGACGTAAGTTTTTGCAGTGTCAAAAGGAAAACAAGGTAACTCGAACATTTTTTTGTTGTTCGGAGCAAAACGCACTTGATGGAATGCTGTACACAAAACGCACTTCATGGTGAATACTGTAATTAAATAAGACCTTGAGTTAGTTAATCCACATGCCGAAGTGCTGAATAAATTTAAACAGTGGAATCCGATCGTGAAATGTTCCAGTGACCGACCATGCGCATAGCCACAATACGGTTAATGTCTTAAAAGTTGTTACTCACGGTTGCGGAGCCGCAAATTTTAAATGAATTAATGCTTAACGTGTGCGTGGACGTTTTTAATGTATGCTTTATTATCAGGTACAAAAAAATATTCGTCTGTCAATGTGTTACTTCCGATTCAGTTGGGTTCGAATAGAATGAAACTCTGCTGACGAGAGCTACTAATTTTTGTCATGGAGCCGTTGCCATAATAATAATAATAATAATAATAATAATAATAATAATAATAATAATAATAATCACGCGATAATTAGAACCTATAAACCCTAATACCTCCGATAATCACTGATCATGGCTTACAAAAATTATATAACAGGGTGGAACCTATGCGCGAATTCTGACCTCTTTTCACTCACACGGTGAAATGTTTTCTTACCTTGGAACTAGGCAACCTGGCCTTTATCCTGATTATACTGGCGTAGAGCTGAACTTATTTTACCGAGAACTTTTCCCAGTGTGTTCTTGTCACGTACGAGTGCTTTAATCCATCTAAATGTCTAAGTGTCCGCCAAATTTTTATTTCAATCTGTAGGAGAGATGGAATTCTGCATATGTCCGTTGCTCCGTTACGCCTAAATATTTGTCATAAATTAAAAACAAATGTTGACAAGACTCATGCGAGGCACAGTTTTGCCTTTGGTCGTGGTCCTCTCGAAAAACAAAATAAAACGCGTATAAAACGGAAAGTTGTTACATTATCCAAAATTGCTACAGAGCATGGCATGCTTTGAGCCAGCGATAATATCAACTTAATTTGTATACTTTTCATCCGTTGGGCTGTTGCACTGATATGTTTTTAAAAGCCGCGGCAATAATCTACTTCGATAATCCGTATTGACCCTACAGAGACCCGACCTCGATGGTATCGCCGACAGAAAAAAACTTCACAATAATTCTCTCAAACAGGCAAGGCACATAAAACACTGTCGAGCTAGCATAGATTCTTGTTGTTTTTTTCTCTGTTCCCAAATATCATTATCTCCAAGAGAGAAAAACAAACTCGCACCATCCTATAACAAAGTACCCACGTTAATTTCTTCCCACGCGTTTTCTAATTACATGGGTTTATTTTAATATTTTCAATTAACTCGAATTAGAATTGATGGTTCAGTTCAGGAAGTCATTGACGTCATTTAACATTCTTTGCGATTCCGACGCGACATAAGAAAAGTGAGGTTTTTTTGCGCGCAATTTCGTGTACAACTCCTAGTCGGAGCATCTTCGGAGACTTCCGACAATTTCGGGACTCCTCGCTTGCCAAATAAGGCAATCATCGGAATTTCGATATGTTCCTGCAAATGACTCGGCAACCCTCCCATGTCAAACCCTGGGAATTATATCACCGAACGTAAAATCTTGTTTCTGGCATTTCCTTTCTACATATAGATAATGGGACACCCGACAAACTCTTGACACTACTGGAATCAAGTGTGGCGGTGAATTTACCATAGCAGAGAGCACCTGACAAGTTGACATCCGCTGAAGCATCTAGAGCTCAACTGAAGCGTATGTATAACTTTTCAAGTTACGTTCATTAAATCTGCAAACCACGGTAGCATCAAACAATTTCTGAAGCGTATATGTTGCATTGGTACTGTTGAAATTACTGTAGGGATTATGAACTGAACTTACAGTGGAATAAACTATTCGGCCAACAAAAGAGGTATACTGAGAACAGAGACACAGGTTTTAACTGGCGGAGGTATGTCTCGTGATAACCGGTTTAAGAGTTTGGTGGAAGTTTTTCATAAAGGATACGAACCCAACTGTGAATTGGCCCAATGTTCTCAACCCTTCTTACCGTATAACATTCACCAAAAAACATAGTAACTCAGGGCGCATATTTTTGACGTAGTTTGAGTATTCCGAAAAACGATTACCGTGAAAAATCTATGTTGTATCTGCTTCCTATATTATGACAAATAACCAAATGGCCAAAATAAAGGACGTCTAATAGCCTTAAAGTATTATCTCGCAAGGATATGTTCCATTTTAATTTAAGTCGTTCTCACACTTGGAACATGTCAATCCTGAGACGGGCAACGGGCGCTTGAAATCAAAGAGCTTTCAATAGCCCCAGCTAATTACGACCCTTTTCAGTCTTGCATATTAACTTCCTATGCTTTTTGTCTCAACTTCAATCTCAATAAACGGATCACGTAATTCTTGCGTTTGTCATCTGGGATAACCTGTTATGTTCCGCTAAAACCAAAAAGTCAAACCTCCGGCAAGGGGAAATCCTAGTATTTTAAGGCAGACTCTGCAGACGATGAGGTCAGTTTCGATTGTTATCCTCTCTGACTTTACTGTTTTGTTCACTCTGAGCAAATATTACAGCGTACTCTGAGTTACTATAAGTCACTGGCCAATTCTCCAGGCGGATCGGCTGAGGCGATTCGGTGATTATTGGCAAACATAGATGTTGAAAACACGGAATGTAACACCAGTAATTTTCATGAGTGATACAATCTGACAGTTTCCTTGCACAAACCGTTGGGCGGTGTACTGAGCAATGTAAAAGTAGGATCCCATTTCTAGGTGGCTAGAAACACGTTGATCAGTTCGGTCGGGTTCTGAACTAGTTACTCAGTACCGACTTGAACAAGAGCCAAGCTGTCATTACTGGGATGAAAACCGTTCTTGCCTATCTAAATCTCACAAAAATTGTTACATTTGGAAGGCCAGTGAGCCGGGCCTAATGTGTTGGGGCTAGACATTTCGCCGGAAGACAGTCATTATGTACCGACCGTAGTTCTAGAGTTTCACAGTGGACAAATTGGTTACTAGAGCAATGTTGCGAAAGACTGATGAGTGACCTCGAAATTAAAACGAGCGGTTCCGAATGGATAGTGCAAAGTTGTCTTTGGCAGTGAGCGGGTTTGAATATGCAACAAAAATGCGATACTTTCGGTCGCCTTCCTTCCTCAATTGGGAAGGGAAGAACGGTTCAAGTGGGCTTGCTGGCCTTCTGTTTTAGTCTTTTCTTCCTCAGTTCCACTTTTAGCCTTCCATTGGATATTTTTCGCTTGTCTTTTCTTCACTCATTATCTACAAACTTCTTTCCGTGCCAGAGTTAAAATGCAGCCTCACCCAACCCCATACAACACATCTACAGGTTAACAGCTGTTCAGATAAGAATCAGTATTATGTCCTTAACAGTTAAACATACTGACATTTTTGCACTGAGACACATTGCTGTTGTTACTTGAAGTCTTACGGTCCCTACTGACTACAAACTTTGCGCCAAAAAGCTTGAAAAACAACTTCTCATTTGACATGTTCGCTGACCTACCTTGTGACCGAGACCCTCTGTGACTCTGTAGATAAGGAGTTCCTGCACCCTTGCACACCTCGGCTGGAATGATTTCGGCTACTGATTCCCCCTTAGCAGTTTAAATAAAGGAGAATGTTCCTTCTTTGGTGTTGTTGTGAATGCGGAACTCGCCCTTTAACAGTGGACGTTCGTCAGTCGGTGTCAGTAATTTTATTCCTCTCGACAGACTCAAGTGGCGAACAACGATGCTTTACCATATTGGATGATAAAATTTCTCTTTATAAATACCTCATAATCTTCTTAGTTTATTTACCAAACTTGCCAATCCGTTTAGGAAGAAAAGGAAAAGGTGACGGATGCAAAATGATGAATTCAAAAGCTTCGTTCATTTTGTGCAGAAGTAATACGCTGCAACTGATGACAGTACTTTCAAAGTTTTAAGCAACAAAAAAATCTTAGATTTGTCTCCCTCTGATTTTATTCTTTGTTGAACGAATATGGACAACTTTAATATGATGATATGAATATCTTCTCCGGGGTTAATCTCATTTATTTCCGAGGGTATGCACGCATTTCCTGGGGACTATAGCAGACTCTACCAGACTTTAATCCTTTATAACGCATTTCCACTGGAGTGTCTGTGATGGGGCAAAAAGTTTGAAACGATTGCTGACGCGGAGGGAAGTAGCTGAGGATAACTTGATAATGACCCAGGAAAACAAATAGTGAAATATCATTTACAAAAAACAAAACCAAAAACAAAACATTAACACCAAAGAACAGTGGATATGCGAAGTAAGGGTTGAGGCCCTACTTTCAAAGAACTTAGAAGAAAAGATACCCCGGATTAGCCCGCGGTCAATCCACAGTCAACTTTCTTAATGGAAGGATAGATAATCGAACAATAATCTATGGGCTGATCTGGCGTTAACGCTTTCAGTAATAATTCTTTGAATCCATTCATTGAAGGACACAAACGACAACGCGCTTGAATACTTGAATACTGGGCATATTATTTTAGATGCTTTTTCAGGCTAGAACTGTGTGATTTCTTTATCTTGGATGCCTATCTATCAGTCATGTCTGTATTGAAAAACGACTAATCTGATTTTTAAAAAATATCGTAGATGGACATGCACCGGATTACCTCTGAGAGATTTTCATCATTAGAATCTTGGAATACCACAAACCCTATAATACGAGAGGTCTCGGCTGTCCTATCGCCCTCCTACTCCACGTACCAATAATATAAAGCGAATATTTTACAATGCTGTTTAACTGTGGAATAATGTTGCTAATACTTTAGGCTGCTCTTCTAACATAAAGCGATTAAGGAAAAGTTACTTTGATCTTATCATGTGTAAATTCACCCCTGACAGCTTTAAAGTTGGTAGAATATTTGAGCAATCGCATTATTATACTATTTTACTGTTTTAATCATTGTAAGTAATTAAGAACAAATTCGGTTATTTTCTTGTGTATTTCTTCCCATATAACGTCAAACTGTTAGAATATCTTACGCTTTTAAATGTCGTGGATTAAGCTGACGTTCTTTGTGACGCCACAGCGGAAGTGGAGTATTTGTTTCACTAAAAGCGCTCACAAAATATCAACAAATCGTTCCTATACGCCTACGGTTACCGTATTTGTAGAGCAAGGCATAATGACTTTGAAATATACCTTGATGGCTAAGCCAGTTAGATTACCCAATGATTCAGTTTTGAATAAATGTGTATTATACATTGAGAACCGTTCCCTGTCATCAACATTACCACAAGTTGTAATCGATGTTGTTGTTGTACTTGAAAGAAAGAAAACCCTGAGAATTGACAACAGTTTTGTGTTCTTTGGCCAGTTATGAGCGAAATGAAAATCTAGCTTCGTCAAAGAGTTCTTTAATTAATCAGTGTTTAATTCGTTCTTAACGTGCGGTGTATCGACCAATTACAATTGGAACCAGATCCCACACATGCCGTGCTTACATGCATCTCGTTGCCACACATGCTTACATTCGGCTGTTTTGCGGTCACTTATGTTAGCCATTTGCCAAACAACTTTAAGTAACTCTTTGTATCAATATCATAACAGTAGAGGGCCGTGGTTAGCATCATAAATATTGTCGAGATGACGCGCGTACCTAAAAACGAAGATCTACGTACTGATGTTGGAAATGGCTAAAATTCTCTAAGGGCGCGCGTTCGATTGGCGGAATAAAAATACGAGGGTTGACTTCTAAGAGTCACCCCTAGGAGACTTTTAATGTTATCCGAATGCAAAGGAGACTTTCAGCATCGTTTCCCGACAAATTGTTGTGGAGAACTCTTCCAATTGAAAATTACCTCCAAAGACAAATCTTGAAGCCATTTTGTTTGTTCTTATCGTAGATTACATATATGGGGTCAATCGAACGCATCCCGGCTAAATTTCCGTCGCCTAGTTACGGAGATCATCACATTGCAGAAGAGGGTAAGAGCTCGGGTTTGTTTTGCGTCTGAAAAGATCTAGAAAAAGAAATTCAACTTTCGGGACAAAGTTAGTATTCACAACCGGCCAGAAGTAGAATGATTTTTTTTTTAATTTTAACGATACACCTGACGACATGAGCTCAACGCACTAGGGAGACAACATTGCATCATACGTTGATTATATTGTTCTTTATTTTACATATTGCTTTCGTTCTCGGTACAAAACACGTTTTCAATAAATAGGGAATTTCTTTGGCTGCATTTTGTGCAACGCGTACTCCTCATAAATATAACTTGCTTCCAACAAGCTCAAACAAATAAATAACTTCTTTTGATAATTTCGTTTCATAGCATAAATCTGATTACTGTGTCCTTTAAGGATCTTGTCATGGTGTTGTTCTCTTAGAAATAATGTTTACAATCCTGGTATGAAATAAATATCTTTCCTTTATAACTATCCAAAAGGAAATAAATGTACGTTTGTTCACTGTGTTCATGGGTACCCTGTCGTCAGCACTCGAGTTGATGTCTTGCTGAAAAGTAGCTTTCGGAAGAAGCAAGCAAGATAATAACGAGTACATTCGAAAGGCGCTTATTTCACAGCACAAAATCCGTTTAAAACTTGTCTTTTGACTTCTTGTCGTTCCTAGGTGATGGAAATCTCAAATTGTATCTTGAGGATAAGAATTTTAAAGATTAAGTGTTAAGAAGATCGTCATTTACTCTCTATAGACTGATAAGTGGAGTCAATGAAACATGTGTCCTCTTCTTGTCTACAGAAGGCAGGTGTCTTCTATTACTGATTGCTGATTGAACATCTATTTATTGAGTGAATGACATTTACTTTAAACATCACTGGTTGCAACGTTCCTTTGTCCAATGTCGGTAACAACTGTGCTGTTGGATTCGCTAAAAATATCTTCCCTTGAACTGTCAATGTTCCCAGAACTATCACCTATGATGAAGAAAAACAGGGGGGAAAAAGCGATGTTAGCAACTTTCGTGCGAACTCCACCCTCAAGTACGAAAATTTACGAAAACTCATTTAGACGGTTCGTAATCTTGTGACAACGAGAGAATGTTCAGGATAAATCAGTAGCCCATTTAGCCAATTAAAATTTGAGGCTCGTCACAAGAAATACTACGTGGTCGGAGTCCAACTAAACAACCTCAAACTTGGTAAAGTAGCTAATTTTGACATGAGTATGTTTTTTAAAACCAGAAAAATGAGAGTTTGCATGGATTTGGGGGACGCCATTAAATTCTGAATTAGAGACATTTGTATAGAATTTCGTCTACTTTTGACGGTTCACAAGCAATGAAACCTCCCCAAATACGTAGCATTAGGTAGCTATTTCAATACGGTCCCGTTTTCGTTTACAGTTAACAATAGATTGGACCTGTGAAGCTAAAATCGCGGGACGATTCACTGAATGAATTATAAATGAAAATCTAAGTACCTTTGTGTGAGGAACAACTTCTTGTCAAGCGGTAAATTAAACCAGCTTTTTTCCGGTACAGAATAGCATCAAACACCAAATACAGAAATACAAACTGGCCCAAAAAGAGGACTATGTACAATTCCTGACGAACTCCACCTGACAAAAGAGTAAAAACAAAAGTTGTAAGTTTAAAATCTAAATTGCTTTAAGCGTCAGACTTAGTACCTCGTTTACGATTGTTTTGGCGAGGCAAACGTCTCTCTCTCTCATTTGAGGAACGAATGCGAAGATGGTACTAACTGAAGTAGCTGGTTGAAGTCCCGAAGTGAAGCTATTAACAAAGACTATTGTGATAGGCCATTTCCGAGTTCGTGTCAGCCTCTTTTTCACAAGGAGTCCAAGAGCGAAAGTTTTGTGATGGTAGTAAGTTTTTGCTTTGCGAATGAATGAAAACTCATTTTCATAAGAAAAACTTCGCACGTAGACTCGCTTTGAAAAAGAGGCTGAAGTGAACTCGGAAATAGCCTATTCTTTGCTCGTTTTATGCAAGCCAGTAGTTGTAAATTTTCGAGGTTTTTGTTTCAACCTCGTTCCCAGGGTCTCTCTCTTTTCCTCCCAAAGGGGGCGGGAAGAAGAGAGTCCCTAGGAACTAAGTTGCGTTTTGTTTGTTTTTTTGGAACTGACTCTTGAATTGATCGCGCTCTGAGGCGAACAGAGAGCTAAATTTTATCATAAATAACATGGGATAGCCCCTTGTCTTGATTAATACCTTTTTGCTTATGCTGTGAAGCAGATACTTCATTTGTTTCTGGTGCCTCGCTGTTGATACATCTACACGTTTCCTGGTCTACAAATTTTTGTTTTGCTTGGCACTTCCTGTATCTGCTGTCCTTGCAAACACACTTACAGTCTGTGGAGCTCCAAACCTGCATGATAAAAACAGTGAACGCAAACCGCGTTTTGATAAGAAACACATTTGTAAAAGCCAAAGTGTGAACAATCTTTTAATGCGGATACTGACACATGAACCAATCAGAACCGAGAAAGATATATAAGCTGAACTAGCACGGGAAACGGTGAAGAGACAGTTGACATTTCAGACAAACGCGGGAAAACTTAAGCGCGGCAAAACACAGTCAGCATCGTGAAAAGCATAGCAAAATGATTCTTTAAGGTGGTTAGCGCTTCTGATTGGAGAATTGATATCACAGTGCATAATCGTAAAGCCAGGGTTAAGCTGTATTGTAGTGATCTCAGTAGTAATCATACCTTATTTGATGGGCAAGTCTCAGGTTTCTTATCACACACACATCTGCAGTCTCTTTTACTCCAGGTGAACCCATTTCCACAAGGCTTGTTATCGTATTTGCACTTGCATTGACAAAGATCAGGTTTCCATTCCTCTAATTCCAAATTGCAGTCCCCCAAACCAATTACGCATTCACATCCACAGTGCGTGTGGTTTCGTTCCATGATAGTCGTCATCTTCTTTGTTCCAACCACTTGCACCGAGACAGGTACTTCCTTGTACTGCAGTGGAATGCATGACTTAACTGAAGGATGGAACGTGTCGCACGATCCACCACATCGCTGTAACTTCACAAAGTAAGGAAAGAAGTTGAAGTTTGGGTTGTCGATGGCAACCAGTGTGGCGCGTGGTCTGCAGTATTCATTGTTCAGTCGAGCTAGTCAGAAAAAGGCAAAGAAATGCTTTGTTTAACCGATTGGCCGAAAATCTGGCAAATTTATTCTGATGGACATACTCCCCTTGTGGGGCTTTTCAGGGCCAATGAAACGAATGATACAAAATGAAGTTAACAGAGTTAAGAATCCCAATTGGCGGGAGGCAAACCAGTTGGCTATTTCAAGCGCAGCTGAGGAGTAGAACCAGCGACTACATAGAACAATTCCAGCAAGTGCTCAGAGCGGGACATGAAACAGGAACCTCCGGATAACAAGTCTGGCGCCCTAGCCACTCCGGCTCGGCCACCTTTACTTAAACATTTCACTTGAATTTCTTCCTTAAAATGTCCCTTGTGTTGCAAGCAAAACCAATGACCATGAACATTGACTGAAGGCTTCTGTTCCATCAGATCTACAAACTCTCTCGATCGAATCAGATTCGCGTCGAGTTCATAAATCTGATGGAACACTTCTGCTCATTAAGTATATACTGTATCTTGCATCAATATAACTGCATTGCAAAGAACAAAATGTACAACCATCTATTTTCAAACTAGTAGCTAGTGGGGCTAGTCTTTTAATTCGGCAAACCTGAGAAATGTGACCGGGGGAAATTTTTGTCCACGTCTTGTGGAGGCTTTTACTCAGTTCCTGAGCTTCGTGCAAGGGAACGGAAAAAAAAGTTACCTGAATGAGCGAACAATGGAAGGAGAAGGACCAAAGCAAATATTTGCTGCATTTTTGTTCTCTCTGGTTAGCCAAATTCTTATTTGATATCTGCAAAAAAAAAAATGAACACATCGTTATTGGAGATTTGAAATTGTTTTTCCTCCAAGAATGCTAAGACAAGAGCCGAGAAAAGTCAAATCTGATTAAGATAAAATTCATAGCCATCTCTCTGTTGTCCAGAAAGTAATAAGGAAACAACACTGTTTTATCAATTATTACTACCCTTGTCTGACTGATAATATACTTATAAACGTGATATGAACGAGGCAGTTAACGAGGGGATATCAGTGTGTTAGTTGCATGATCGCTCTGCGCACTCCGTCTTAGAACGGTTTGAAAACATTTCTGGCTTACCCTAGTTTCGTTGTACTGGAGTGAAGATCAACAAATTAATGCTATTGTCGTCCGATTTTCCACAAATTCGAAGTTCCCGTGCCGCCTGTAGTATACTCTTCGGTCGTTAAGTAAATGTCTTCTCTCCGAAGGTATTCAAGTGTTTGACCCACAAGCGATGAGTGCTCGTCTTTTATAACAAGACGAAGAAAGTAAACGGGCTTAAAGTTATGACAGCGGACATCCTATCCTCCTATCACATTCCCAAATTGCGTTATACGTTCTTTACGAACTTTCGCGACCACATCCCAGGCCATTGGTAATGCGACTGGAATGTTCATCAAAGTATTTATTACAGAGCGTGGAAAATAAGAAGAACGTGCATGTTGGGGATCAAAAAAAATAATAAAGATAAAAAACAGGCCTGTGCTTTATTATCCTTTTGAGAAATTTAATCTCGACTATAGAATGAAACAGTCGATCGATGGAAGTTAATCAACGATTAAAACAAAAATAAACATCCAGTGTTTGGAATGTTTAAAAATGACCATCGGAATTGTTCGCCCAGATTTAGAAGAAGATATTGAGGAGGAGTATGGAATACACATGTCAACACAAGCTGCGCCCGTTCCGGTTTGTGACAGAATGATCCATGAAACAAACTGATGCAGACCCCGATGCCCAATGCAAGGGGGTTTGATTTTTAGCCAGTGGCGATCTTCAAGGATAAACATTTAAACATTTGCCTGGTTGCATAAAGGTTCTCTCTTCGCTATTATGCCATCTAGCATGAAGTAGTTTGTAACTGTTCACACGATTGCGTCCTCCAGCCTAGATTAATATGAAGTTGTTCAGGCTCTGATTTTCTTACGACTGACGAAAGTTTATTACCGTCGACGAGTTTTCGTTTGAAGTTTCTATGAGATCCGAAAGGACGCCGCATGAACTTTTATGCGGTCGCAAAAAGAATCACTTTTATCGAATTCATACAATTATTCTCGACTGAGTCGGCGAGGTCAGAAGTTTTGTAATTGAACGTGTTCCTTGTTTATCGCTCAGGGCATTAACTATGCTCAGGGTATTGCAAAAACAAAATTCAGCTCCTTCCTTGAGAGAACATCTGTTCCCCCAGATCGAGCAGTTTGAGGGGGCGGGGGCTGAAGTGTTTGAGGTCAAGTTAAACTGTGATCACCAACCTTAAAGATTCGTATTCTGCGTAAAAAGAGTGAGCTGATTTAGGTGTCTGTTATAAAGGTTCTATTAGTTTGCCTCAGCCCCCATCCCTAGCTCCATTTCCGGTTACAATAAACACCCGGTACATACTTGTTTACGACGCTATAGCACGTGGGCGCCGGACGCATTCCATGTTGTTACAATGTACTTTTAGGTATTGTTTGTTCCTTGGTTTTTTGCTTTTATCTTTGTCACTGTTCCTTCGCCGATCATTTTTCTTCGAGGCGTGGCGACGACACTTGAAATTGACGTCATATGATCAAAGGTCATCTATATTAAGCATTGCTCTCCCGGGTTGTCGACACTTCTACTAACCACTCAGTAAACACATTTTCTCACGAAAGCACGAAATATTATCTCTCTCAGATACTACAAGTGCTATGATTGGCCAATTTAGCATTTTCCTGCTCGATTAAATTACCAAAGAGATACAATAAACATATTACTTTAACCTCGCGCTTCTCGGTCCGTAATGCAAGGTAGGGCACCCTGTTTTTTTCCACTCAGCTTCAATTTATAGTCCGGGTCACGAGGGTCTTAAATTGTAGGGGAGAAAACGCGGCCCGTAATTTCTCTTTGGTTCGTGTTACTGGCGCCTTTTGAGGAACGAAGACTTCTGTTCGATGCAACTAATCGAATTGATTGCATTAAAACTCGTCCACATCCGCTGGCTTCCACGGGAGCAACTTTGACGATCAAAGTGCATTTAAGCCTCCGTCACATAATGAAGGGTTTCAAAATTTCGCTTGGGTAAACACGACAAGATAAGAGAGAGAGTGTCCCTTACTACTCACCGTGCGAGTGATCTGCATTCGCACTTGCCACGTAACAACATAGCGTCATTGACACAACGGTGTAAAGAAATGATATATTTTTTTTGTTATGTCATTTTGTTACTGTTATTCTTTTCCTACTATGTCGTTATGGTCTGTATTTCACACTGGAGACATAAAATTAAATTCCCTGAGGGACAGGTCAATAACATGCTTATTTGTCAGTTGGTGAGGTTTTCTAAAACGCTGTGGCTATATGGCCGGTAACCGGTCAAGGTTTTGAAAATACTAAATGGCCGGCAGTCCGGTATTTTCAATAAATTTCACCAATCGATTAATCCCAGCTAAACCAAACTATCTTATGTCGATGAAGAATAGTCAAGCGATCCTGAAATACTTTATAGATCTGAAGTCTAGACTGTAACTTCATACACACCCAGGCAAGCCATTTTATGTCTTTTTTACGAGTACATGTACGGAAATTAATAATAATACTAATAATTTTATTTATCCTGGTAAAAAGACCGGTCAGTCAGTCAAAATGAACTAAGTATTGATCTTACAAATATGATTGCCGGACTGTCGGCCATTTAGTATTTTCAAAACCTTGACCGGCAGTCGGGCTGAAAAAATTGTCACAAAACATGGTTTCCTCTTCTGAGCCCAGCGTAAACCAAACGCTAGACTTCAGATCTATAAAGTATTTCAGGATCGCTTGACTATTCTTCATCGACATAAGATAGTTTGGTTTAGCTGGGATTAATCGATTGGTGAAATTTATTGAAAATACCGGACTGCCGGCCATTTAGTATTTTCAAAACCTTGACCGGTTACCGGCCATATAGCCAAATGTTCTCACAATTTTCTGGAGGGAGACTTTTGTTAAACCGTGCAATGTGTGCAGCAGTCGCATTTATTGATTTGCTCGAGTTAGTCCGAAGAAGAATTGTTTTTAGGCGGGCTGTTTGTAAGCCCCTTCTCCGCGGTTGAATTTTCTTTGTGAATGGGACAAGCCAGACCCACAGCCTGGATGTTCATATTCTTGACCTTTGAAAGTGGTGTCTCAGATTTGAGTCTAACAGAAGTGATGAAAATTATTTGTTGCTTGAAAGTTTTCCCGTAGCCGATATATGTCATTGCAAAGCTTGTATGCCCTGGCCAGAAGTTGTGGACGAGAGAGAGGGACGAATGCGGCATAGAGGTCGTTACCGACGAAGGAGTTAGTTCATAGTAAGAAATAGTGAGCGGATTCCAGTTAGCATATGAAAGACCATCGCGTGGTCGGTAAGCCATACATTGTATTAGAGTTGATTGTATTCCAATGTTGCTCATTTTCAGTGGTTGTAGTATTTTGGAGACAAAGTGCTAGAATTTGATGTGGCCGAACCTAGCGGTAATAACCATTTACTGTTATCAGCTATTGTTTCAGTCCCGCACTCCCCTGTTACAACCAAAGCCGCCACCAGCTTTTCAGGCAGTTGACAAAAACGGGGATTATGGAATATATTCCCCCGAAAAGAACAAAGAAAACTGAGCCAAGTGACAAACAAGTCGCAAGTGTGGTTGGTAAAGGCGGGAGTTGGATCGAATTCCACGGGAAAAAAAATAATCGTTTCATTTCACTGACAATAAAATGAATTTTTGACGCTTCAGGAGAAGCATCAATGATTGCTTGTTTTTTTTTTACGAATTACATCCTAAGCACCGACTTATATGTTGTCGTCATCACGCAGCATGGTCTGTACCGACCGAACATACGAAAACACTTTTTACCACCCTCAATCTTCTGCACCCCGTGCTAGCGCTCACTGATGTAATCACCAGAGGACGTGGAGTGGCCCAGTGGTTTGCATGCGCATGTTCTGGGTTCAAATCCGGCTGTGACCACCAACTGGATGTTTTCAGTGGTCCCGAATTCAATTCCACCTCGCTTTGTAAATAGTCAACTGGTTGCTTCTTCTTTCCACTGAGCTGGATTTCTTAACGTTTTTCTGTTTATTTCAATTGTTACTTTGTATGCACCGCGTATAAATAATGCAGGTGCCTTCCCCCCCACCCCCGGGCCCCCCGCCCAAACACACACAATCGGTCCGTAGGTACACTATGAATTTTATTAAACTTTCTTAGTCTAAAGTCACAGTTTCTTCCGGCTACATTTTCCTACATCTACTTGAAGGTTTCTTTGTTTAAGTGCTTTACTAAAGACAACTTATTTCTTTTCACAGAAAAGGACTTTAAAACTAAACATCTGACGAACGTTTCCAGGGTATAGATGGGTTTCACGTCACGTCAACTCCGCCATGTTGGTGGACGAAAACAATAGATGTCTCATTAGCTTTCTTTGTTCGTCCACCAGCAGTTGTACATTTCACTATTGTGATCCCTGCTCCTAGAGATTGGTTGGAAACCAACCATTAATTTATGAATCGTGCATTTGATTTTAGTGTAAATAGAGACTGTTCTACTCTTAATGAATAGTAAAAGTTAAAGGAATTAAAATATATACGTCATTTGAGACGAAGCATTGCTTACAGTTAATTCAGTTCTTGCTAAATTATCTCCTCAAATCGTATTCTTCATTGTGATTACACCATATCGGGTAACCAGGAGCGTTCAACTGACATATCTCTTTTCCTCTGGGGACGAGGTTGGTCTCCGCCAATCAAGACGTAATGTCTCCGCTTACGTCTTATTCGCATAACTTATTTCATTATTTTACGCGAGAAATGTCAATCTAAAAATAACGTGGTCTGTGGTGGCGAGGGTGGTCATATACAATGAAGACTGATGCCAACAGATTTTCCTTTCTCCTTTTGCTTCAAACGACAGATACGTGAAGCATCGTAGGGGTTTGACACCGGGATTCTGCAACTGTGAGCAGTTAAAATTAATGGCTGGTAAACTAAAAACGACATTGAACTGATGGTCTTTAGGCTACGAGCAGAGAGATTATGGGGAAGTAAATTCAGGACATGTCAGAAGATTCAGAACTATAAAAACACACCACGAGCATGAAAAGCGCTGAAAAGAATGTCATAGATGCTTAGGCAAACAGAAGTTCCTTTCCCTTTCTTGCCGAACTTTTAGAATGTGATTTTTCAAGTGATTTTCTTTCCGCCATGAACTTTTTTTCCTACACACGCGATAGAACGCAGCTCACGCAGCTTATTTATTCACGTTTCTGCAACGGCTATTCGCGGATCAACGGGGTGGACCATGAAATTTTTTTTCAAGTATAAATACCTAATAATTTAGAACACGTGGACTGCAGTTGTTGTTGCTGTTGTTTGTTAGTTAGTTTTTGTTAGTTTCTGTCAGACGGACCTCCGCAGCCCTTAAATAGGGGAGGGGCGCGTACACACCCCTTCCTACGGGCCTAGGAGGGACGATAAGAGCCGTTAGCATTTCTGTTCAGTTGTGCCTTGTGCATCTCTACGAACTTACTTGTTTCTGTATCGCTTATGGTTTGTGAACACGCTGACTTCATGGATGGTGATGTTTTGCAACGATGAAACAAGAGGCCAGTCAAAAGAAGAATCACTAGGAGGGCGATGACAAGCAGGACGACTAAAACGTAGGCCGAGTCATGCGTAAACAACTCTATAAGACAAAACAAAACACTTTGTCACCAAATAATTGAAAGTTCAACAATTGCTAAGGTGATGTGACCACAAAATTGCGGTCAAAGACAACGTGGTGTTCAACGTCCTTTGGAGTTCAACTCAGGGCGAATGATTGCTGGCAGTGATCGTGGTATTTGCCCGGTCTTTGGTGTACACGTGCACCTGGCCGGCCGCTGGTGCACAGACACGACAGTGGTAGCACATTAATTTCAATTGTTTCGATTTTCCGTTATCTACTCGTATCATTTTTTACTGACTGTAATGGGAAACACTGACGATATCAGTAACTGTGGATCAGTGGAGTCGGAGGTGGGAGAAGAGTCAATATTGAGGGGAATCAATACACAGACGGGGTGACGGAAGGTGGGAGGAGAATCTCGAGATGAGGTCTATTGTTCTCCCATTAAATGCCTCTCTGACTCAGTGAACGTGGAGTTCAATCGTCTCGACCATGATAGGCCTCCGGCTTTGCCCAAAAGGTTACACAATTAAGATGCCACTAATTGACAGCAGTTAATTCACTTGGTAGCACTCATCGGCTGGACTGTCCTATGACAGCCATTTGTTTCTTTCTGCATGAGATTCTTTCGTTACCTGGATTCGGCCCTCCTCTTGATTTTGCCTGCCGTTCAATGCATTCACACGAGGCGTCGTCTATGTCCTTGCCCATTTCAACACATTTGTGCTTGTTAAACCACCTACAGACACATGAACAAGTATCATCGTCCCATTCCTGCAATGAAAAAGATAACAAAAAGATAAAGCTTCGGCCTACGGGTAACACACGTAGTCGAACTGTCACGGTCACGCGGCTGCTAACTGAATGGGAAAGATCCCGTGGATTCCGGGACGCGAGTGGCAGGGGCGGGCGGCCCACTACTTGTCTTGTGGGTCCACACGCGCAGATTGAATGTTTCTCATTAATTACCTGTTCTTCTGAACAGACATCTTTTCCCCTACATTCATAACGGCAAGAATGCTTGTCCCACCTAAAAAAAGAAACGCTTGCAGCATGAGTAGGACCGACAGCAAGAACAACACGTCGTGGCTACAGTTTAGTCACTGCAAGCAGTCTTTCTTTCTTTCTTTCCTTTTCTTTTTTCTTTTTCCTCCTTATTTTCTTTTTTAACCAAGGTGGTTCCCAGCCAGAGGCCAGAGGAGGCCTCACTGTCGAAAACGGAATGACTTGAGCTATTCGTTTCCTGTTAAAACTCACGATTTAATATACATACTAAAGTCGCTATGGTTCATAATTCCGATGCATGCAGGCTACGAAATTCGGCTCAACCGCGTGCTTTGTGTTTTTACAAAGTAAAAACAGGTAACTCGATCTCTCGTAAGTAAACTCAGTAGATTAAAGGTTCATTCGAGGGCATGAACTGAGTCCATGTGTACCTAACTAATACTGGTTCCAGCACAGTTCCAGACACTCACCGGGCCGAGCCCTGATTTTGAGAGACTTAGCAGAAGCTTGTGTTTCCGGCCAACAGACTATCACCATAAAAGAGTGATCTCACCTGAACCCGTTCTTGTGAGGTATGATGCTTTCGGGCGGTGGTCTGTCATACAAACAGTCGCATGCACACTCTTGTTCGTTCCATTTCTGCACTTTATGGTCACATTCAGTTGGATCTGCTGTGCACGATGGTCCACAACTGGTGTGGTTCTTTATCGTCAATGGTTTCCTCTGGTGCGTCTTCAGGGACAACACCATTATTTCAAGCTCCTTGTAACTAGTGGCCACGCACTCTTTGACGCTGGGATTTGATATGCCTACTGATCCCTGACAACGGTACAATGTGACGAAATGTGGATAAAATTTATGCTGAGGGGAGTCCAACGCGACGGTTGTTGCTATTGGTTGGTTGCAGATTACAGGGGGGAGATTCACAGCTCCTAAAAGATAAGACCGCGTATAAAATACTGAACTATAACGACTAAAAGTAAAAACAATTAGCCTAGGCCAGGATTTCAGCACATATAGAAATAATTTGACACACCTTACAAAAGAATTTAGTCAATGAGTCTCCGTTCGAGTCTCGCGTGTGTTCACGCTTTATTAATCCCCACGTGACCTATCCTTGAGTGTGGATTTACTTTCGACATCGAGCAATATTTCTTCCCAACTTTAAATCCTTGTATCACACTTATAGCCTTTCTGAAACGCAAACTGACGTTTGTTTCGAGTCGTTGTGGTGTTACTGACGAGTGCTTCGCTTTTGCCATGAACATTTGGGGAATAATGAGGTCACTCAATGGGAAGTAAATTTATGGGGGCCTTTCCCTGAATTCTTTCTACCAGAATTCTCTCTATCAGAATGGTGAAATTATGGTTTTGTGTTTAAAAGAAATTTCCGCAAGTGCAAGGCTCAATTTTGTTTGATATATTGATTATAACAAACTCCTATTTTCCGTCAGGGGTTTTACAACACGGAACAAGAACCGGAAGTTGTAGCGTAAGCGAAATAGTTCGGTTCCCATTCATCGAGAGCCGCGTCACTAGTAGACCAAGTTCGATTTCCCAAGCATATTTTTTGCCTCATTCAGAAGTAAACACCTCATTTTAAGGTTGGTTCCTTTAACAGACTGTGTGGGAGTTGAGAATTGCTTTCATAGCCTGTGTGGCAAATACACGGCCTGTGGTCAGTATAAAACTGTTACAAAGTGATTCATGACTGAAACAGCGTAACCCAACCGAATCAATGCTTAGTTACTCACCTTGAATAAGAGACACTGCCCAGATGAATAAAACCAGACATCGCAAGTTGAACGGTTCCATATATGACATTGAGTCCTGTCGATTTCCTTCCACTGCCAATACTGGTTTTGTTAGCGGCGAACACTCACTACCTTCCACCACCGAAGTGCTAGTCGGTCGCTCTCTGCACTACTTGAAATCGCTTGTGCTTTAGTATATAGGTGGTATCGATTTTCTAATGCAAATAAGGTACCCTGTCACGAGACGGATGTCATGGTCTATAAACAAGAGATTGGGTGGGGTATAAAGATCAATGAGCTTTAAGTGAGACCTTTTAAATTTTTTACTTTTGTCATGATAACCAGGGTATTCCCCGTTTAGCGACCGTGGGAAAAAAATCTGCTCTACTCATGTACTATTCATTGAGCCTTGGAGTAATTTCCACGAGTGTCAGACTAGTTTACTGAAAGCTTTCGTTATTCTTTGTTTTAAAGGGAAATTGATATAAAAGAACGAATGAAGCGAAACCAAGAGGCAACCTAAAGCCGTCAACCACAGGCCTCTCTTTTTGTTATTACCATATCATATTTTACGACCCTTTCCACTGTCAATTCTATTGCCGTCTTTTTAACCCGGCTGCAACAAGGGCATTGGCTCTAGTCTCAAACAAAATGCTTTAGATGTAAACCTGAAACATTGACTGAGGAACCTGTGACAATAACCGGTCTAGCCAGTTAACAGAAAATTCAAAAAGTCCCAAAGTGAGTAAAGAATCTAAAAATGTCATGTAAATTCTGAGGTTATTCGCTGACGTAATTTTCATGCAGATCACTTTCGGATTTTTTCAGCAAAGGGAGAAAGAAGCGGAAGTTATAGTTCAGTCACCAAGCAACGCTAATATTGGGATCCTTTCGTCGATACGAAGTATTGAAACTGAAATGCACTATCCTCAATTCACATTGGAGTATTTCATATATGCTCTGCACTAAATTTTATTCTATTCTATTCAATTCACCTCTTACCTCGGCCTTTACAGGATGTAATAATACGAACTTTCAACTGACCAGCTGATGATACACACGTCAGGCATACATAATTTATTTTTTAAAGCAGGTCAGTCATAAAAGGCGGTGTAAAAGCTGATGTGGACTGTTGGCTTGATGGATAGCCCGGTGCTGCGCAACCTCGAGTTCCATTCAGTCAAGTCTGTTTTTTTAAGGCTTCAGTTTTTGCAACTGTTTCATATTTTGCCGACCGGTACTACGACGGAACGTTGTAACTTTAACACGCAGTTATGCAGTGGCTGCCGGTATATAGTATTCGCTTTACGTTGCTCCTATCGCGAATAAATGAGAACGAACCCGATCCTTGGTCGTATCAAGCTATTTCGTGTACTGAGTGGTGCTCCGACATCACTAAGTAAAGAAAGTAAAATAAAGAACCTTTACTTTACTTTCCATAAATAAAGGTTCCATAAATAAATATAACCATTTATGCACGGTTATATTTAAAGCTTCAAGCTTGTAGGGCCGTGACAGTATAGAAAGTAACAATTGCAATAAACAGAACAACGCTAAGAATCCTAACCGGAGGAGGCAACGTGACCAGTTGGCTATTTACAAGACGTAGAGTTGAATTCGGGACGACACCGAAGTGTGTCAGAACGGGTGGTGGTCAGAAGGTCTCAGAACAGGATTTGCAAGCCACTGGCATGGGTCACGCCGCCTCCGTAATGATGAAATGATGGACAAATGCCCGCATTGCGTTACTCGTGTACGTATTGATCATTGATTCTTTTTTCACGGGAGAGGTTTAATTTATTTATTATTCTATCCATAGTGCAGTGAACCATGTCCAGTTTTTCAGGCCAAGTCACCCCGTGATATTGCCAAGGAAGCTATGGACAAAAATAACTACTGCGAAATCATATTGTCACTCGGTGTTCAGTTAATGATCACTGCATGTTCTTGTTCTTTGGGAAATAATCACCTACACTGCTCATAAATATACCTTATTGAAAGAGGAGAGGGGAGGGGTCGTAATGCGATTTTGTCAATCCAGTTAGTAACGATAACTCAAAAGACTGTGCGAACTCTTTTTCTGGATTAAACAAAATATTATTCTAAGAGACTCATAAACCGCCGCCTGGTTAGTCGAGAGGGAGGTAGAGGGTTCAAATCTCGGCCGTACCAACATTCGGGTATTAAAATAAGTGTAAGAACGATAGGCCGTAGGCCCCGTCTCACAGCACTTTGTGTGGGACATTAAAGAAGCCTCACGCTGTTCGAAAAGAGAATCGAAGGGGTCTTGGTCCCCGGTGTGCCGGTGGTTGATCACTCATTCTGTTCTGGAGACCCGTGAATCTTTCTGGCTAATCAAACATACGATTGTGAGCTGCACGGCTGCAATGTGGCCATATTCAGTCTGGCAAAAGTCCCCCGCAAAGGGTTGCTCTGTATGTTATACAACAGAAGTGGTATCTTGTCTTTATGCAGTGACTAAAATAAATTAAATTTTCTCGAATTTTATTACATCGTTGTCAGAAGAGTTTGTAAACCCAGAAATGATTTGTTAGCTGAGCAAGGGATGTTTCATAACTTGTCACCGATCTACAGAGTTCGATGACCATACTTTTGTTCACTATTGTAGTAACGAATCTTAACACTTTCTTTTCCTAGAAAAGATATCAAACGGACTTAAACACACAATATACAGCATAAATATAAGTAAGCAAACAGTGAATGCACTGACTTGGACTAAGTTTCACTGCGCGCATGCTATCAATGGACCATCGCTTGCCATCTTTTTTGCTTGAACGAAAACTCAGTATTTCGCTCTCAATAAAACGTGTGCAGGAAAAGGTAAATAAACTTTTGCAAGGCAAGCTAGAATAATGATGAAAATAATGTTGCATGCGAAATGACGAAAACCAGTGGGTCGTAAATAGGGCGAAACCTTCATTCGGTATTGTCAAAAAGAATGACCACGGTAACTACCATCTCTCCGAGCGAATCAGTGAAACTGGAAAACTACACCGCAGTACCTTCTTATCGCATTCTGCAAAAGAGTTTTGATAATTGCAAAATGATCTCGGATAATTTTGAATCCTCGACTGAGAACGGTCGCTGTTGATGGTAAACGAATTAAATATAGTCTTTTTTTCTTGACGCTAAATAACGAAAAACGTTCTTTCTCAGTTCTACTCTTCACCACAATGCGTAACAGCTACTGTAATTTGTCATTGTCTTTTGATCAGATTTTAATACACGTCGCGGAGTTTCAGTTCCTTGTACCGCCTCGGAATCTTCTCGAGGACTTCCTCAACTTGGCACTTCATCTTCGTCTTAATCCCATAATAGCACGGTCCGTCACGATGCTATAAATCAGTTTCGTTGTTTGTTGGTGACAAGGGAACCTTGCAGCTTACGTCATCGCTATAAGAAGAGTACTTGGTGTCTTGAAATGAATCTGTAGACCCTGATTCCACTGCCACTTCTATATCTGGAAATACACAGTGGAAAATACAAATTAATTATTTAGTTAATTTATCAATCAATCAATGTCAGTAATTAATTGTACTTAATTAAGTTTGCTTGTTAATCCAGCTTAAGTAAATGACATACAAGTGATTCCTACTGACTCAGAAAAATGCTGTTGTGGCTATTTGACTCAACACCAAAGAAGGAAATATATTTTTCTTTGTCCTTCTTTACCAGTCATGCTCAAGAGGCCCCTGTTGTTCGAAGGGGAGATATAGCACTATTCACTGCCGGATAAATCACTATCCATTGGATAACTCAATTCGTTTTGTTAGCGCTTAGAGAGATTTTCTGTTTAGTGTCGAAAGCCTTTACACAGTTGCCGGTTTGGAAGAAAAAATATTGTATCAGTAACGTGTCGGTAAATTCACCCAGATTTCGGTATTTATCTTTTAATTCTAACATCACTAACAAAAGTTTAGGTGTTTTTATTTCATGTCTTTCCTGAATTTGTAATTTCCCACATCTAACCGGATTTGCAAAAACATGCCAACATTGATCCTCCGGGCAGCTTGTAAATTGTCCACAATTGAAGTTTGGGCTACCCCTTAGCCCAGTTCTACAAGCTAGTCCCCTTCACGTCTGTCTGCCCTGTGTGTCATCTTTGTGCAGGTCAAAGTCGATTTGGCATGGGCGCAATATTGTCCTGAGGAAATATTCCTTGATCTCAGGCGGCCATGTCTAAAAAGGAGTTCACACATGACCGGACTAAGGAAATACTTACAAGGTTCTTCGATCTCGCCATCAGTCTTGTTCGAGTCTGATCTGTCGAGAGGGGAATGATCCGAGTTTTGCCGGGATCTTTTTCTTACCCAGTGCACCAGAGCGCAGACAAGGATAATGATAAGCACCCCTTGACTAACCAGCAATGTGATGAACATATGGTATTGTGGGTTGCCTGTTAAATTAAACGAATGAAATCATTGTCATATTATTATCATCGTTTCCACGTCATCATCGTCATCCGGCATCATCAATGGAATTTTAATGAGCCAAACAATGCCTCGGCACGTGTATTTTGAAGTTTGGTACATCTCTCTCCCGTTCTCTGCAAATCTACAACGTGATGAACTGACTAAATCTCAAGTTCTAAGGAAAACTTGAGAAACGAATTTTGATTTTCTTTCTTACTTTGAACACCGCTCGTCCCAATTTAATTTCCGAGGTATAGTATGGATAATTTGTAAAGTTGAAAGAACTGTAATAATCACGGAAAGGTTTGAAAAACATTGACTCCCAATTTTAAATGACGTTTTCGTTGACGTCACTGTCGTAGATCTTAAGATCCCTAATATCATCATCGTCATCAGAGTCGTCGTCATCTTCAACCTACAATCATTTTTGTCAGCCAGTTGCCATTTTCTCACTTTGCAGTAACATAACAGTTCTATCTGAAAACTTGAAAACGATTGCATGAAGAAGCCAAGAATTCGCCCACCGGCTGCGTCATGTTTTTTCTTTGAAATTTACACAACGAATGATGTGCGCTTGCTCACCGTCTCCTTTCCCGTGAGTACTGGCCAGGACGTTTACACATTTGCAGTTAACATCAATCCCCATTTTCGCCCTTGTGCACTCAGCAACAACACTGTCTCGGCATCTACAGCCACAAATTTCATTGCTCCAAATCTGCGGAAAAAGCGAGTGACGAATCACTAATCAGATGTTTATGTCGAATCATTTGTGTTCTTTACGTACAAACAAATCGAACGATAGATCTTAATGTATTTCCTTTTCAACACGAGAAAGATTAAAGATCAAGCAAGTATATTTTTAGGATACAAATAAATGGTAAAGCTAGACAGGAAAAGCTGGCAGCAGATTTATCGTTCCCGCAATTGATTGCTGATGTCAGAAGTCCATGACAAGGAAGTCTAGATCTGGAATGGAGTGCGGCCCATCACTTTACGGTATTATCTATTTTTAGAACGGCTTCTGCTAGATTTGTACCATTTAGCACGAGCAATTCCTCGTGCAGCTCTTCGTTGCGGACCAATGAGACGCGTTGTGGTTTTCAGGCCCAGTCTGATTGACCGTTGTGGGCCTTATTCGCGCGGCGGCCATTTTGAGTCCCGAGGGACTGAAAACCTTTGTTTTGTCCCCCAGAACTCGTTCTCGAACTTATCAACTCGAGGCTCGGGGTACGAGTTCTATTGTTCCTAACCAACATGGCCGCCGCGTGAATAAAGCCCATTTGGGGGGAACTCTATTCTAAATTTAGATAATACGGTAAACTGATGGGCCAAGGCCAGATGAGACAGATCGAGACTTCTGGGTTATAGACTTCTGCTGATGTGCTTTGAGGCGCGTCTAAGAGGAAAGAACCAAACAACCAACCCAACCGGCTTGCAAACAGCGAAACTTGAACAGATTTATTAGTTTTTTGGCCAACTGAGCAATTTTTTTACCGACAAAGAATGCAAGTCCTGAGATGATCTATCCAGGTTTCTTTGGTAAAACGCGCCAGGGTATTTAAAGGTGCTCCTTTAACATTTGAATTCTTCGTGCTTCTTTATGAACTTCTTTTTGAGCTTCATTATGAGCGCTTTACCATTAATTTGCCAAGAAACAAGAGAAAATTAGGTGAGAGAACAATATCCCTATGCCCCCTGATAATTATTTTTAATCTACTTGTAAATTTCGTGCCACGCGTGAAGGCTATTTTTCACCTCAGCCCCATGACCTCGCATTTCATACTTCACAAGACGGACCAATCAGAATCCGTTCTTGAAATAACTAATTTCGTGACCTCGTACTAAAAATAGATTGAAAAAATTATTATTGATAGAAGGCCATTTATGGGGATATGTTCTTACATCATTCTCTCTTGCCCAGAAATTATTTGAAAAATCAAGAAAAGCAACTTGCTTACCTTTCTCAGAGAGCAGTGATCAGCCGCCCTTGCGCATTCGCATCTGCAAGTATGTCGATTCCATCTGAATATTTTGAACAAGACAAGCACTGGTTAGTTTCATTTTACGCATGAAAATTGAAAAATCACTTTGGCGGCTGCCCACAAGTAGAGCGTCGATCCGGCTTCAACACTGGGTTCGTACGCCAGCACAGGAGTAGACGAGCTATTTTTGGAACCACATTTCGCGCGCTAAAAAGCAGAGGGAGGCACGTTCATCCAATCAAATGGCTTAGCATGACAGTGATTGACAGCTTATTATTTATGCCCAGATGAAAGTGGTCGCAACCATGGCAACTACTCTTCGAGGTAATTTGAAAAACTAAAAATAACGCCTACTTCTGTATGTGCTGGTGGCCCGGACCACATCATATGGACGTTCCTACTCATGGGCTTAATGAATGAATGAATAAATGAATGAATGAATGAGGCATTTATATAGTGCTTCTACATTTTACTAATGACAAGCAAAAGAATTGATCAACTCTCTCTTATCTGACCGCAAACCTACCTGAAATTTTCTTTGCAAGCAAGTTCTTTCGGTGGTCCATCCGGGTACCTGCACTGGCATGCGCATTCATCTTCCTTCCATTTTTCCACGGAAAAATTGCAGTCTTCTGGGCTCCTGACGCATTCCGGTCTACAAAGAGTGTGGTTTCTGACAGTGATGGTGGTGGGTTTATAGCCCCCGGAGAGTGGATAAACTTGGATGTTTAATTCCTGATAAGACCTGGGTACACATTGCCGTACGAGAGGACTGACTGATCCTGATCCTGAACAGCGGTGTAGTTTGACAAAGAAAGGGTAATAGTCGTGATTTGTGGGATCCACAGCGACTACGGTTTCATGAGGTACACCACAGAAAACGTTCTTCAAACCTACATTTTAAAAAAGATAACATTAGAGAGGTCCTGATTTGACTTTGGAAAGCGGATACATTTGCCGATTGCTTTGATTTTTTTTAGTCATTGGTAATATATACTCGCACCGTTTTCTCAACCAATCAGAAGCAAGCATTAGCCGATGGCAGCAACGCGGGAGGACTGCGAATGAATATGATACGCGAGGTGGGTTTTGGGATCGTATAGCTGAACAAACATCAGAGGCTAAAAGTTTGTCAACAAAGGAAATAGAATCTTAACTGATATCATTCCTGTTTCCGAGGAAGACATTCGGGTGCAAAATCTGAAAAATATGACATTGAATGGCTTCTTTGTTATTGAGCCCTCGGACCAAAGATGCCATCTACCCAGTACTCTTCGCTGCTCAACACAGAAGTCATTTATGAAGTTGTCTTGCACTGCAATCTTCCAGTGCATCTATGAGAAGTTTTGCCCTTTGAATGCCTTCTTTGAAAGGAGTGGAGGATGTCAGGCTAAGATACTATTTTGTATTTATTGACAAAGGTTTTCGTTCGTGTCGTTTTGTCTACGCTTAACAATCCTTCGAAATCCCACTCAGATGGTATTCTTCCCACGTTACTTCACGAGCTTGGTGCCGGCTACGTCCACTTGCCTCGAATTCTAATTGGCTCAGGTGAATTCTACATCTGCCTTGACTGGCCATCTACTTGGCTACTGCATCTTATAATAAATTACTCAAAAGCTTCCAGCATTGTTATGCAATAAGAGCACTTACTTTTGACTTTCTGATCACCAACACCTCCATTTAGCAGCATCAGCAGAATCAGAGAAATCAAAGTCAATAAATCACCGACACCGTAACTTTTAATCGACATATTTTGAGAACACATTCGACAACCTGAAAGAAAAGTGAAATCTATCAGGGCAATCTCCCAAAATTTCGAGAGTCGTCACGCATCGCATGGCCTCAAAGGGTATTGGGTATTGGGATAATAAGCCGTAAAAGCTTTTCCCAACGTTTCGTGCGTGTGTGCAATTCAGTTTCATCTTTAAGTAACCTACACAAGGAAAAGCTGATCGCAAATTTATCGCTACCCTAATTGATTAGGTGTTTTCTGTGCTTTATAAGACTACATTTGATTTGTTCCACTTTACTGATGGGAAGTTTATCGACCTGGCCCCAGTTGTTCAAAGGGTGGATAGCGCTATCCACTGGATAAATCCCTATCCACTGGATAACGCAATTAGTTTTGCTAGCTCTTATCCGCTGGATAGCGATTTATCCGGTGGATAGCGTTATCCACCTTTTGAACAACTGGGGCCAGATGCGACAATTTGGTGTGGAACAAGAGTTGTGTGTTCTACATTGATTTGGGATTCATGTATATCGCAGAAAAGCATGCTTGGAAACTAGTTTAACTGATTTATTTGATGTGTTAGCAGCCATGCCACCGAATTGTTTAGACGGCTGAAAAGGGGGCATGGCCACAGTCACTACTATGATGTCCGGATGTACGATCCAGCAGAACAAACATTGCAAATATTCTCACGGCATCCTGTTCAAACAACCCCAGGAAAAGGAAGTTCTTTCGAGAAACTCATAATGGGTGTCACTGCACGCTTTCATGGGTGAGTCTAATGAGACCTCAAGTACAGTAGGGTCGTAAAAAGTTATTAGTGAACGTATCAAGCATCGTTTCTGTTCTCTTTGACTTGATTCATATTCGCAGTTTTTATGTGAGGTGGATCAAACAATTGTGTGTAATGTGCTAACACTCATGACATTAGTTCGTCCGTCCGTTCAGGATGTCGTTCAATCACGGTTCATTCTTTCATTCATTCTTTCATTCTTTCATTCTTTCATTTCCTTCTATACTTATAATCAAGTACTTATATCATGTTAGAGTATCAGTTACTTATCAGAGTCTCTGACCAAAGCCACTCAGGCATGCATGTATGCATGCTTATCAAACTCTTACTGACTTCTTATCTCGACTAAGTCACACTAGATGAAGCCAGAGAGGCATATCCCACTTGAAACTTCACATTGTAGCTAAAACAGCGAAACTCTGTTTTGATCTCTTTGTTTGTTTTGTTTATTCTTTTTCAAGCAAATGGACGGCGCAATTGATATTATACCAGACCGGGAATAGTCTCCTTTGCAGCCGTTTTTGGGGATGCCACGCCAACAAAGAAGACTTGTAGTTGCAGCTAAAGTGCACCAGTCATCACTGGAGGATGGGAACGACTTCGGTATAAGCTTGTACTTCCTTTTCAGTCGCTAGTGTCAGCCGAGGCTGGTACACTGGAACCTCGATCAAACCACCGATATTTTTTCGTCCCCTTACAGTAAAAATTAAGGAAAAAGAACCTCGATAAAACGAAACCCCGATGATAACGCACTAAATTACCTGCTTTCTCGGCACTTCGTCAAACAGGGACCTCCCACGGGCGGGCGGCGGCGGGGGGGGGGTCTTGTTTCCTTGTTCCCTCTAAAAGTTTGCTTGTGTTCCTTGTTCCCGAAATTAATTCCGAACGAGTTCCCAGCTATTTGATTACTGAAATGATTTATGTTCCCTTATTCCCTGCATGGGATATTTTGTCTTTGTTCCCTGTTCCCCTGTTCCCCTGTTCCCCTGTTCCCCTGTTCCCCTGTTCTCCTGTTCCCAGTTCAAATTAGCCATGCTCCTTTGTTTCCCAAAACCCCTGAGAGACCCTCTTTGTTACGTTTTTGATTAAATTAAAAACTTTCTATCAGGGTGAAAAGGCCTTTTTCTTCAGTAATTTTTTATTTAGACTGTTGTTTTTTTCTTGAAGTAAACCTCTGGTTTATGCCTTTTGTGCCTCCTGGGGGGCACTGATCAAGACCCTAGCTGAAAACTGATTTAAATGCCAAAACCGGCGCCAACTGAGTCTTCAAAAAAAGGTACGATCTGCTCCAAATGTGTTTATCGTGTTAAGAATCAGTCAAATTTAAATGCATATAAAATGATAAACTTGCATCTCGTTAGCAAAATTAAGAAAGCTGCAATTAATGCCCAACACATCGATAGGCTTCGCTGGTGTTCGAAACTCGTGTTTCAAAGAAACATTTTGCCACTGGTCGTCATAGCCTTTTCCCACTTTCGGAAAGATGCATTTACCGCACTGAATTGCGCAGTGAGAAAACGGGATAATCTTGAAGAGCAATAAAATGTTTGCATCGACGACAGATAGATTGCTAAGAAGCACGAATTGTGTAAACTCAAGATTTTGTTATCTACGCCGCAAGTTATGCTACTAGTGGTTTAAAAAATCTTTGATCCTCTGTTTTCCGTCAGTGATTTCACACCATATTTCCTTCAGTTCGCAAGCACGAAATGGTGATAGGTAGAAGTGGACTCTGAATTCGTTGGAAAACTTTGAAAAACAAGAACTAACTGATCCTAAAAGAGAGTATTCAAACTGAACATACACGTACGCGTCGTGTATTCGGCAACCCTTGCTGACTGATATCATATACATTCCGCTCTCCATAGGCTCTCAATTTTTCTACCGGTTTGTAATTTCACGTCGCCGCGACTCCTCTCCGTGCCAATTCTTTCACATTAGACGATTTGTAATCGGGTGACACTATGAGTAATCAAGTAGTAAAGATGTATTCACGAGCGGATGAACTGTGTGAAATTTGCGTGTGACTAGCTGCTGTGCGTCAAGTTGATTTTCATCGATTTATAAAATAGTAGTCGAGACAATTGAACAGCAAACAGCAATCTTTGAGCAGCGAAGCGGAGAATTAAATTTGCGAGCAGCTGACAGTCATTTCAGTCATTTGGTCCCAGAGGTTTTCCTTTAGTGTTCTCGTGCAACACAAACAGAGCCACACGGAGTGATAAAATTTGATTTGAGGAGAAAAATACGTACGAAAACTGCTAGAACAATGTGCAACCATAAAACTCTTAGCTATGCTAATTAAGCTAACCTACCTTTTTTTTTTAGTCCTTGTTAAACTTCTTAATGAAGTTGCTTCAAAATGCAACGCTTGGCCAGTCTCTGATTTGTGACGGCACTGATGTGACCCTCCGTTTTATTGCAATCGAGAAGCGATCGTGACCCGCCTTGCCGCGTTTTAGCATGACAAGTGCTTCCGGCCAACGATGACGTCAATTCGACGGCTAACTAGCCAAAAATGGAGAAGGCGTAGGCATATAACAAGTCAAAGGTCGCATATGTCTGACAGTTATTGCATTCAGTTATCTTGTTATCAATACGTTGTTGATGGCGAGAAAATGTTTACAGATTCGACTGGACCGACAGCGGAAACCACCCAGTGTGTCTTACAAAAAATCTCCGTCACCTCTCGTCTTATCAGCTCTTCACGACGTCAAAAAATAAGCTCTTCACCTCTTCCGAGTGTTCTTTGTTCATTCAGCAAATAATGTTTTTGGTTTTGAAGCGGAGTCTTGCTCATTCCCGGGCGAGCACGTGCGGTCGGATTAACAACAATCTGTAAAGGAGGCGCGTATTCGCGCTTAAACGGATGTCATGGTTTTTCTTCGTATCAGGCATGATCCTTTACACATATCACCGGTATGAAATCAGGGTTTGGGAGGACAGGGGGCATCCAACATTTTAGAATGAGATATTTGGCTGCAACATGTCTCGTGTGGTGATGAGCAGAGAAGATATCAACCACCATCTTCTGATAGGAAACCTTGTTGGATTTTTTCCTGATACTGGAAATCAGTCACTCTGGGGTATCGAAATTTTGGTAGTACAGCTACAGACAAAACGCCAGGAACTCTCTTTCCCCACTCCCTCCACGCCCCCCCCCCCC
>BLFK01000887.1:968155-985076 GCA_014634185.1 Astreopora myriophthalma
CGCACGCTTCTCTGTCCTACGCAACGATGCTCGACGGTACAAAAATGATATGACTACAAACACTGTTTGCTGTTTTTCCCTTGATATCCAATGTTTCCGCCGTTTTAGTTGGTTCATGGCAACAAGGCACCAGCTTTGTGCTCACATAATTCTAACACAGATTGCTTCTTCTTATGTTTTGTCTTCACATGCGGGTCACACCTCATTTTCAGCTTTTAAATCTCTTTCTCTGGTGAGAGCATCGCCGGGTCGTACATTGCATTTGCTCCCAGTTCCATTAGCGGCACCGTTATTTGTATTAGCCAAACTTGCACTTTCACTTGCGGGGGCTGCCAGAAAATTAAGACGATCCAAGTTGGCAAACCCAAACAAGAATTCCCTTATGGTAGAATTCATTAACCCAGAAGTCTCGATCTGTCTCATTTAGCCTTAGCCCATCAGTTTACTGTATTATCAAAATTTAGAATAGAAGTCCCCCCAAATAATGGCCAATCAGATTGGACCTGATAACTACAAAGCGTCCCATTGGTCCGCAACCAAGAGCCGCACGAGATTGCTCGTGCTAAATGCAAATCATGGCACAAACCTTACAGCTGCCGTTCTAAAAACAGATAATACCGTAAAGTGATGGGCCGCATTCCATTCCAGATCGAGACTTCTAGGTTATGAACTTCTGCTTATGGTGGATGTGTTACCGAGGAAAAGCTTGCGCACGAAATACTGCAATGGTGGATCACGCGAGACATACAACAGAATATAGTTTTCACCAGCGATGGCTTCATTTGACCATAATTACAAAAATCCTCCAGGTCTTGCTTTTCTCACTTTTCTCATGCCAGTTATCTCAAATGTCGTTTAGATGGTTTCCATAGTTGCCCCGGAAAAATCTCGAAAAGGCATTATTGGAGTCCGTGCGTATATTAATACATTTGGTAAATAAACCCCTTCAGGGGGCTCGTATGTCGGCTGATAATGTCCGCGGCTGTGAGATTGTCCGAAAAATGAACATTTGGCCGACAAGCGAAACTTCGAGGGCAAGTGTGAAATTTTGACGACAACCTTTCAGCCAATGACATTATCAGCCGACATACCAGCAAACCAGAAAGGGGTTTATTTATTTTATAACCTTCCGATTAATTTTCATGCGTTTCAACATGGTTGACTCGTAACTTTCTTCACCTTCAAAGACGTTGACAGCATACTTTGTTGACTTTTTTGTAGTTTCCGGAACAGCATTTGCGACCACCTTTGTAATGTCACTATCACTAGACTCTACAAAACGAGTTTGTTTTTCTTCCACGTAAAATAATACAGATGAAAAGTTGAAACTCTCGAGCTGGCTGGACAAATATCGACGAAGACAGGGGTTATTGCGTGATAACTGCCCTGTGATTTGCAATTCAAAGGGCACATTGTAAATAAATGTTGCTTCTAAAAATATCTGAAATAATCCGTAACTGTTCATCAGTAGGATACCCAAAATGTGTGCAATGCCACAATTGGTTTCGGCTCCATTAAATTCTATACCAAAGGTATTCCAATAAAATCGCGCGAAAATTCATGGGTGGGTTATATAGCATAGTATTACATATATAGTTTGGATACCAGACAAAGGTCGTATTCTACTAAGATCAACTGTCTCAACCACTGGTTTGGGTTGATTTGGTCTTAGTTCCCAGTAGAACACTTTTTCAACCATTTTTTTGCTGAAGCGCGGTTGCGACTGAGTATAATTAGACCCAGACCTCATCGACTTCTCTTGCCAAGTTCCGTTGTCGAGATTTTCGCTGGGAAATGACGCCAAGCGCAAAAGCTCGGTGCCTGCTAACAGGCCAGCGGACCCTACCCATCGTTTTCAACCAAGTTTGGAGCTGGTTTAAAAAGTTGACTAGGCGCGAACGGAATGAGTGGGTAACGATGACGTTTCATCAACAAACGCCCGTAATTAAGTAATGGGTAATGATGACGTCAAGCAGGAAATGCTCGATAATAATGAAATGTCACAGCGCAAGGGTTATCAGTAATCAAGTGATAAATCTCTATTCAGCGGCCTGCACGGTATTATAGAAACTCCGGGCGATTCGTTACCGTGGCTCACACGAGTGTATGGTATTACCCCGTTGGGCTTAGCATTTCTTAGAGACAGCGTACTTTGAATCGGTTAAGGCTCTCAGTTTCTTAGGGGCTGTTGACATGGATGGGGAAAGGGGGACATCCCCGCATTAGGAAGATCCTAAAAGGCAGATCATCCTAGCGCGGTATGTGTTCTGTATTCAGTTTACATGCAAAAAGTTGAACTTAACCCTCGTCCCAGGATCTTTCTAACGATAGGATCTTCCTGGCTCAGAGACAGGAATAAGACGATAGTGCGAGAAACATCCCAGCCCATGTAAACTACCTTCGCGCTGAGCTTCCTGATACGAGGCATGAAAAATAAACATCGCGGTGGTCGGGATGTTCAGCTGCTTCATTTTGCCAATTGCTTGAATGATGATAGAAAACACCCCTAACTCTAACCGAAATCTCCGCATGTAAACCAAGCGAAAATTTGTTTCGCCTTCTAGGATCTTATTCAGTTAGTTCTAAGATATTCTTACCTCCATGTAAATAGCCCCTAAGAACTTGAGAAAAATATCCGACCGGCTAGGCTAATACCGGCAGCCGCTCTTCGTCGCTCACCGCCTGAGGCTCGGTGGCGGTAAGCGAAGTAGGGCGGCTGCATTACTGAGCAGGCAAGTCGTTGAAAATCTTGGAATTGACCGGCCGCAGGTCATTTACAATTGACGTTGAAAGAACTAATGTCTTCGAAGACCGAAAACAGACATTAGGGTTTTCCGCTCTCACTTAAAAGCAAAAGATCATTTCTATCTGAAACGCAATGCAGGGCTTTAGCGACGCAATTTACGACATTTTTCGCTGCTCGGTTTAAAAATTCAAATGGTTCGCCACTACATTTAATAAGTTTCTGCCCCTTTGGCGCCGAATTTTAGAACTTCCCGCCCCCCCTGGCGTTATTTTACAGCGTTAAAAAAATCAAAATTAACTATTACTATTTCTAATAAAATGACGCAATCATGACAATTACCTGTTCTAATCTCTTGGGCAAGGTCTTGTTACAAGGTGATATTTTTGGAAAATACAAAAACAATTCATCATAACAATGCGAGAAACACAGACAGTACCTTTGGGAGAGCTGCGGCATCTGCCAATAATCCAATGTATACATCCTTTCTTGTATCTCCAGAAAAGGTATAAATCAAACAGGAAAACAAGTACGATCAGCTCTGCAATCATAATTGCCGCTACACGCTTCCCGTCCATCTCCTCAGCTGTGGAGATAAAGCAAAGAGTACTGTGTCGGACAGAATACAGCAGACATGAAAAAACAAGTGGTAGTTGCTTTAATGAACGCGCCCAAACTGATAAAACAGGCGAAGAAGCGGTTCGCTAGAAAAGGTAAAAATACATAAAGACAAGTAAAAAAAAGAAAAACTACATAAAACGGAAAAAATCAGAATTAACAGCTAACAACTCTTACCGAATGTGTGCAACTACGGACGAACGAAACTCTAACAGCTAACATTGAACATAACTGGTGCGACGAACCGACGCAACGAGTAGGCCTTAAAATATGAATACTAATGAGTCCCTAAGGGGTTACAACAAAACTACAAGAAAACTTACGGTGATTGTGCTAAAGATAAAACGTGTCAACTACAACAACAACAACAACAACAAGAAAGCGATTAACATAAATACTAACAGTGAAAAAGAAGCAGACAAAAATGTAACCGCAACATGTACCATAAGAGTGAATGTATTCGCTCTTCTATCCGAAAGCCCTGAGATGACGGTTGCCTACGATCATAGCCAATTTGCAAAAAAAGAGTTTTCTTTGCACGTTTAGCCAAAGGAATACGAAAGAAGGCAGCTTGAGGTACGTTCCACTGTGAAGACACAAGCAGGCCTTGCGAAATTCTCTGATCATAAATCTCGCAGGGTCGCGTCATGTACACGTACACTGAATTATTTTCAATTGATATGTGTGTTAACATACCAGTGGGTAAGGTTCTAGGACAAGTGCGAACTTAAAGCGTGTCGTATGGGCACTCTTTTCTTAAGCCCCCGACACACCAGGCGATTTTATACGCTGATCGCTGCGATCGGCGTATAAAATCGCCGATATCTAGCATCTCACATATCGGCGATTAAATTCGTCGCAATTCGCCTACTGTCACCCCTCCTGCGATTTTTTAACGCCCGTTGCGGCGAATTGCTGAACGATTCAACCAATATGATCTTACGATTTTATCACGTGACTGACTAAAAATGGCGAACAACAGTCATTTTTATTTTGAGAGACGCCAAGAAGAGTAGAGCGGAAATTCGCTGCGATCGGCCAACAAAATCGCCGAGTGTGTCGCTGGATTTAGGAAGACATACACAGAGACATGCCTTTTGGACGCCGCAATTTACAGGTTTTTGTTGTTAAGACCACATTTCCATAACAGATCTAAAGAAAGTGAACTGAGCCTTATAAAAAAACTAAAACGGTGTAAATACCCAGAACACTTACAGGCGCTTCTTCTGCCGGTATCTCCTGGGCCCGAATTAATTGGCGCTTGTTCTTCGCACTTACAAGTTGTAGCGTTGAGATATTTCTTTTGATATTTACAGCTTTCCACCGAAGCCCGAGTACAGACGCAGCCACAAGACGGGTGACTCCATTCCTGAAACGAGGCAACCACAGACTGAGTTGACGGCAAAGAAAGCAACAATTGATATTCGTGCGTTCATTGGTTGTTTCTTGACCAAACTCAAAAGGCACTAATTGAATCAAAACTGACGTGAGACCAAACCCAACGCAGTTAATCAGACCCTAGCCATCAGCAAAACTAACTGATTAGCCAGCGCTAAGAGGACGGAAAAACCGCACCAGTGATTAAATTAAGTGACAACTTCATTAAAAGCTGCTCCTATGATAGGTTTTGAAAGTAGTGTCAGATTTTTTGTTATGAGTCAGTCAGCGCGATCGAGGCAACCGAAAAACAATCGAGACATTAAATTCAGCTGAAACGCATTCTATGACAGTGAAGCCGAGTGAATCACCAGTACAGATAAAGCTATGCTGTCTACAATCGCATCAGGTTAGCTACTAACAATCAATCATATTTGTGAACTGGAAATAGCACCTACCTGTCTAGGAGGACAAAACAAAACTGGTCCTCTGCAAACACACTTGCATTCAAAAGGACTCCATCTAAGACATGAGCAGAAAGTGAACATTAACAGGGACAACTTTGACTTAACACCAACGCTTCACTCTGTTACTAAGGCAAATATTTCTGAACGAACATATTGTTTCCTAAAAAGATGCGTTGAGAGAAGCAGGGATGAGGTCGCGACGCTCTCTCCCTACTCGTCACTCATGCAACGTGGCTTTGCTACCCAAACCATGCGCAAAACACAGTGATAGGGCTGGGTAGAAGGGGGAGACGGAGCACTTCTATCATGATTCAGTAAAGACTGATTTGATATTGAGACTATATTGAGGGATGGACCGATTCTTAGTAAATGCAACTTTAGATAAATACCAAAAGATTCACACATACTTAAATCTTTCGGGGCACGGAGAGGGTGGCGTGTCGTCATACTTGCATTGACAGTCGCAAAGTTCCGGTTCAAACTTTTCATTTTCCGAGCAATCTTCCTCTCTCGCTACACATTCACACTGGCAACTGGTATGGTTCTCAAAAGCGGCGGCTACCAAATTGCCGGCTGCCAAGTCATAAATATCGTCGCTTATGTTGTTCCATGCTACAGCTCGGCAATGTTGTAGATTAGGGGAGTGCGTTGAACAGGCGCCATTACATCTGAAAACTTCAACGAAACGTGGAAAGTATTGATAGCGAGGTGCGTCTATTGGAATTAAGACTTTCCTCGGTCTGCATGCAACATCCTGCGTGAGGATCCCTGCAAAGAAAGGTATTTAACACGAATCACACTTAAGTCAACTAACGTGACTTTAGGTTCGTTTTCCGCCGCTCACTCGGGTAAGGGTTATTCCTATCGAGCCGAGCGTAACAAGCTGATTTGTTTCGGACAGTTTTGAGCGACACAACGTCATAACAACATTAAGTCTTACTAGAAGTCCACTCACATACTATCACGAATAATTTCAATAATCTTCATTTGTGAAGGAGGAGAGTTTACTGGAAGAAAAAGAAAAAGAATCTTGTAATCTGACTGGCTCGCTATTCGCTGTCTATTGAGTGATTGACAGTGTGTAGCAAAAAAGCCGGCGTTTTGAACAAAAGACAAAACAATGTCGGCTTTTTCAAGTATTAAAATCGCCTAAAAATCCTTAATCCTTAGACCACTTGTTCTCATCTTCTATGAGTTAAATAGTTAACGCGCCTCGCTGATCTTGTAATGACTCATAGAAACTCGAACTGGTAGTCAATGGTTAAATAGAAGGGCATCAAAGAACCAACACAGAAGGGAGACCAAGTTTATATAACCAAGCACGGGTGAACAAAAAACGAAACAAACCTTAGCTTCCCCCACCCCTCCCCCATGTAGTAGAAATTTGACGCTTAACAACAACGTGTCCTTAGCTATTTCTACGTGAAAGCAACTGGTCGGTACTGGCCGGTTGCAAGTTACAAATCACAGCCATGCAACACCCGTGGAAAGTCGTACTACGTGTAACTAACAAAAAAGCGCGTTTCAGCTAACCCTCAATATTTCTACAGCTCGCCAAATCGATGGCGGTAAGCTTAACTGATGAATACCCTGCCACCAAGAGATCCTCAAGCTAAGAGAGTGAATTCCCCATGTAGCCCTCATATCCACCCTTTTTCCTCTGAAGTTATTTTTAGCTCATCGTGGTTGTTACCAGTGCCTCGCGGCGATATACATTCGATACATGGTTGGCTGCTAAGCATTTCTCTGTCTGAGCGCTTTATCTAAAAATAACTTCAAAGGATATTCACAATCTGAGCTTGATGATCTCTTGCCTGCCAGCTATTTGCATGCCACTGAATAAGAATAGCGTGTATTGCATTCTGCATCGTTCTTAAACGCCTAAGGTGAGTTTAATGAACTAGATACCGTTGATATGTCAGATATAAATCTGTCAACTGGTACATACCCGTACCGGGAGAGTTGAAAACACTGACCCCTAGTCCATGGACTACCCCGACGGACTACCCAAACGGACTACTCTAAAATAGACTAACTTTACCAAATAGTATTTTGATTGAGTACTATTGAAAGTATTGAATTGATTATGTACTGACATTGCATGTAGTTGAAGTTTCGAGTTGATCGGCGCATTAATTCAGGAATTGCACCAGTTTCACTTCACTTACATGAAGTAATCGGCCATCACAACATTATTGAAAACTAACCTTTTTAAAATGGGTGCTTAGACTTAAATACTGTTGACTAACGCTGTTTAAAATGGATGTTTAGGATTGGGACTAACTGCGACGCTGCTTACGACCAACAGTACTCACTTGAAATAGTATTTTTAGGGTAGTCCGTTTGGGTAGTCCGTCGGGGTAGTCCATGGACTAGGGGTCAGTGTTTTCAACTCTCCGTACTCACAACTGTCACGACATAAGATTATCGAAATCAAAGTCACGCTGCCACAGACGTGATGATACCGCTACGAATCTACTATCTAAAAAGAATATAACGTGAGAAACCCGTTTTGCACTAATGCGCAATCACCATAGTTGTTGATAGTTCAGACGTGTTTGTGCGTGGCTTTGAAACCATTCAATAAGTACTGCCATAGAGGAAACCGTCAAGAAACATCAGTACGACTGAAAAGGGCCTCCGGCCGACATTTTGTCAAGATACTGAAAATGCAGCCTGCTTCTTTGATTTTCATTCCCCTCCGGCCAGTTCTTAATTTCATGTTGTCAGTGATGTCCATAGCGTAACGGATTAGGAAGCGACTGTTGCTATCTTGTTCATAACTTCAAGACCACAGCATCCGTGTAATACTTGTACTACAGGGATTTGTAAATAACTTACCTTCCACTGGGCCAATATTTGTTAAGATTATCCGAATTACGGCGATGAAGAACAGCACACCAGCCATTGAGAAAAAAGCGGCGTTTGCACCAACTTCCACGACATCAATTTTCCACTGAATCCGTTTACAATTGCCTCAGCTGAAGCAAAAATTCCTGGAGTTTATGAGTGACAGTGTGAAGCCGCAGAACATTCGACAGCCATTGAGTACACGCTAAATGCAAATCAGCATAATTAAAACACGCAGGTGAGCTGGATCGTCGAATCCAGGGAATTCTTATTACATTTGAAACAGGAATTTACTTTCCTGACTATCTTCGCTCTTTCGGTCCTTCTGTAGAATGTATTCTGCAGGCACGTTTCAAAATTATTGACCATTATTTAGGACGCTTTGTATTGTATTATGAGTGGATTAATTATTTATTCCCAATGAAGATGGTGATAATGCAGCAGTCACAAAAACTTAAAATTAATCAAGAACCAAACTTTGAAAGCACTCCTAACAGCATCAAGTAGTGAGCATAACATGTTCACGATTATACATATGTTCGCCTGCGCACTCTACGTACGCCAAGTTCATAGTCGATTATAAAATACTAGTATATAATAAAAGACACATACTACTTACTTGTTTTAATTATTGATATCGTCTGATTAAATTAATACCTTCGGATCGATGTAAAATTCCTCAAAGCTTCTTGTGCAGCGGAGGATTGTTCCAATTCGCTGTTAAGGGTCAAGCATACGTACGTGACCACACGCATAGTGAATTCGATGCAAATTAGACTCCACTTGTGACGTCAGATCGTACGCACTTAAATGACTGATCCAAAACACCCCTCTGTAACAGACTCAGTGAAACCCAACCCAGTGGATTTTTTTCCCCTTCACCCAGTGAAAATTTAGCCTCCCCGGTAACTGGTGAAATTTTTAATTTTACCCGGCCAGTTTGTGGCTTCCCCGGTGCGACTTTTACGTACCCAGCATATATCATTTGTTTATGTTTGAAAAAGGCAAAACAGCGACCTGACACAAAATTTGCCGACCCGGTGACATTTTTTTCCGAAAACCCGGTGAGAATACAGATGCCGCTGGGTCAGTTATTGAGGGGTGTTCCAAACGTAGCTCCAGTCATGTGCCGAACCAAACTGATGAGTTATCAGCGAGCCCTTCCCCCAGCAGGACTCGGGAAAGGATCCGAGAGCAAACTCGCCGATTCCCTACACCCTCAGGAAATATTGCTCAGAATCCCGCCATTCTTCTCTATTAGCCAGTCACGAGGCGAGACGCATGGAAAATACAAATACTTTGCCCTATTTGTGCCCTTCATTTACCCATATAAAACCTGTATTGTAGCAGTATCTTGAAACAAGTAAAGCGCCTGAGTTACCGGCTGGCCATACATTAAGAGCTCCTTAAGTTTGACAACCGATTGATTTCGAGGGAACTCTGCTTGCAGGGTATGGGTGTAACAGTTCTGTTCCCATATATATGAGAGAGCCATATGTCAGAAAACTGTTATAAGTTACTATGTTCACCCGGGGTCAATAAAAAATATTGCATTGCATTGTTTCATAGAGTTAGTCTGACTTGTCAGTCGTATCCTTAGCTTAACTCTTCCCCTCCCCCACCCCCGAGAGCTGGGATTAAGGCGGGGGTAAACCTGAAATTTCGAGAGGTTTAGAAAAGGGATCAGACGAAGAAATTAGTTAGTTAGTCGACTCCATCGTCGCGTGAGCCTGATCTGATTACAATGGTCATGTCTAAAAACACCAGGATGCTTGCTGCGCAGGCTCCTAAAACGTGTAAAACCTCTAAAACCTCTTGTACTTCTACTGTTCGACGCGCGCATACTTCAAATAATGACCCTCACTCTGCAAACAATCAACGCTTACGGGGTCATCTACGGCGAGATCTATCTTCCCCTCAAAACCTAGACATGGAAGAGGCAGAGGTTTATTTAAAGTGGTACCACACATTTCTGTTTCTCTTCCAAACTGTCCTGGCTGTTGCGGACACCACAACTGACATTATCATTTGTCAGAGTTACTACACAAAAAGACACTTTGAATGGTTTGGTGTTAGCCTCGGGGTCACCGTTGTTGCGATGATAGTGCTGTGCGTTTGGTCTGTGGTCGCAAGCATTCTTCGCTCGCTGACAAAAGAGGATGACGCCTATTCAGAAGCATCGAATCCTGATATGATATTCCGCAACCCTATCGTCAATGTCCTGCTGAGTTGTATCTGCGTCGGACCACCGCTACATAGCTTTCAGATGTTCCTCGTCTGTGCGTTTCGCTTCAAGGAGTTATGGAAATCAGACCAAGGCGTTGGAATCGAAAAGGGACGTCTGTATTACCTATACGTTCACACACACAATTTGAAAATGGTCGAAGGATTGCTGGAGTCAGCCCCGCAACTGATTATTCAATTATATGTTATGGTAAATTTACAAGAATGCAACGAAATTAAAATCACGGAAATCATATCCATTTCCGTTTCTTTCGTTTCGCTTACCTGGATGATCACCAGTATGGAAATGTTCCGGGAATTCGCAAAGAGCAACACAAAGGTCCTTCACAATGTCATCATTTTCATAAGCAATGCTGGAATTATCGCTGCTCGCACTGTAGCAGTGGTGGCCTTTACACTTGCCTTCCAATGGTGGCTAGCTCTTTTTTCTGGCATCCATTTTCTCCTTATAAACGCTTGTGGTTACCTGCTGTGGCGATCGCACAGAAAACAAGACATGCTTACGTTTATTTTCGCCTATTCACCGCTCTATCTTTTCATTTATAGCTCGTATTATTTACATAAACTTCGAGGAAACGCTCGGTTCGGCTTTCTGCTACAGGCAGGGGTATCTATCGGATGGCATTTGCTTTTTACTGCGGAAAACATGCTCATGATTTTCCTTTATTACAAGAGTGACAGACCAAGCTGGATCGATATTACTGCCCTTAGTATAGTTCTGGTTGGCAATGTCGGAGGGATACTTTTAAAGTGGGTGTCGTGGCAATGCTGCTTGTCGAAAAGATCTCAGGATCGCGCTGAGCAACAGAGACCTGTGACTATCCGAATAATAACCTCGTTGAACCGTAATAACGATGCTAATTAATTGCTTCCCATTTGTTTACACGGCTTTGCATAGTTGTCAGACAGTTGTGTGACTGCCAAGACTGCCATGTACTTTAGCTATCAGATGTAAGTTTTGGAGACAGACAAGCACGAGCAAATTCAAAAGTCAATATTCGCTAGGAAAGTGAGGTCTTAAAATCAGTATCCAACAGTTTGGGACCTGGAGGACTTTACGAGTGAAGCTAGTCTTGGGTTTCCAAAACAAAGGTTCTCTTATGTCATTTGTTAGTATCCAGTCTGACCAGAAATATTTTCCTTTGGTCTGACATTTTGACCCATTGCTACTGTTGGCATTTACTACCGTGAACACCTGAAATATTTCAGGAATACTGATTGTTATGTGGCCAATGGCAGAAACGCTCAGGAAATGTGAGAGAGCCTCAAAACCACAGCCTTTTCTTTGTTATATAATAAGATTTCATAAATATCTCTAGTGCTTTCTTACAGTAAGGGCAATCATTCTCTGTCTCAGGTTCTAACCCGATTGGAAGGTTCATCGGTTGAGTTCCACACCTTCCCAGACGACCCGTAACTTTGCCTTATTAATAAAGTTGTGGCAGCAAAGCCTGAAAAAGAAAAAAAAAAATACAGCAGGGCTTAAACTGGACCAATCTCGTTCCCGGAGGCCGCTTTTCCTTTGCTCAGCACCAAGAAAAAAAGTGGGCTTTGCAAGATATCGTCATGGCGTTTTCGCCACCTGAATGTTGTAGGTTGCTTGCTTAAAAATAGGCCTACAAAGGAGGGGGGGGGGTCCCTTTCCCCCTAGCTATGCCCTTGATTTTCTATATTTTTTATTTTTTATCGTGCTTTTTGAATAAAAGTCCCACTCACTCTTTATACCTTGTATTTATGTGTTCTTGTTTGTTTTTTCTCATTTTCACCAGCCAGTTGATGCGTTTATTGACCTTCTGGTATTCTCTTTTCTTGACGTGCAGTTTTCCTTTGAGAAAAGCGAGAACTTTTGCTCCATGTGCGGTGGGTTTGGTACGGCAACAATTTACGAGCCTCGCAAGAATCTGGAATCTTGCCTCAATAAGCACGTTGTTTGTGATGAACATCTGTTGCGCATGCGTCCAAGCTCAAACATAACAGAGTTTTAATGAGGAATGTGAGAAAATCATAGTTTCACTTTTCCTTGCAGTCCTTGTGGACTCCCAAATCATGTTATGCATGGCGTGACAAAGCGGCTTAACACAATGGGCCGCAGGCCCAGGTTAACAGGCCTTCCCGTAAACAGTTTCAACATTTGAGCAACATTCGTTCAACAATGAAAATTGAAAGGGTGTTGGGCAAATGTTGGAAAGAAAAAGAAAGCTGTGTGCAGGCCGTTCAAATCAGGGTTCCAATACCAGGCCAACTTTTGGGCCAACATTTTGAGAAATTCGATTGCGAGAAACTGGAACAATAGTTAGTCTCTCCTGACGCTCGATTTGGGCATGCCTGCTTTCTGCAAATGTTGAATGAAGATTCAGGTTACCAGGTACATTGCATTTTGTTCACAAGAGAGAGTATTACAGTACTTTTAACAGGGACTTGAAATGCTAAGTCACTACCGTCCTAAAACCAAAAATAAAGACCCCTACTCTATTGGGACAGCATATTGTTATCTCGTGTGCGGGTACATTTCAAAATCAGCGTCTCATTGTAACAGGCGCTTTGTCAACTAACGTATATCAGATAACAGATAAATGCGTTTGCTTAGTAGCGAAAGTGATGCTAGTTATTGTTCCTTCATTTTGAGCCATCAGGCGCCAGTTGCAAGGGCATTATGTACTTGGCATACTCTCTGACTCAGTTTCCCTCCTCAGGCGCCCTCCCTAGATGCAAGGCCACATGCGCCACTCTTCGAAACGCAACCTATATTCCTCGTTGCAAATGCCTTTAATAAAGACACCAAACCCCTAAATATAAGAAGGCAGTTCAAACGAATTATTCGCGAGAGGAAGGTATAAACCTCGGTTATGACATTATTCGTTCCTTGAAGGACAGGACAGCGACCACTGCTGCCTTTAGTTGTGTATGGTGACAAGACTGATACTAATGTGCAAATCCTAACTCAGTTTGTGCCGTGATAAATAACAGTCAGTGAACCATGATTTCCCAGTTTGTTGTACATCAACATTCCGTGGTATCAATACGAACGATTCAAGCATCAGTTGAATTCCAAGGAGCATAAAGATCGTTTCCAAACGCGTCTCCCTCGAAGTTCAGATTGATTACTCCTTCTTCGTCATCAGGATCATAACGCTCGGCTGCCGCGTACATGTCCCTCCTCAGTGCCTCCATCTGCTGCTCCTCCTTCAGCTCAGCATCTGCCACTGCATAAGCAGCTTCGGGGTTGACGCCCCAGCGCCGCTCCACAATATGATCCAGCAGCCTCTCTTCAGCCCACTCCTCGCAGTAGAACCCGCTGAGGGAAGACTCCAGCCTGTTGAAGCGCTGAGCTACCAAATCCATTGGCTTGAACTTCCGCCTCGCTTTCATCTTTTTCTTGTTTTTCATGGCCATCAGATCCTTCTGTACTTCTTCCTCAATGTTTTTCTTCTCAACAGAGTCGTCAGTGACCGAGATCTTGTTGGGTTGCATGCCAGTAAACTTCCTGAAACGCCTGATCATAAAATCCACAATCTCGTACTCGTTCTCTTGTTCGTCTATGGACTCTTTCACTTCCGAGAACACGTCCAGCACGATGGTGAGGAACATGTTCATCAAGATGAACGTTCCAAACACCATGATGGAAAAGAAGAACAATGGTCCCAACACTGGGGCTACCTCTGTGATGGCGAGAAAATCAAACGACCCAAGAAGAATCCCCATGACAGTCTCCAAGGTGGACACAAAGTTATAGAAATCGGGTAAATCCTTGCCAAATACAGCAAAAGCGAACAGAGAATAGGACAGGAAAAACACAATAAACACCACAGAAAAAGCGGCTAAAGGACCTGCAGAGCCTCGCAAGGTCTGTGCAAGGATCGTGATGCGGCGATTAAAGCGAAGCAGCTTAATTCCTTTGATGGAGGAAGTGAAGACCACTAAGGCAACCATGTACATAAATACTTCGTTCCAAGAAGCCACCCGACTAAAACTGACAAATTTTCCAGGGTTGTTCTCCAGACTAGAGATCGCTTGGCTAACAAGCATCGTTCGGGTAAAGAACATCCCGATACATGTCAACACCAAGACGATCATGGAGAACTCTACATAGTTCCAGAATTCCTTGAAATAACCCTTCCGGAGCCTGTAAAGCTGTTTCAGTTCTTGATAAATGAAGACGCCGAAAAAGAGTACAATGAAAAACTCACAGGCCACGAGAAACGACTCGAAACTACCACCGAAGGTAAACAAGCGAGCGATTTTGAGATCGGTGAAGAGAAAAACACCGTTTGTCGGCAGGAATTCAACCAACAAAGTCATGACACAAAACAAGTTGACAATGGGATTGTAGGTTGCTACTTCTACGATGACAGCACGAGTTTGTGGGTCGATCCAGCTGTTGCTTTCCAGCGTCTCAATTATTTTACTGGCGTTTTCTCTTGAGTCACCCAAGTCCGCTACGTAACCTCCTCCACCGTATGTCGTCACGAAACCTAGACAAACAACGATTTGGTTAAACGTAAGTTTGAGTTCAAATCTTGGGCAGTTCGTAGTCCAATTTCGAATTCACCAAAACCGCTGGATAAAAATACAAGACAGATCTGTATAGTGTCAACCCGATCCTGAAGCGTATCGGCGAGAGTTCGAAATGAACTTTTCACACTTCTATCTTGTTTTCTTTTAGGATTCAACGCATTCCTGTTGGCATTTGTGAATATTTTCCTTCAGGTTGAGACTAACCCTGAACAATAGTGCCTTTTATTATTAGTATTATTTTTCATTATCCAACGGTCTCGGTGAGTTCCAGAAACTGACTGGACAATAAATTTTGCCTAGTAACGTTTTGGGGGTGTTTAAGTTCTCTTTGACTGGCTTCGTCACATTTGACTGCTGAGTCCCAACCAACGGACAAAACGTCGTAAAGTTAATAAAACATCTTAAACTGCTCAACCACTGTGAAAAAAATTCACGGATGAAATCAGACGAAATCAGAGAATATATGATTTAGGACAATAAAGTGAAGAAAACCAAAAATTGACAGGTTCTTACACCCACGTAAACCCAAAATACAACTTCAAAATAAAAAAGAATCCCGACCGTGTACTTTAAGTTGCTGGGACGTGTTTTTCCTTTTTACAAATAAACAGAGATCTGCCATAACTTTCACAGTGCGCACGGAAAGAGCAAAGTACATTAAAATTATGTTTCCCTTGATGAAACGAATTCTTTTGGTGCGTTCGTTTTATTTCCGGAATAATATACAGAGGCTGGTCTGCTCGTCGGCTGGCACCAAAATAGCCGGAAACGTAATCCAAGTATCGTTAAATGGAAATAGACCCAAAGCAAACGGTTAGTCTCATTAGAACGGTTTTCAATAGGCCATTTCCGAATTCTCGTTAACCTCTTTTTCAAAGCGAGTCTAAGTGCGAAAGTCTTGTGATGGTAATTAGTTTTACTTTGCATATGAATAAAAACTCATTTTCATAAGAAAGACTTCGCACTTGGACTCGCTTTGAAGAAGAGGCTGAAGCGAATTCGGAAATGGCCTATTGAGTCTCGCAAAACTAAAACGAAAGTAATTACACATGTACAAAGCCAATCATGTTGTGAAGGAAATATATCCTTCAGCCCAAATTCACGACTTTGTTTTACAAGCCAATCAAAACGCAAAGCAAGTAAAGGCAGCCAGCGCCAAGCGCGGGAAAATGAGAGCTACTAGCCAATCAAAACGCAAAGCAAGAAAGGCAGCCGGCGCCAACGCGGGAAAACCAGAGTGACTAAACCATTTGCACAATAGCGTCATTTAACTACCGAGACCAGAATACTTTGTCAAAATCATGTCTTATTCGGATTTTTTCGACTCTCCTGGGAATAAAGAGACAACTGGTAAAATTGCCTGATAATGGGAAGCCGCTCAATGCATTCTGGTCTTGGTAGTAAATTACGCCATCTTGCAAATGACCTATTAGTTTTTGTTTTGCATATGATTGGTTGAGAAGTTCGCGGAAGTTTTTTGATCTAATCATGGAGCAGAGAGAAACTAAAACAATGGCGCAATTACGTTTGTCGACACTCCTTTGAAAACGCTTTGTTTCAAGCACTCTTATTTCGAACTCATCCCAACGCTCAGGGTACCGATTCGTTTTCGTTCAATGCAACAATATTTCGTGGAATAATTCGAGTGAGCGTTTGTTTGTGAGCTATAAAATCTCATTCCAGAATACTTGGAGTTTTCAGTGCTGCTAGAAGCAGAATAGCAGAAATAGGACTCTTATTAAGAATATCCCAAACGAACGCACCACTAGTTCAATTAAAAAATAAGCAATGTTTTACCCATGAACGGTAAGGTGTCCAGTTCGTCTGACGTGTTGAATTCCCAGGCTTGGTAGGTAAAAGGAGGAAAGTACAGCGACTCGTTTTTCAGTGGCTCCCATCCAATATCATACTGGGCTTTATCCTCAACAAAAAATCCATACCAGTTATTACATTGGTCCATGTAGGGACGAAAATCCGGTGCCACCTCACAGCTTTCTGTTGATAAAATAAAGGAGATATGGGGTCATGAGGAGGGGGAAGGGAGCGGAGGAAGGGGAGGAGAGGAAGGAGGAGGAAGGGGAGGAAGGGGGAGGAAGAGGGGAGGAAG
>BLFK01000887.1:985086-1017899 GCA_014634185.1 Astreopora myriophthalma
GGGAGAGGAAGAGGGGAGGAAGGGAGAGGAAGAGGGGAGGAAGGGAGAGGAAGAGGGGAGGAAGAGGGGAGGAAGAGGGGAGGAAGAGGGGAGGAAGGGGTGAGGAACAGGGAGGAAGGGGTATGGGACGCACCGTCGGCTTCCATTGATACCTTTTCATGGCATTGAGAAACATACATAAGCAACTCACGGTTTTCAACTCTGACTTGTCGCAGCCTAGCCATTCCAATGATATAAGCTGTCTTGTCCGGAGTGAAGCCGGGTTCAGTTTCGTTTCCATTGTACCATGAAGCAGTGTACAGCGCGTTCATCAGAGTGGTCTTAGCGTAGGTGTAAAAGTTTTCACGACTCCCAATCTACATTTGCAAAAGAAAATCGTGAAAACGACCAGTAAATAAAATTACGAAGTTTCGACGAAGGGAGTGGCGCAACCCAAGAGTAGTAATGTGGGTAACAGACTTTCTCTCTACACCACTCCTCCTTTACACTACAGGCGGCGGTCAACGTGGTCAACCAGGGGTCCAGAGTTTTTTTCAACCACAAAACTCGCGTGCATTAACTTCTAAACTAGGATTCATACTGGCTTCACAAAATAGTTATAAATACTATCTACTATGCTCGTTACGTCTATCGATTGTCAGTGATGGATAACCTATACATCAACCGCATAACAGGATAAAACATATTAATAAAAATGAAATAAATACTTAATTGACCACTCCCCTTGAGGGGCTTTTCAAAGACAATGAAAGTAATAAGACAAATGAACATAACAGATTTAAGAATCCCAACTGGCTGTAGATAGACCAGTTGGCTACTTACAAGCGCAGCCGAGGAGTTAACCGAGGAACTGCCTAGAAAAATTCTAGCTAATATAGTTGTGTTTTGGTGATACAGAGTTACTCACCGCTGAAAAGGCCTTCTTTCCTCCATGTGTTCCCTCTATAAATGTATCATACATCGTTTCTCTGAAGGCGAATGAAACTGGATCTCGATGAGAGTAGCTGACGATGCATAAACAGGCGATGAAAAACACGTACAATGCAACTTCCTTGATTATTGCGTTCATCTTCATCTCTTTAAATCTGTGGGGAAGAAATGAAGTTTCGGTCAGAAGTGCACGAGAAAGCAATCTTGTGAACAGCCGGTAACGATACAAAAACGTCTTCTGTACAGCTTCCCCGAGGGCCTACGTACACATATAAAGACACCCAACTCCTTAGTACAAAAATTTCCAATTGTTTTTTGGAATTGGAAACAAAATCAGTTCGTTTTTATGGTTGCAAATGAAAGTTTTCCTTCAATGTTGCTCTCAGGCTCTCTCCTGGCGTGCGTTTCTCAAACCTCCCGAAACTTTTCGGGTGCCTTTCGGGTGACATAATTTCCTTCGTATCTTAAAAACGAAGACGTTTCCAGGCATGAAATTTTGTAAAACACTTGCCCTTCCCTATCTTGAAAACATAGCAAAACACCAGCTTTTTAGAATAAGTGATCGCTGTTTTAGAAATGGCTTTCCGGGCCCGAAAAGTTTACGGGACTTTCGAGAAACGGGCCCCTGGTCATTCTTCCCGTAGGAGGAGGGGACGGGAACATGAAACCTCTTAAGTCGTACTTTCAGTCTTGGATGTATGTAGTACCTGAGTTTTCTCGCTTCTTCAAGCTTCGTCTTGTCAGGTGGCTGCAGACGAATAAGCGACTTCGGCTTTACTCTTTTATCTCCCGATGTTCCTACCGGAAAGAAAAGGACAGTGTGATAACAAGTCCGTGAAAAAAAAGAAGCTACAATGAAGGACAAAACTGTTGGGATACTATTCATTGAAAGAAAGGATATATGAAATGAATCATATATTGAACTGCGGATATGAATGATGCAACGGCATCGCGAAGTCACGGGTTCAAACCCCGTTGAAGTCCTGAATTTTTTCAGGCTTCTCTACGCAATTGCTAAAATTGCGCTCATAACTGTGAGGATCATATTCATTTCACTACAAATCGCAAACATTACGGGTGCGCGCATAACCATGTCACGCGAATCACCTCCCAGCCCCCCTCTGTCAATGTTGTTACTAGCCAACGTACAGAACATAGAATAAACCCAGCTTCTTTGTCTCAGAAAACGAATTTCAGTGGAGGGATGGGAGGAAAATAGTCACACGCTCATCTACCACGGCTGCTACAAAGTATCTTTAGATGGTGCAATTGTGACAATATTAGGGTCTTGTGTCAATATGTTTTGTCCCATATTTATACTGATCCGTTCATGTACCAAAAGACGATAAAAACTTTTTGTCCACGACCTATTTTGTTTTGTCACTTTCTCGCTTTACATTGGATCGTTCAACCTGAGCAACAGCCACTACTGAGCAGTCCTTTCACCGTGATGTAGTTTATTATGCTGTACAGGGTGGTTCTAACGTTAGGGTTTGACCGTTGCAAAAGCCCCAGGAGCAATATTTAAGTGTGATAATGCATTGGAAATGAAAGCGGTTCAGAGATTCTTTTTCGTTGTACCGTTGGTATTAACGTGCAAATTGATTTCGTTTGCATATTTCCAATCTCCACTAGCTGCGTTTCCAACGGCATAGATCAAACTTACCTCTGGGACTGTCGTGTAACCATTCTTCGTCGTCTAACTTTTTATTATTGCCATCTTCTTCTTCCTCTTCCTCGGCAGGTTTCTTGACGATAATGGCTATGATAAGAGCAATTCCGAAGATTTTGATTGGCTGACTTATCAGCACATCTTGGAAGAATGATATTAGCATGGATGATATCCACTGAGCTGATTTCTCTTTTCCAAACTGTAGACCGTAGAGCACACAGAAAAATGCAGTAGTGAAACACGTCAAAAAACAGATGACCCACGCGATATATAGGAACCAATATGGCAGTAGCCTCTTCTTCTTCTTCTTTTTCTTTTTCTTCTTTTTCTCCATTTCTTCTTTTCGTTCTTGCTTGGAAATTCTGAAGTTTATATCCTCTGACTCCACACCATCACCAAGCGCGATTTCGTCGTTTTGTGCCAAGTCTGACTTGGAGGTTGTGAAGTCCAAGAATTGGTCGTCTTGCTTGGAACCCGTCTGCAGAATCTCAATGAAGTCGTTCTTGTTGTTCTTGTTGAAGTCGAAGAAACAGAAGAACAATTCTTGAAACCACCAGCACGTTCGAGACTTGCGCCTCTCTTTAAGCTCCTCTTTCGAAGGCTTAGCTTCGACGTTTCGGAAGATGCCCACGATTAACACGTTGACAGGAATGATAATCAAACTACTCATGATGCCAATGCCAATCTGAGCAGGACTAAAAGCCAGAGGTCCGATCTGTAATGTGCTGGCTGGATCACTCTCTCCTCCAACCTGATAAAACATGGCATTTGTGATCATGGAACAGTACAGCAGAGTTAAACAACAGGTTATGCGTTGTAGCCGGGTGAAGCGACTCCTCGCTGGTCGAATGAACACCGAAAACCAGAGATGACCGTCGGCTAAGTTTTTCTGAGTCGTGGAGTAAAACAGATGGTTGAAGCTTGTCATCTCTTCGTGACCGGCAACTGGGATGAGCCTGTCAACAGTTCCGTCGCCTTCTTCAACTGCCAGCCATCCCTCACAGATGAACAAGTATTTCTTGTCATTGTTTAGGTCATGAACGATAACGCGGCTAACATACCACGAAGGAGACCGGCCTGTCGAGAACAAATATTACAAGAAAATGAAATTATACCAGCAGGAAATTTCTTAACCCGGATAGTAGTTAGCCCATCAAAAAACAGGACAGGACCGGTTAACAAAAGAAATGGACTAAGGCAATTGAGAACTCAGTCTCCATGCCAATCTACGGAACCCCGAAGTAAAACGTACTACGTACTTGTATATTAATCTTTATGAAATTTGTTGTCAGTGTTAAATGCATTCACAAATGTGAAGAGCCTTAGAATTAAACTTGCCTGCATTGTTGTGCCAAATGTGCAAATAGTTGAGTTCTCCGAAACCTTCCGGAAACGTGGCTAAAAATACGTCGACACCGCGCCGCTGAAACGTCTTCCGTTTGGGGTCTTTGAGAAGACGTGGTTGGCTCTCACCTTCATCACCTGACAGAATAAAGCTGACTGCTGCTGTGGTGCCAGCGCTTTTTCCATATCCCGTATACACTGTGATTTCATAATGGTGGCGATCAAACGGTTCATTGTCTTCGAGCGGGGTTACGCCAGCCTGTAATATCACAAGAAAGGCGCTGAGTAAGGTAACCATAACGCACACGACTCAATAAATGTTCTTTCTCCTTGTGTAGAACTATTGTGCACATTACGGTATGCGGCGGTCTGCGACATCGTGAGATCGGGAGCTGTTTGCGTCAGACGTATCCTAGACGATCCCAGACAACGCAGGCAAATGCTGCCATTTATCTTAGCCATTACTAACCATCACGTTTCTTTTAGTCGATTTTAGTAAAAAAAAAAAAAAGAAGAAGAAGCGCACCAAGCACTTATCTCAGGTTTGATTGGACAGAACATGACACGTGTCCTAAGAGGAACAACAGTATATGCCCCAGATCATTCCAGACAAACGTTTCCACTGGAAATTTTCTTGGTCGGTAGCGTCTTGGTTGGGATGGTAGAACAACATTGAACTATTCCGACCACTTAGACCGTGTACTACATACCACCGCAGACGCCCAGGAACAACGTTTCCTATGTCTGCGCCGTGAGGCAGACCGGTCGTCGATCGTGTCCCACACTGTCGCAGACCCAATAACCTGTTTTTGGAAACAGTAAATTAAGTAAACTTGGAAGCTTAAATCTAAAATCATACCTTAACAACATCCTTAAGGTCTTCTCTGCGCGCATAAATGGCCAGTATAAGATAAACTCCAAATATTCCACACACAGCAGCCAAGGCAACGGGATTTTCTGCTAAATTGGCGTTGAAGACTTTGTTGAAGTCAATGGGATTTGGCGCCACAAACATGCTACCTGAAACAGAAATAGTTGTGAATGAATTCTGTTTGAATCTATTTCTACATGAAAGATCAGTTTAGTTATTAATTTGTCCCGTTTCTTAGTGGCAGGGTTTGTTTCTAAGGTCGTTACGATCGCCGTCTGCTTTTGAAGAGCGTTTCAGGGAAGCTATGCATTTATGCATTTCTTTAATACTGCAGCCAGTTCTTGAGCAGTGATAAGTGCCGGTCTAGAATGGACCGGAGAACAAGTTAAGATACCTCCTTCACTCCTCTTGTCCTGGGCAAGAAACTTTATCACACACTGACCTTCACTGGCCAGGGAAACGGCCCTAGCTGTAGTTGGTGCAACTTATCTTAATATAGATGGATCAAACTGAAATATTGAGACATACTTGCAATGTTCACTTTGTTAACACTTTTTCGAAAGCGTTTCCGCGTGACCACTTTTTTAACGGGTGCTAGTTGAGCCGGATCAGCAGCTGCTGTTGTGGGAGCTGCGGTAGTGGTTTGTTCAACTTCCACTTCTTCCTCGACTTCTTCTTCTTCGCCGGGTTTGCACAAGCAGTGCGTGTTGTTGGCAACGGTTTTGGGACCAACCTAACGTTAAAGAAAATTCAAGGATCCAAAAAGGCCGAGACACATGAGGTGGATTACGATGGCGGTCAGTGTTGCATTCTATAGTGCATCCCTAGCCGTTGAAACTTGCCTAGCCGGTTTGTCTTTGTTTCTAAACTACTGTTTGTTTCTTCGTTTGTTTGATCGGGAAGCAGGGATGGCGCAATATAGCCCGAGTTCGACGGCATCCTGACCTGCTGGGGGAAGTTTCTCTACGTTCCGCTTACTGGTATTCTTGAAGGCTGGTCCTTTAACATGTTTTCAAGTTAGGAAACGAAAAGGAATGACAGGGTTTCATTGCTTAAAAACGTTCGCCGTTTTTAAGACACAGAGAGAATTGTGGTATCCGCAAAATTGGCCCAAAAAGTTTCGGGTCCGTTGAGAAACGCACGTCAGATTTGGATTGAATTTGTTGATTCTCTTCTCTGCTCCGAGAAGTCTTTCTTCGTCAAGTCAGGTTTTCCCTTCAAAAACCAACCGGCAGCCAACAGTTCAAAATTCCGATTCGACTTGGAACAGAGGGCCAACCTTATTAACTTCGAGTTCGGTCGGTATCATACTCATTAAAACACTGTGATCACTACGTTTCTTAAGCTCTTGTTTTCTCTGTTTTACGTCATCTGTCAGTTTAACAGCTGTTAACACCATTCAAGCCCAAGTCAGTGAACAGCAACACGATAAGCGGGGCTTATCCAAAGCCCCGGCAAAACGATGAAACATTTTTGTCCAACATGGCATTTGTGACCATGGAACAACGCTGACGGACTGGACCTAGGTTTCGAGTTACATGTCCTGCGCGGGCTGCTTTGGCCAGGGTGGCTAAGACGATCAAACATTTGTTCGCAATACAAAAATGTTGGATAAAAAGTAAACGTAAACGTATTGAGAGAGACAGACGGCTGACCGGTTAAGAATGTTCATCCAACACGATCTTGGACGAAAATGTTTGATCGTTTAGCCGCGGCATTACACTACAGGCAACACAAGCGTGTCAAGGGAGATGACGGCAAAGAAATGCACCAACATGTAAAACGCACGCGCAGAGCGCGCAGACAGAGGGATTTAGCATCGGCATTTACGGCTTATTTCTCTGTTTTTAGTACCTGCTCGATAGCTGCGCCTAACGGGCAAGAGAGAAGCTGAAATTAAATAACCTTTTTTGTTAAACAGCAAATTTCAGCCTGACGTTTGCCGTAAACGCGATGCTAAATCTCTCTATTGTTTTCATTAAGCCTATTGTTTTGTGGCGTTCTCGTTTGCCGTCGACGTCGTCGTTGCGTAAGCTTCCTTTTGCAATCAACAGCCAACCACAAGGGTTGAGTTGTTCGAAGCCGGGTTAGCGCTAACCCTGGATTAAGACCGATTAAATCCTATTGGTTGTCATGGTATTTATCCCGGATTAGCAAGCTAACCCTGCTGCGAACAACTGGGCCCTGAAACAAACATACGTACCCTACACCCTTTCGACGTCCAAGTGCTAGTTTCTTCGTCAAACATCTTACACGCTGGCAGGTAGATACGTAGTGCATAACTCGTATTCACATCGCTTAGTGAATCCTTGTTGATGGCCTTAACACCCAGATAAAACTGCTTGGCAGTGATGTTTGCCAACAAAGCCGCTTCAGAGCCATTGGAGCTTACGTTGACGCCCTCAAGCAGCAGTGTATTCAACAGTATGTGTGAAACGACGAACGTAAACGGGTGTGGTCGCTTCTTCATCTTTTTGGCGGCCTCCAGGGTTGGGAATATGTGGCCATAATCAAAGTGGTTTGCAGTTGGTTTCTTGCCGTACCTGACAGCGACCATGAATTTGATTTCCAGATGAAAGGTCTTTATTTCTATAGCAATACCCGCATCAGTACTAGAGCGGTTAAATTTGTGTACGCGCATGGGCGGATCGCCATCTTCAAAGTGGTTTAATTCCATGGGTTTCACGGGGTTTATCTTGAGATTACGAGGGACAAACATTTCCAGTTCCTGACCGGCGAGATCCAGTGGCTTTCCGTTTCCATCGGTGAGAGATAAACCAACTGTCTTAGAATTCAAATCACTTGAACTGTTATCCCAAGCAAACGGATTTTTGTCCATGGCTGACAGCTAACCAAAGCAGACAAAATAACATATCAGTAAATCATATGGATTGTCCTTTCCTTTTGATAGGTTATTGCCCGTCGTCCAATCAGAAAAGATAGGCAAATCACGTACGTCCACTATTGACATTTGCCTTCTGAACTTTACCACGCTACCATGACCGGCTCGTGGGAACGTTACCTTGTTGACAACAAGGGACAATGTGTTCTTCTTTCCTTAGGAACCATATCAGTACTCACCGTTGAGCCAATGGCACTTGTGGCCCCCTCGTCCACAGATGCATTAGCTCCTCCAAACAATTCCATAGGGTTTGGGAGCTTGACTCCCCCCATTCCCTCTCCTTCCTCATCATCCTCGTCATCGTCTCCCCCTATTCCGTCCAAGGTTTTCCTTCCAACGGACATGTCCAGGTTTGGAGAGGAGATTGCCTTGGGCTTGTCTCCCGCTGCTAACTGCTTCAGAAGGGCACCGCTGACCTTGTCTACTACACCGAGAGCGTTTTTTGTGTTGTTTCGACTCTTGCTCTATGTAAAAGGAACGTGCGTTAGTCTTGTTTGGCTTAGATATTACAACAAAAAGAGGACTTCTCTGCGACCATACGGTATTGTTTTAGACGGCCACTTTGATATTACAGTGATTCCCAGGTTCTGCCATTTTGAGCTGAGATGGGGTCCAAGACTGGGGTCCAGGACTTAGATTGGAAGCCACACACAGTTAGGCTCTCTGGCCAAGTGCCTAAATAAGAAGACTAGGCTGGTTGCCTATCAGCCAATCAATCAATCAATCAATCAATCAATCAATTATCAGGCTTGAGGATATCCCGACTACACTTGCGCCCTTTAAAAGCCTGCGCATTTTAGATCAGCAGTGCTGAGAAATTCACGAAGCGAATCATTAAAAATATATAATTCGAAGCCGAAGCGTTTTCGTTCAGCGACGGTAAATTCGCGACGCAACTAAAAAACAATTGAAAGCCAAATTCTCGAGTTTTAACCTTACGGTACAATAATTGGTTGATGAGTCAAAAATTTTATCAACCAGCCAATTAGACAGTTTATCTTTCATCCCGCATTCAGTCGATCTGGCGATCACTAAAACAAATCATCGCTCAATTAATTTATCAGCCTTTGTTACCGGATCTCCCGGGGCGGTGCCATTGGCAGCCTTCTGGTAGGAGTCGATCGATGCTCCAACTACATTCCCGATAGCAGAACCCAGGCTATTCGCAACATTTTCCACATCACGTGCACTCTCACTGCCTGATAAGAAATCTCCCATCTCATCCAAAGCTTTCACTGTAGCGTTCTATTAAAAATAAAGAAGAGATACAGAATAGATTTTGCTTAAGCGATTTATTGAAACAACCCCTGAAGTGTCAAAAAGCTAACTCCAAAAGAGATTGAATCAGTTTGTACCTGTGCATCTTCGTCCACTTCCCCAGTTGCTTGAGTCAGTGAATTCAGCGCCTCTCCTTTCATTGCCACTCCGTCAAAATCTTTCACGGGAAGGCTACTTAACGCGCCCGCTACTTTGCCACGGAACTGAAATAAAAGAGAATGAAGTAATGAGCGAATGAAAGAACAAAAGAAAGAAAGACAAGACAGACAGACAAACAGACAGAAAGAAGGGAGAGGAAAAAAGGAAACACGCCAGCGAACAGATCGACGAACAAAAGAATACATATGATTCAGTAGAGGGTTCTAGTGTATTACGAGCTTTTAAGCAACTCATTTAGTAGCTGTGACGTCATTGTACTCACTGCAGCTCGCTCCTGTTCTGCTGAAGAGTCGTTACCACTAGCTTTTCCCGCCTTCGCGTTCAGTACCGAGCTGGCTGCTGTGGCAAGCTGAACCGCTTTTTGATCACCTCCTTCCTCGCCAGCGGAACCCGTCATATCTCCCATAACTTTATCATAATCAATACTAACAGGCTCTAGAACCTATAACAATACAGAAGGGAGAGAACAATTACACAAATTTCTTTTGAGATAAACTGATAACAACGTACCATCAAGAGGTCCCAAGCCATACACCTCTCCATGGCAACCGTGCTTCACCCTAAACTCTGGTTCTCTCTGTAGGTACCGGAGCACGGGTGACGTAAAACAAAAGAAACAAAAGACAGGAAACAAAACAACTCCAAATAAAAACTAATCCCAAGTGAACAAAATACAATGCTTTCAGGTACGTGGAGAAAGACCCTGAACTCTGGATTTTAAGAGTTACACGCCAACACCTGCAACTCTGCATTGAAAGAGCATTTCACCGTAAAATTTTGGAAACATGGTTTGCATAATCAAGACTGAAATATCTTGTGAGCTTTTTGGTGCTCCATGTGTAAACAAAAAAAATAGTTACATTTACATTTACAACAGGCAACAGTTTTGGCCAATGAAAGGCAGCGAGGCTGATACACACCTCACCTCTTTTCGAATGTAAATCTTGCTGCATGTTTGCATGCCAACAAGTTTGCATTTACACAAAAGAACACAGTGAGGATTGTATCAAAGCAAGATGACCTCCAGCCACGCATTCATTCAAAGGCGCCAGGTCACACAACTGCAAAATGGCCTAAGAGACCCTGGAAAAGAGGTTGATTTCTTACTTACCCGGACAGTAAAGAAACTTTCAGCGCTTAACATGTAAGCATCCATAACTTGTACGTTGACTTGGATTGTATAATTATTTTCAGGCTTTCCTAGCGGAAATGCTGCTGACATCTCGGGCTCAAGCCCCGCCGCCAATGGAATGATCTCATCACCATTCTGCAGTTCTGCAAAAATAGAACGACAGACCTGATTGGTGCAAGATCGTCTAGAACGTTTCCCAAAGCACAGCAAAACAAGAAAAAGAAGGGTTTTGGCTAGAAAGTCGCCTATCGAGGCCGTGAGGGCAACATCATATCAAACATCATGAGGGGAAAATCTGACCAAAATTTCGTCGCACTCGAGAGGAAACGACTGAGCTAACGGCTTCACGAGGCGTTTTGCTCAGCTCTTTCCTCAAGGGTACCACGGGCTTAAAGCAGTGCAGAGCCTTCATATTTTCCATTAATTGATTAAGCGTCAAAGCCCCAATATGAAAACGCATATTCTCCTTACTAATCTCTATAGCCTCACTATGGTGCTAGTAAGGAGAATTGTGTAGAACAAAAAGACGATGCTCTCCCTGGGGTGATCATTCCATTTATTCTGCCAAATAATGGATACGTAGACCACTGTATTAAAACGGTCAAATTAAAATACTAATTGGCAGGTGCCACAGCTGCCAAACCTAAGCGTCCACCAGCAAGCGCACGTTCATATAAGGAGCCAGTGTGCAACTCCCAGTTTTCACAGACCCTTAGCTTTCGCCAAAGCCAAGGGTAATAATCAATTATGCCAAGCTTTTTTAATTGCTAGCAGAGCTCCTGTTTGTCTGACTGCGCGGTAACATCAATCTTAAAAATAGCTCGGTCCGTGCTTGAAAACGCCGTGAACAAAACTTATAGAAGTTGTCTGCCGCTGCGTAAAGGATCTTGTTCGCATTTATGGTCAAACACCACAGTCTGCAGGGATAATATGGTCTGCTCATATTAACCCAATCATTTAACTACGACTACGACTTCGAGGTTTCTAAGAGTCAGTTTTCTATGAGTAAACGAGGCGCGTAGCGCCCAGCTGGCTATTGACTCATAGAAAAGGAGAACGAGTTGTCTAATTGTTTTAGTAGAAATCCACTTTGACATACTACCTTCGAATTAATTCCGATTTTTATCGATTCTAAGAAGCCACCATTGTTTTGTTTTTGTTCAAAACGCCGGCTTTTTTGCTACTGTCTATCACGCGATAGATAGCGAGTAGGGACCCAATCGGATTACAGGATTCGTGATAGCACGTCGGTGGATTTCTACTAATGTGAAATAGAATCATTACCTATTAAATAGGAGAGTGGTTTATCCTCGTCTTCCCAGCCTTCACATTTGACAGTAAATTCTGTCTCCAGCGCAAAGCCCTCAGTGATCGGGACGTGACAAGAACCTTCCTTTGGAGCAACGTTCATGAACAATTGCTCAATTACATAACCTCCTGGTTCTCCTCCCGGTTTCCAGGCGTTCAGCTGCAGCCTATATTTTTTTCCAGCTAGGAGTAACCCCGGTTCGATCACCAAGCTAGACGAGCTTAAACCAGTGGCGGTTTTATCTGCCCAGTCATCAATCTCTTTCCAAGATTCATCTAAAGTTTCATCGATTGGTGAGCCGTCAGAAGATTCCTCCAGATGTGACAGCTTCCATTTGTATCCCAAGCGATCATCTATTTTACAGTCAATGCACCGACCTTCCACGATGAGCCTTTGGAATGGATTCCTCTTGGCAAGTTTGTTAAACACGCTCCTGGAATTAAGAAAAATGATGCCATGACGGAGCAGTAGCGAGAGAAATGGAAACGAATGTCGTCAGTCCTTCAAGTACAAACGTTTACACCTGAAAATACTCCTCTCTCAAGCTACTTGTTTGAGGTTTGTGTGAACGATTACGCAAGCTTCATCGCGCGATCCACTCTGAACGCGGAAAAAGTATCGTAGGTATTGCACTCTCGTTGCGATCTAGTTCTCAAGTGACTACATCGTGAGACGAACGATAATACACAAGAATTATTACTGTAACTACCACGATGATAAACCACAAACCTTTTAACCACATAAAGAATATACTTACTCAATTACCATGGTTGGGGGCTGTCCCACAAGTACTTCCACACTCTGGTCAAACTCGTCCACACGAGAATCCTTGGACACAATAAGTCTGAAGTCGTAAGAAGCTTTCTGGTAGAAATCTCCAGTGTATACTATCACCTTCTGGTTGTCCCCTCCGAAAACAAAAGTTCCATTTTCCCAACACCCACCATCACTGCTGGGTTCCGAATCTTCCTTGGGGAACTCTTCGCCTTTCTTTTTGCACATCCACTTGAACGTGATGCCCGTCATGTCACCAAGGACATCTGGGTCTTTGGAATCCGATCCATCAAGGGTCAACGGTAGTTGATAACCAACAGAGCGTTTTACACTTCCTGGAAAGAAGAGAAAGTAACACAGACATACGCTGAGCAAGTGTCAAGATGACAGCACATTGTTCCGCAATGAGAACATCGCACAATGCATCCTCACGCCTTTACTGATACTTAGCAAACGCGAAAAGTAATTAAAAGCTGGCAAGAATTGAATTTCATCCCAATAACTATTGTGGGCTGACTAATCTTGGTTAACGTGTAACCAGAATTAGTAACTATGGTGTAACCAAAGTGTATGGGTATTTGACCTGGATTAGCACTAGTCTATAGTCAAACCACTCGATCCAGTCGAGCAGTGTAGTGAGACCGTGCCGATTCTTCTAAACGAGGACTTTCCCATACGGCGTTTGAAACGTAAGCCGGCCGCGTGAGAAGGACTTTACGCTTACCTCTTATAACAGCTTCCAACTCTGACCGTTTCACTTCAATCCATACAGTGTGGGAGCCGAAGATGTCCGACAAGTCCCGATCCTTTCCGATGAAACCGAGTTTGAGGTTGAATTTGATGAGACCGAACGGAAGTTTTCGTTCCCGAATCAGCAAATCAGCGGTCTCTAAATCGACTTCCGTTGCGGGAAGATCCATCTTTCTCACAGGGTCCACGGATAATTCCAGCGGTTGGCTCTCGTTGTGTGGGTCGTCGAGCGAGACTTCGAAAGCGCTCCACGTGAAGACGAGGCTTGAGGCCACTGGGCATCTGTATGTCACTTGACGTTTCAACAGCAATTTTTCCGACTTCTGTATCTCGGACGGCGGGTCACTGGACCCATCACCAGCGATCTTGACTGTGGGTACATCGCACGGGTTGCCCGTTATATTCACGAGTGTACTCGCAACTTTAGTAGACACTATATTGCTGGCGGTTAGCGTTACAGGGTAGCTCCCCATAGAACCGTAAACGTGCGTGACATTAACTTGTTTTTCATTAGCATCCATCTTGTGAAAAATGTACTGTGGTGATAGCAAACCAGGCCTGCAGCGTTCATCACCAAAAAAGGCCTTGTAAAAATCACGATAGTCCAGAGTCAGGCACGTATCAGTTCCGGCGTCTTCAATATCGATTGTAAAATAAGTCGCGTCACCTTTGTAATTAGGATAACTAGAGGCGACTGCAATTTTTCCAACGGGGTTCTGCATGGTGATTCCTTTGGTCGCAGGCAACTTCGCTAATATGTTGTCAACTGTCGCTTTGACAACGTAATTTCCGGAAGAGTTATAAATATGTGAAGTGCTTGGTATAGTAGTAATATTCGGAGGCGAGCCATCACCAAAGTTCCAAATGTAACTCACATCCTTTGGCTGAGAAGTCACATTAAAATACACAATTTCGTTGGAACGGAAATGGTCCTTCATATCTCCAAATCCTTCAGTCTGCACCCCTTCTTCAAGACATCCTACAGTTATGCTTACATCAATGAGTTTTTGAACATCAACTTTGGCTGACATCACAATGCTGCTCACATTGTTTGAAATGTTGACGGAGCTCGTAAAAATCCCTTCTCGATTAAACGTGTGGGTACGCTCATGGAATTTCACTGGCGAAACTTCAAGATTTTCACCACCCGACGGAACGGATCCGTCATTAAAATCCCAAATACAAACTGCGTCGGTGGGAGGCGTTGAGTTGGCTTTTAAACTCAAGCGAAATGTCACGAGACCAGGGTTGAGTCTTACGGGGCTATTCGTTGACAAAGCAATGTTTTCGACCGGGTGCTCCGCCACTAGAGCATAAGGCAACACAACAGAGACGGCTGACAGAGAATTGAAGATTGTGACATTGACGGGAAATTGGCCCGCGCGGGAAAACGCGTGTGCGCCAGTTACCGATTCGTTTGCGCCAGCGATCTGGCGATAGGCGCTGTACGTTCTGCCGTCACCGAAGTCCCACACGAATTTCATCCGGGTACCTTCCCTCGCCATGACGTTAACTGAAACGTTTTGATGTACCCGGATGAATCGCTCATCGCTTGCGACGTTGACGTCTTTTATTGCGATATCAACATCATGGACCAGTGTGTATTCTTCGTTCCCCAAACGATTGTGACAGCGAACCGAGGTGCTGTACGACCCAACCGCTGGAAAACGGTGATACAGCACATTTCCGAGGTGTGAAAAGTCAATTTTGAGCGTCTCTCCGTCTCCAAAGCTTACGTCACAAAAGAACGTTGTGCCGGAATCCATCACAACGGTAATCTCGGAATCCGTGCCTAAAACTGTTGGAGGAGCATTTATAACCAAGCCAGTAATTTTCTCCAAATTCTGTACTTCCACTGTGGCATTGAGCAGCCGTTTAACAGAGTTCACGGCATTGTAACAATTAATTTCAACTTTGTACGTGCCCGTGTCATTGTACACGTGGCTTGTACTGTATTCCGTGCTTATGGTGATTGGGGACCCGTCTTTGAAGTCAAACGCGCACTTGACATTAGTTCCATTGCTCACCACACGATTGACAGTCACCAAGTCACCAACAGCGAAATACACCGTCTGAGTGACATGAGCAGCCGGGAGACTGAACAGCACCTCAGTGACTGGAATTTCAACCAACGCTTGGGAGCTAATGGAAATGTTCGGCCCAACCAGGTTGAATGCGAAGACAGTCACCGTGTAGTTCCCTACGGCTGCATATTTGTGAGTGATAAAACCTCTTCGACTTCCTTCAAGGGCGGTAACCGTTTCGTAACGCGGACTTCCGTCTCCGAAATCCACTACGTAAGTGACGTTCGTCCCCTCGGCTGATTCCCATTCGATTTCTGTTGCCAAGCCGATCGCTTTGGCTTCGACTGGCCTCGAGAATTTCAAGCCCTTGATGAAATCAAACACGAAGACGACTGTGTTTAGAACCTTCTGGTTCACAGAGTTGGCAACAATAAGAGTCGCAAAGTAGGTTCCTGGGGATGTATACATGTGATTAGTCGAATTAACTTGACTACGCAAATGCTTTCCATCACCGAAGTCCCAAAGGTAGGAGATGTTCGAGCCGGAATGCCACGGAATGTTAAACACAACAGCGTCATGTGTATTCACAATACTGCGATGTGTCATAGTAACCTGATCTCCCACGGGAATATCGACGGCTACAAGTACTGTTTGTGTGATGTTAGAAGTCAGCTGTTTAACCCCAGTGGAATTGTAGAGATGACGAATGACGAAATCTGCTGCGTGCGCATAATGCGCTGACATGATGTAGTGCCTGTGGTGCAAGCTGTGGTTACTCGTCCGCAACAGTTTTTCTCCTACGTTTGGATGATTGCCGTACTCGAACTCGAACGCTGCTCCATCAGCCGGGGTTACAACCTTAAAAGCCAGCTCCCCACCTTCGGAAATCCATCCAAGTACATCTCCTTGTTTCACAGTCGGCTGCTCGCCGGTCGGTAGGCTCTCGATGTGATGGCCGATGCTGTCGATGGTGATTCGATTTTCCGATATAAGCTCGTAATCCGCTCGAGGTGAGTCGGTCTGGTACGGCGCCAATGCCTCACAGGAAATCTTCGTCTCTGTGGAATTCGATATGCAGCGACGACGAAAGATGCAGAAAATTTCGAACGGCTGGCACTTGTTCTTGTTGATGGATGGACACGTTTCATTGTCAGGCAAACAGGATTTGTTCGATAAGCAGTAACTCTCTCCTGCAAAGCAACGCGGGCGGAAGATCTGAAAAGAAAGAAGGAAATATAAGCCTTGAAAAGGACCAGAGAGGATAAAATATAACTGCAAACCGCTAAGCCTGGCCGTAATCCCTTAGTGAAATGAGTGGCATTAATAATTGCTATAGTTTTGCAATTGTGCGTGTCCGTGCGTGGGTGTGCGTATTTTGCTATGTACGTAATATTGTTGTCCGCATTGTTTTTAAAAACTATAATCCCTATAGGGGGAAAGAGCGGGAAATAGGGCGGGAAATAGGGCGGGAAATAGAATAGGGCGCAGAACGACAACGTGAGGACGTGAATCGCCACCTCTAACAACACCCTGGGCACCACGTAGGACAAAAGAGCGAAGCTAGGAACGCGGTAAGCTGATTAACCCAATATGACAGCTCGGGCAGAACGGACGAATAACACTTGCTCTTGTTAGATCTGTACCAAGCGATCAATTGAAAACAGCTCTACAAGAAGGAAAGGTATTTTGAAAAGATAACACACCTGCAATCTTACATTCCCCGTTTTTACTGCTTCAAACTCCCATTCCGTGACTCTTCCGTCATGACCGAATTCGTAAGCTGGGGATACTATTGTTCCCGCAGGGCTTAATGAGACTAAAGACAACGATGTGTCTTCGCGGGGAATGCGGGGTCCAGCGCTGTAATAGCGGGAACCTGATAAAGGAAAATGTGTCTCAGTACAACGTAGAAAAATATTATTGTCTTATTCACTATATGGTCGGTAACCCTGCAGGTGAGTACATTCTTGTTACTGGACGAGTTCGAGGGCCGTACTGTAAATTATGGACCGCGCCTTTTTTTCCACTTACATTTATGATTTCAATTTTTCGAGTTCATTTTGAATTAAGTGGTAAAACAAGGTGCCTTAACCTACAGTACGGACCGAGACAATGAGGTTAACAAGATTATCTCTCTCTTGGTAATCGAATCGAGCTGGACAACGCATCATGAACTCAAGCGGTCCATGCTGTAAAATACGGAACGCTCAATGAACCATTCATAGTGCACGTAGTATCTGAGAAGGTCATTAAATAGCCTCAAGTTAACCTTTAAGCACTCGTGCGTTTTCCAATTGATTTTTGAGAGGCTGTGCCTTTGATATCGTGTTTAGTCGTTTTAAGTACTAGGCTTAGAATATGCAATGCCGTTGGAACGGAGGACGTAGATACAAACCAGAGTTTAACACTTGTACTAAACGTTTCATGGCATCAAACGACCTGCGCGCCCGTCATACAAATACTACCGCTGATCATTAAACGGCATACTCACCGCCTACAACACACAGCCTCACACAACAAGTCGGATAGAAAGAGTTGTGTACTCAGCATCCAACTAAGAGGGCGTTAATGACGTAAAGGTCTTTGAATTGCCTTGTTCCTGAGTATCTATCACCTAAACTGGCTCATTGTAATGAAATGCGCTATTCCTTAACGGACTCTCAAAACACACTAGCTGTCCCTTTCCCGCGAACTGTTCGAATTAGTTCGCGGGAAATTAGTTCGATTGAGTCGAGGAAATTAGTTCAATTGATGAATTAGTGCGATTGAGTCGAACGAATTGTTCGACTCAATCTTAATTCAAATTATAGACACGGCATTTATGGCTGACAGGTTAAGTTTGCATTGCGATGTTTACAACACTATTTTAGCATGTTAAGGATATTGTACGATTCGTTACAAATTAATGCAACCCTAGTGAATTTTTATTGTTTAAATAAATAAATAGAACGAAACTTATGGTCTGTTTGTGTCCTTGGATATCCTTGTTACCAAGGTCCCGTTTTAGTTGAGGACTACTGTGACAACTCACTTAAAGAAATGGACTCGTATTGTCCATCTTCAAAGGAAAAAGTGTTGTTAATTCGAGTTCCTCGGATGAGAGAGCCATTACACTCTACCCATGCTCCTAAGGGAACTGAGTGTGGACAGTGCAACTCCAGAGGTCCCAGGGGATCGTCTATATCGAACATCTGTCAAAAAAGAAACCGCAAATTAATATATTGAAAACAAGGAAGTTAGGTGTGGTAAAGAAGATGATGCATTTTAAGTCCCGTAAATGAGTAAAACGATGCATTGTCGGTGACGACTCGGGCATAACGGAAACTAATCCGAGTCCTGCCAACAGAAGTCGGTACAACTGAAGAAAAACGCTGTGGCCTTAATTCGTTTTCTTATTTCTCAGCGAAGCTGTGAAATACGCTGCCCAATTCTATCCGTACTAGTGCATTTACAGACTTTAGGAGGAAAATTCGGGGCTATATCTGTGTAGTCGTTGTTTTCCGGTTATATTTATAAATATCTTTGTAAATGCTATGTATTTTTAAGTGTATATAAACTTTTTTGTTTGTTTGTTTGTTTTTTGTTTTTGATTTTGTTTTTGTTTTTTGATTTTGTTTTTGTTTTGTTTTGTTTTTGTTTTTTGTTTCTCGAAGATATGAGCTTTTGTAAGCTACTCTGAAATTCGAGAGGAAATAAAGCTTGCTGCAACCGGAAGAACAGCGTTTTTCTTCAATGGTAACATTTTATGACACTCACCTCTGATACCGTGATTGACCCTGTGATAGGATTCGTTGCTTGCATGGAAACTATATACGACCCCGGTTGGTCGTAAATATGACGAATCTCCGGCTGATCTGAGGGCTGCATGGACCGGGATCCATCTCCCAGTATGAAGGTGTATGTGACGTTCTTGCCATTGGTTAAGTTCCCGGATATTGTCACTGGCTTCAGAACAGGCAAGCGTCCATTCTTGACAAGATGAAGTCCCAGGATTCGCTCGGACGCAGAGTAGATACTGTTACGAAGTGGGCCACCGCATCTGTGGGCAGAGGGGTAAGAAGAGAGATCTAAATGTTCAACATCTTAAGACAACAACTGCCAAATAACACACTTGTCAAGTTGACAAATAGATTCCACGTTGCCGCGCGCCTCTTCAGTAACAGATCACAGATGACGTCAAGATGTGGTAAGAACAAAAAGTGGCACACAAGGCGATAGCCGAGTGTGTCACTCAGGCTCTTACCACAGTTCCAGTTCAACAATACACAGCGTTTCTTAGCTTAGCGCTAATCTGCAGTGAGACTCCGCCTATCTCACCCAACAAATTCACTATGCTTACTTGAGAGAAGCCTGGGCATCGCTCGGCCATGTCTCGTGACCTGGACACGGCTTGTTGCATTCAGAATCGTCAACCTCGCCAGCTGTTGGAAGTGAGTCTGCGCACAAACAGATATTCCCTTCTTGCAGGGTAGCATAGCGGTATTTTTTACCACACTGTCTGAGACAATGCAGAGGGCTGATATCTTGCATGTCATAATCTCCAGGACTTGAAAGAAAAATACGGTTCTCCTCAAATATTGTATAGCATCCCAAGTACTCTGTAAAACGAAAAGAGAAAACTAAATTCGAGTAGAGCGCTTTTCATTTAAGTGTAGTAAAACCAAAACCAAGACAAGAGTAATTATAGAGTCAAACTGAAGGAAACGCACCTTTGAGTCAACCACAAATCGAAGTAATTTACTAGCCAATCAGAATGCAAAGCAAGTAATAGCAGCCAATTCCAAGCGCGGGAAAACGAGAGTCACTAAGTTGCAATTGGGTTTGGTTTTTAGTACCTGATTGGATGAAAAGTTCACGCAAGCTTCGTTTTGATCCAATCATAGGGCACAACAAACCCAAGGCAATCACGTAATTACTTTCGACACTTAATTGTACGCTGCCGCTCTATATCCTGGCCCGGGTTGCTCGAAGCATGGTTAGAGCTAACCAGCGGTTAATACCATGGAAACCTATAGGTTTTGATACCTCTTAACCAACGGTTAGCGCTAACCGGGCTTCGAGCAACCGGCCCCTGATTGTTAATGATACTCCATCGATGATTTTCCATTTAAGTTCAATAGATGACCTTAGATGTACGAAATTACTCTTCACGATAGAAAAGCACTTATGCCAGACAAAAGCAAAGCTGCAGATTACGACCACTTTAGGACCCCAAGCTGGACCAGATGATGCAGAATTCGGTATCACTTCAGTAAATAATTATAACTTTCTTAACCATGTTATTCTAAAACTTCAACCAACATGTCACGCGGATCAATTTATCGGCAGCTAGCTCAGTTGACTTGACAACAAAAACGGTGTTGGGGCCTACAAACTGTATTTGCCGGTTTCAGATCATCGGTATTATTCGAAGAGCAAATTTTTTTTTACACAATTATAAAAATTAAATGGTCTATTTCTTTCCGATGAATTCTTCTCTGTTTTCGATGTTTCCGCTATAAATGTAAATAATTGCTTGGGGAATCGCAGGAAACAAACAAAGAAACAAATCAGAACAGCGATTTCCAAAAACAAGACGGTTATTAACTATGATCGTGTCAATTATTAAACAGATCTTTCTACGGCAACGAAATATTCTTAAATATTTTATAAGAGGGTTCGGTAAAGTATGTTTTTCTTCGCAGAGAAACACTAAATAATCTTCTGCACTATGTTTAGAAGAAAAAAAAAGTATTTTCGCGCGGTATGCGCACCGTTTTAGAACCATCGTATAAAACCTATTAACCTGACAAAATTTACTTCAACAAAAATGGCACGAAATTTCGATACTTTTTTTTAGTGTTTGAAACATAATTTTACGTGAAGTTATAATAGCAATTAGCCCGTAAATTCGATCATTAAGACATGACATTTTCAAATTCAAGTTGTGGCAATTAGATCAGTAAGCATTTGACCTACTGAATCGCTACCCTTACCTCAAAATATCAGGAATTGTTAAAGAATTTGGGACACTTGGCCGCTCGAGATCTGTATCTACCATGTATCACCTCAGTGCTATTTAAAAGGAAAAAGTTTCAAACCACAAACTGAATTACCTTCTGGGCGGACTTGCCTCCTCATGGCAGAGACAGGAGCCTTGAAAAACAAAGAAGAACAAATTACCGAAGATGTGTTTTTACGTCAGGGTTGGAGGAGAGAAGCAAGCAAAAAACGCAGTGTCGAGGAATTTGCAGCCTTTCTGGCAAATGGAACCAAAGGTTTAGATTCAGGTCTTTTCACGAATAAGTGCCTAGAGTTGGAAAGCACTTCACTAGAAATATAACATAGGCTCTTGTTTACGTGTGCTTTCGCCTCGAGACTGCTTGAAGTAAAGATTCGTCTGTTTCTGCTCGTACTTGGTCTGCTTAAAAAACGAGAATAAGAAGGATACAACTAAAAGCAATAAAAACATAAGAGACTTGCGACTTACTGTGAAAAATGTTATAAGTATGTAACTACTCAAGCAGATGAATTTCATGATTGTGTGCGGCAATACGAATGCCTTGTCTTGAAAAAAAAATATGGTAGAGTAAATACTTGCCAACTACTCAACCTTCTTGTTTGACCAGGAATCAGATAAGAGACTTCCTTTAGGCAAGATCAGCAAATCTCCTCGCCTTTCATTGGTCAAGAGACGTACAACATTTCTGCATCATTAGAGAAACATTAACGAGAAACCAGCTAACTAGCCAATACGGTTGGGACACTACGCTAATTACCTCGCTACATTACTTTCCAAAGAATTATCTTATAAACAATAGTCTAAGGAATTCCGGCTTACATAATAAAACAAGGAAAACTTTATTACCGTATAATTAATTGTACTTCACTGTTCGACATTTGCACGACAAAGATTTACTTCGCCTAATTTACTTCTATTTACAACTCCATTAAGGGAGAAATTCAGAATAGTTGCAGTAAGGAGAAGAGATTTGTGCATTCATGTAAAAACCTTTCTGAAACTTTTCAAATGACATTCTTGTTACGAGCTAACGTCCTTAAATGAATTTCAATGTTTCAACTCGTGGTAAACACAAATCATTGATTTGAAAAAATGACTTAAATGAAGCATTGGTAGCCTCATATAGGACACATAAGAGGTTAACCATTAGCTGGGGACAAGAGAAGACACGTTTCATAAATCTAGATTCCAAGTAATCTTTATGATTTCAACACTTACTTAATTAACACCTACAGCGATAAAATGTTTTTCGCAACAACTTTTTTTTTTCAGTGCATTTCCATCTTACAGAGCACTCTAGAAAACACCACAGGAAGACTCATTAATTAAAAGGAATTCAAGGAAACAACGGCGATTTACTTTTGCAACTGTTTCTTGATTAGTATATCGGTGCAATATGTACTAATATCTACAGCGCTTCCTTGACGTCATATCGGTAAAAGAAAAGGCGAGAAAACACCTGTCCTTGTTCTTACACCTGCTCGCTCACTCTTCTATAAATCAACAGTAAGCTGTTTTTGTATTTCGTATGGTCTTGTGTCTAGAATTTGTCCTTTTTTAAAGCACTTTACGAGCCACTTTAAACTGACTATCTTCACCCCAGCCATCAATTCCTGAGCAGTGAGCTGAAACAAACATAATGAAGCAAAGAGTGTACATAATTTGCTTTCGTTTTATTAAGTGCAACAGTTAAATAATTTAGTGACAGTAAAATCACAGAAATTATGGCTGGGGGTTCCAGAACATGTTCTTTCAGTAAAGTCGTTCCAATTTGTTGATGTTTTTTTTTTTTTTTGAAGGACCGTACGCATCAGACCTTTCCGCTTTCCTCCCGGTCCCCCATAGTAAGTTATGCAACGAGGCTGGAGTGGACAACATTCAAAATGGCTGGAGCAAACATTTTCTCGTCATTTCGAATTCTATCCAGCCTAGCCTCGTTTCATAACTTACCGTGAGGGACTGAACGAATGCGGCGGGAAAGGTCTATTATCGCGAACGGGGCCGGAAAAAGCCGCACAGCCCTGTTAGGAACGCGTGTAGCCTCGCGTGATACGATTTTAGAGGTTTTTGTCGCGTGTAACCATCTAAGTTTTATTTACGACCGGGCAACCAAACACAAACAACAAACTAGATAAAATGTCTGCGCAAATGTGTAGCTTTTTTGTCCAAAATTCAATTTCTACGTGCTTATGAAGATACCTCGGTCACAGTTTTTCGGACCCTCCCTCACCCCTCCCCCCCCGGTCACCCCCCCCGGTCAGCAAAATACTACAAATAAGCTTTGTTAAAGTAAAACTTGCAATAGAAACATCACAACACAATAATGAACTTACTTTAACCTCGTCGTAATTATCAGAAACCACGTGCGTGACACTTTGACCCGCAAACTGCGACACATCTCCATCGTAGTTATACAGCGTTAAAGAACTGTTTTTTTTTTCTTCCTGAAGTGTGGCTGCCTCCAAGATATACAACAACAACTCTGCCACAGGCAAATTTAGATATCACAGAGAGTCTACAAAACGCATCTGAGAGACCCGCAAGATGTCAGACTTCGCGAATAAGTTGACAGAGAGGCGAAAATAGAGAATTCCAAAATCATAAGTCAGATGTGAATTGACATGGCAGATAGCTACTGCCCACGTAGAAGTTCCGATGTCCAGGTCAATTTGCTGAGTCCACCTTTGCAAAAGCTTGTCTCTTTACATACCTTGCCATTTTCAGTTTAGTCAAATCTAAACACGTGGTAGTAGGCTATCAGGGAAGAGTAAATAAGTGGAGAGAGAATCAAATTCGCGGAATCGGGATTGACCTTCCGGTACCATTTAAGGCTTATAACTGATCAACTTGTATAATCCCCTAACCATTCTCAACGCATGTCTCATCTTTCTGCCTAGGAGAATTTGTCTATTTTAGTAAGCATAAGCATTTCTTTTACAGCCTGTGTGTTATAGTAAGCGGTGAGACATATGCCTGTCAATATTGATAAAAAAGGATATGCAACCACATAGCGCATGAGTCTATTCTTTTTCCTTTCGTCAACATTGTGAAAGAAAACGTTCACACCGCACATGAAATCTGGGAGAGAAGCTTTTGGATTCCCTTTCTTTTCATCACAAGATGGACTGTCTCCTTTTGGTCTTTTCTTCTTACTCTCTGATTTGCCATTCTTGATTGATGTTGAATCTCGATTAGATGCTGAAGGAGGCGAGTCGTACGCTACACCTGCCACCTGCTGTCGCCTTGCGAAATAATATCTGGATTTTGTTAAGAGTTAACCTAACAAACAATCTATTATTTGATAATAAAGTACGGAAAAGAAAATCGACGAGTTACGACAATATCTATTAACCCTTATTGCGTCTCGATTTTACAGGTGGCTGTGATATATATATCTATAATTGTATGATCCTTTGTACCTGTCGTGCGAACGAGTGCAATAAACTGTCTGTCTGTCTGTCTCCTTAACTTCAAAGATTTTCCTTCAGTTGGCAATACCATAACACATATTTTGTCTTTTCTTTTGTTCCATGGCCGCACCATTGAGAGGCCTGGATATGTTTCTGACATGCTTTGCTTAACTGTTTTGAAAGAATTTCTGCACTGTACAGAAATGAAATGTCAAGTGTTCAAGCTGGTGGATATGACAATGATGTTTTCCTATCTAAAGTGACGCAAGCCATAATACTCGGCAAAAAAATCGGATTTCTTCGATCAGGAGTCGAACCTACGACCTTCCGGTTACTAGCTTGGATGCTCTACTACCGAGCTACAGTACCGTATAGACTATATCATATGTGATAATCATCCTAGCAGTATGCAGGAATGATTATCACATACGAACCAAGCTGAATGGCCTAATTCCCATGAGTCTCTTGTAACCCAGAGGCGGAGCATCCGATCTAGTAATCGGAAGGTCATCGGTTAGCATCCGAATCAGTAATCGGAAGGTCATCGGTTTTCATCGGAACTAGTAATCGGAAGGTTATCGGTTAGCAACCGAACTAGTAATCGGAAGGTCATCGGTTAGCATCCGAACTAGTTATCGGAAGGTCATCGGTTAGCATTCGAACTAGTAATCGGAAGGTCATAGCTCCGATTCCCGTTACAATTAAAAGAACTCAGATTTTTTTTTTCGAATAGGCCTACGTCACTTTCTACAAAATAAAAACCAACTTTCTCAATTTCTGCATTGGAAAGCAGTTTATGATGTCATCTTATAAACACACTCATGCTTCTCACTGGCACAATCGTGGATCAAATGACTGCCATTTTTCTAAGTTTTACACTGATTAAAAGTGAAATTTCGAATAAAAAAGGACAATAGGCCAATTTGGATGTATTAAAATTCACTCTTAGACAAAAGGCGTCACCTCGAGGCTCCGGGGGAAAAAATTCATAGAGATCCTTACTTTATTCTTCAGAGCCTCGAAGTCGTGTTCATTGTTTGAAGCTGAATTTAATTGGACTATTGTGTTCTAACCATGAACTGAAGAGATTTATCTTTAAAACATTTGAGGTTAGGTACACTTAAACTTTCAGCCTAATTACTATTATAATACTCGCCAGGGGAGGATACATTGATGTTTCAATTCCTTTCGACGCCAGATGTTTGCGGATTAGTCTCTCTGTTCCATACCAGTTAAAGCTTGGAGTATTGTAACCGACCCGAGGAAGATGAACAGTGGCTGGCAACAAAGAGATTTTTTACAAAAGCTTTACAGTAGTTACAAATGTACATCGGAAGAGAAAACTACTGTAACCAAGAGGATCCCAAAAGTGTATGACAATAAAACGTAGGCAAAGGCGTTTGTAACCCAAAAAGCCCTATAGCATGAAAAAATGGTTACTTGTCGAAATTAACAGAGCGTTTGAGTGGTATACCACGCCTTTTAGGTGTGTGTCTCGCGTTTGAATGGTCAGTGACGCTATTCAATAGTAAGCTCACTTGTCACCCTTTTGAGTGAAAGGTAACGCTTTTGCATGGTGTGTCACACTTTGTGCAATGTCACCTTTCATCTTCCTGGCCGCCAAACAAACTCTCTTCAGACCTTGACCCAGTGACGTCAGCAAAATCCCAGACAACCTGTTCTTACAGTCACGTGACTGTGCCACAACCAAAGCAACCTGATGAAATGTAAAAACATATTGTGTCAATGCTGTGTTTCGTTTGCCTGGTATTTGTCCAGGTTAAATCGAAAACTAACACTTCAACCACATTACAGTTATCTAAATCAAAGCCATGGTAACGTCCAAAATTCTCTCCGATAAGCAAGTGCATGAAAATATCTGAAATCTCCAATCATTTCAACAAAGCTAATGCTCTTTCATCTAACATTCAATATTCAGTTTGCAGTCGATAATGAAGTCGCAAGTGTGTTGGAAGCCGGATGCCATGGAGTCATGGGGCAGCTAATGGCGGGTTCGAATGACAGGAATGAGGAATAACGCCTGTGACATACATAATCATGGCCGTCTTTTCTACTTTCTCGGTCATCAACTGGAACGAGATGAGCGTCACCCAGCTTTAGATCTGAAAAACAAAAACCACAACGAGGACAATGAGGCTACCATACCATGAGGTGTTTACTTTCAGCCCCAACTTGTTTATCAGAAGGCTTGCGTTGATGATTTGTATGGGCGCTGGTAAATTTGTGTCTCATTACACGAATTAGACGAATCAAGAGGCTTACGGCTACTGGACCCGGTTGTTCGAAGGCAAGTTAGAGCTAACCCGGGTTAAATACCATGACAATCTTTAGGTTTTAATCGGACTTAATCCAGGTTTAGCGCTAAACCTGCGTCGAACAACTTGCTTGAAGGATGGCCAAAGCGATTAATTAGAGTGCGGACATATTCCGTTAGGTACCGGTCTACCAGACAATGCTAAACAAAGTTAACTGAGCAATCACCAGTAAAGAGATACGGTTCATACTAAAATCAGAACGCACACATAAGAGACTCTGGAGCAAATACCGGAAATATCGAGGAAAAACGCGAGCGAACAAGTCTCAATTCGTTTCGAGTTGTTTTCTTTTGTTTTTTTGGTCCAAGTGGAGAAAACAATTCAAGATAACAGGCGCTTACCTCTCATTTTGCTTGCCAGCTCATACTGAATTTCCGGTTGCAAAGATCGGCGAGATAAGGCAGAAAACAAGCCTCCCTGACCCCATCTCCCTGAATCGTCTGAAAGAAGAAAATACGGCATGAAAACAAACTAGCCTCACCCTACCTCTCTAAGTCGCCTGAGAGAAAATCAGTCTAGGAAACAACCCTGACCCTACCTCCCACAGTTTTCCGAAAGCGAGAAAAACGAAAACTGAATAGCAAACCTCTTTAGCACCACCCGCGCGAGTGAGTCTTCAAGAACAGTATATCACTCGAAAAACGGACCATAAAAACATAAGCTTTTACTGAGACTTGGAACTTCCCTATTGTTCCCTAGCTGTCAGATATGCAGGACTAAGTGGTGACAATTTCGAGAATTTTTTTTTTTGCTTTATTCGTGCTATCGCGGGCAGATAACGTAACAAAATTTTTGAAATGAAGTTTCACATTTTAATAACCCAGCGCGATTCAAATAAATGATGTCACTAACCAACGCAATGCACTATGATCGCATCTGAGCCGCCGGTGTTGATGGGATGTGTGACGTCACCACGAACATAACTAATGTCTTTTCTTTCAGTGTCCTCTTCTTCGTCGAATACATCAGCTTCTTCTTCTTCGTCTTCTTCTTCATCGTCTACGGTAGCGTTAAGGCTAAGGTAATTGTTATCTTTCCAAAATTTCTTCCTACAGTAAACAAGTCAAGGAAGAAAGCTTCAAAACAATACAAAGGTGTGAATGACGACAAGTTGGGCCGAGAAAAACAAATGATTCTTGACTTGACATCATATTCGTAGGAGCTTCTCCATCATTCATCTGGAGAAGAAACTAATGCCTTAATCTGTCTTCAAATATTGATCAACACTGATTTTTTTTGTTTTTGTTTTTTAAGGGGGGAGGGCACGATTAAGGGCTACAGGACAGTCTCGAGGATAAAACGTTCTTTTCACAAGTTGTTTAAAACAACATACTCACAGTTTCCTTTGCCTTTCGGTTTCCCGTCTCAGTTCCTCCTCTTCTTTTAATTTCGCTCTCTTTGCTGCGTTCTCTTCCCTCTGGAACGCGAGTAACATAATAGTGCGGTTTAGTGAGTGTCGTAAAACCAAAAGGAGAGTGATTACAGAGCCAATCACGTTTCTGACAGAAATCCACACTTCAGCCAATCACAAATCGAAGTAATTCACGACTTGGTTTAACTAGCCAATCAGAACGCAGGGCAGGTACACGCAGCCCGCGCCAAGCGCGGGAAAACGACAGTGACCAAGTCGCAATATGCCTTACGCGGGTGTGTCGATAGAATTCTCTTGTTTCACCACCAAGCCTCGCTTTCAAAGCTTAATCACATGCAGGATTACATTAATGCATTCACAAAGCAGTGCAGATGAAAAGAATTCCCACTTGAAATAAAGGAAAGCTGTTACAGGTTTGAAAAGAGAAAAATAATTTTTGAGAAGCGAGGCTTGCTGGTGAAATTTGGCACTCTGACGTAGTCATGCATAAGGTCTCTTGGTTGTCGTTTTTCATCTGATTGGTTGAAAAGTTCGCATAAGGTTTTTGATCCAAGCAAACCAAAACCAAGCAATTGGGTCATTACTTTCGACACTCAAGTGAAAACTGCTCTATTGACAGCTCTATTGACGCATTCAAATTGTGGGCAGAGCGATCTAACCGTACTAAAATGAACACAAGTCTGAACGGCGAGTCCCCCGTTGTCTGTGTTAAAGCCGCCTATGTACAGGGCTTAAGGTGAACGACGTTAAAACATTAGCATTTTGGCATTCGCCAAGCCAGATAACAATTTCAATAAATCCTGCTTTCACGTCTTTCAAATAATAGGCTCTTAACGTTCGCGAGTATATGTTTGGGTTTAATTTGTCTCCTTAAGCAAGCAACGACCTCAAGACTCTTAAGTTTTCTACCTTTCTTCGTCGTTCCTCTAGTTCTTCTGGTGTAACAACTTTTCGCTTTCTAGTGGGAAGATCGACAAAATGTGCTGCATGTGCTGCAGCGGTCTGTTGAGAACAAAAAAGCGAAGCACATGTTTTTCACTGGACAAAAACTTAATTGTGCCCCTATTACTTCCCTTAGCCAAGGATACAAATTAGTAACAGTGACGTACTGATTGCGCGAGCAACCATCAAGACATTAGAGTAAAGGTCCGAGTTCTTTTATGCAGTCTGGGTTTATACGCCACTTGAGCAAGATGTGCGACTTAAAGTTTCCTTCTTAAGTGGACGAGAGCGGAAAAGCCCAACGAAGTCTTAGAGGCGTGAGTGGGCACACAATCTCGATCACTTTCCTCCCACATGGGAGCCTCGTGCCATACAAACAAATGAAGGGCCCTTATCAAATAAGCTCCCTTGGCCCAGGGCACTAAACAAGTCTGATTCTACTGAAAGGCGTTTTGGCGTAATAAAAAGCGTACAAACCTTTCTCTCCTTTCGCAGAAACCTTCCCTCAGATTGAACTTTAGTCAATATGTCTGGATGATAAGAGAACTACCACCTGTTAGTCGATCTGACGGGGGAAGGGTAGGGAAGAGCAGGCCGGCACATCTTGGCACCTCAGTTAGACAAGATGGTTACGAGTGTCTTATTATGGGCATAACTTTACCTGCCACCATGTTATCAAAGGCTTGTTGATCTCTCGTCCTCGTCTCCTTCGAGTAGTCGTGGCCTTCATACACGTACATATTGCTCACTGAAAAAAAAAACAGTATCAGTAACTAAAATATTCTCGTTTCACGGTGCGACCCTTAAATTGGACAGAAATTTCTAGTGACAAAATTTGTTATGTTGTAAAAGGTAGTTCTGGTTAGTCCATATGACAAGTTAAACCATGGTCATTCAGACAAGACTTGCGGTATTCTACAAATTGGCTTACGAGAGCACATATTTGTGTCCATAACTTTTCGTTTCAGCAGAGCTACGACGTTAAGTGCCATTTTTACGAACACCGATAAATCTTCATTTTATTTAGTATTAGAGTATATTTTACTACCATTTTCATCATCAGCTGTCCCCGTACATGACGTCGTGTCATCCTCATTTCCATTACTTTCATCCCCAGTCTCCTGCTCCTCTACAATCCACTCGTTGTTGCAGCTTCCTCCGAGGATCCTTACAAATCAAAGTAATTTCGTTCAAAAACGAAGATGCAACCTTTTTCCACCTTCAATACTATTAAATTTAATTAATCTACGCCCTCAAAGTTAGAGAAAACTCACTCTCGACTCTTTTCCCTGACGAGTTATCACTTTGAGATGATTAATGCGGTTATGCATATTTCAAACTCACCTCTCAAGGTCTTTCTCCGTTACAGTGCTGCGTAAAAAGACGATGATTATATTCCGTAAGTTTTTTCATGACACACTTGATCAAGCAGAATGAACATGAACTATCGTTTTTAACTCGTTCACGAGCGCATGCGCAATGAATGAGTTATTATGGGGCCACAGAGGTGGAACGTGGAAACGTAATAGCAAAATTAATTTATGCAACCAATTCTAAAATCACGTGATTTCTCTCAACCCTCAATTTTTCCAAGAGACACTTGTTCTTCGAATTGATACAGTTTGTTTGACCTCTTTTACGGAGACTAGACATTACCAGTTTCTTCAGAAATTCACTCTTTAATCCTAACACGAGCTATTTGGGCGCATTTTCCGCCCTCGGCGCCAGTATTTTGTATTAGGTTGAAGTTCTAATTGGGCAACAGCAATGCTAGTGACTGGTTGAGGAGTTGCCCAGCCCAATTGAGAACCACTTCATAGAAACTATTATCGTTAGTTAGGATAACAATCCTCACACCTTCTCACCTTTCCTCAGAGTCAAATAACTTATCCAAGCCAAACTTCAGCAAGTCTGCAAGCTAGTTATCAAAACACAAACTTTTTTTTTAAATCATCAGTAACTAAGGGAACAATAGCAAGATCCACACTGGAAGGCTACCAACTATTTATATAACATAACTCGTGCCAAAATTCAGTGGATATCCGCACAACACGCAGTTCATATTTTCGATCCTATATCGCCCTATCACGTTTGTCTTGCTAACCGAGTGTCTTTACTCCAAAAGAGACGACTTCCTCGAACTGAACTGAACTGTAGGCCAAACCACTGCCCGAGAATTCGAAAAGTCCAATTCCGGTTGCACGTTCGTTACCCAGAAACACCTTTGCTTTGGCTCTCAAATAATTCTCTTTGTTAATTAACCACACGAGCGTGTTTCTCTCTTCTCCATTCGCGTGCGTGCGTTTCAGTACCCTTCTGCCTGCCTCACGCGCCACGCTCTTCTTACCTGAGTTGGAGTCTCTGCGATTTGGCTTACAGCTAATGTGCTGCCAGAAAACTGCAACAAATAACAAGCCACGATCATCAATTTACACTGATCTAATCAACACTCAAACAGAAACAGAATGCGTTGCCTTTGGCTCTCTCCTAATTGGTCCAATGGACGAGACTGAAAAAGACAAAGTTTTCAAACAGCTAAAGAAAATAAACAAAAACACGCATTACAACTGAAGACCAATTCTTTCGATTCATTTTGATCGATTTCTTGATGCTCGTAGAAACTTAGATTAAGCTATAGGTTGCACTTTTGGGGGTAAGTCGAGGGTTACTTCTTGACATCCAGCGACTCCTCACGGCAGCCTACACTGACGGCAACAATATAGCCGCAATCTCTAATCTGAAAATTCTATCATGAAAACCTAAGAAACTGACACGCAGTTCTAGAATACCTAGAATACCTTTCCTCCCTCTATCACCGTATTCGTGAGCTTCAACTTGTCATCTGCCCTCTTCAACACCATTTCCTCCACCGTACTTCGGGTAACAAGGCGAATGATTTTCACGGGCCTGAATTTAAAAACAAAATCAACATCACTCCGACTGACCGACAGAATGAATAGACAGGTAGGCAATTGCTTTGGTTTTCGTTTGCTCTATGATTGGACAAAAAGACTCGCGCGAACTTTTCAACCAATCCGATGCAAAACTTGTAAAACTAAAACTAATTGCGACTTAGTCACGCGCGTTTTCCCGCGCTTTTACTTACTTTGCGTTGTGATTGGCTACTAAAACCAATTCGTGACTTAGACTTCGTTTTATGATTGGCTGAAATCTGTGCTTCCTTCAGAACGTGATTGGCTCAGTAAATTATCTTAGTTTTGGTTTTACGACACTCAAGTGAAAACCGCTCTCATGAAATTCAACTTGTTAGCAAGACCCACAGGGCATAAACAGCAGTATTAGGGATACCTCGTTTGACCAATTCGATGAGCCCGAGCTGCCGCCTGCAGATCATTCTGCGGATTGAAGTCGCTGTCCACAAAAATGACGGTGTCTGCAGACATCAGGTTTAATCCCTGGCCACCTAAAACATGCAGGCAAAACAACCGGGCTTTAGTCACCGTAGTAATAAGCCTAAGATTATAAACTTCGCGATAGAATATCTTCGAAGGTGCAACCAATTTTGAGAAACCTTGAGGCGGAGTAGCCTGGCAGAGAGTCCTTTATTTCTCGATCAATTCCAAGAGCCCCCCCCCCCCCCCCCCCC
>BLFK01000887.1:1018101-1038997 GCA_014634185.1 Astreopora myriophthalma
GGGGGGGGGGGGGTAATGGGCGCTCTTGGAAATGATCGAGACATTACACCCACTGCTGAACCGAGGCAGTGCGATGGTATCCTCTTCATACATTTTACTCTTTACATATTTACGGTAACCTCGTTTCATATTTTACAATGCAGTGAGTCAGACTGCATAGGTTGGGCAGATAATAGTGCAAATTACTGCGGTGATGTTAGTATTCCTTAAAGCAATGGCGTCACTTTCGTAGCCAATAAGAATCCAAACAAGTGAAGACCACCTTGCACAAGTTTTCCATCGCTTGGCGCCAGCTTTGATTCGAATTCTGATTGGTTCATTGGAATACCCTGTTGATCTTGTTGTGATTGGCCAAAACAGTAATCTTGGTTTTGATTTTATGACAGTAGATTGAAAACCGCTCTAACTTCAATAAAATCACGAACTTATAATATACTCACCCGCTCGAGTACTCAAGAGAAATATAAAGGTATCTTCTGTTTCGTTGAAGTTCTGAATAGCCAAGTATCGCTCTTCCCCTCTGACAGAACCATCCAAACGCTCATACGAATACCCTGTAAAGTTAATGATCAGCGAGAAAAGTTCACGTGTTTTTTTAAAAAAAGCAGCCGTAGAGTCTGAACGAGTGTGTGCCAAAGTTTATTTAGGACTGGCTTCATGAGCAATAAAACAAGCGTCCCATAAACCCGAATACCAGAAATAGGGTAAGGTGGTTGTCCATGCGGTTTTGCGTTATCGGTTGAGAGGTCAACATAAACGGGAAACATTGTGCGTTTCTCGTTGACTGGACGGGCGATGAGAACATTGCTGCTTTACCCCTGTAGCCAAGGTAGTCTTGAATGATGTCCAACATTCTTGTCATTTGAGAGAACATCAAAACTTTGTGCCCTCTGAAAGAGTGCAAAAACAGTGTTAAAAACTGTAAGTAATCACTGATTACAAGTAATACCATCGAATTTCCGTTTTACTGTACCTTGCCTTAAGGAAGATCAGAAGCTGATCGATAACTTGAAGTTTTCCTGCAGAAAAATAATTTGCGACCATTTCAAAGGCCATCTAATAATTTCCCGAAAGCACATTTGCTCCCGTCCCCACTCCAAAGAAAAAAGACATTCTCGCTAATTATAAGAAATGCACGTCTTAAGTACTGAGCAGAAAAATGAAGGTCAATCCATGTTATTAATCTGTATTCGTTCTACAATATCACCGCCGACTAGTTGATTGGTCCAGTTGGTATAACTTTGGTTCTACCGTGCGGAAGGTCGTAAGTTCGAAACCCCCATCGACAACCACTCAGGGTGTTCTTTTGAAATAACTGAGGACAAATGCGCTGCCTCTGCAAATATCTGAGAGCTCTGCTAACTGACCTCGAGTTAATTTTGAATATTGCAATTAAAAATAATGCTACAAGTCTTAATTTACCACTTGCATCAACAAGATGTTCACCAAGTTGGAATGGTTCTGGCTCCACACCTATCAAAAGAAATAAAATTCTTGTTTTGGATTTTCTTTTAAAAAATCAGATGATTTGGATAATTGAAGGGCTGTATGGATAGCCGTCATTAGAGCCTTTTTTCCATGCACGCTTCTTTTGTTTCCTCAAATCGCCGCCAAATTTCGAGCGAAAAGGGCGCCTTATACTATACTTAAACAAATCGCAGGAAAAACTGATGGCAACCAGATGAAAACAGAGCGTGGAGATAAAGTTATTTTGGCCTCTTTCCACCTTATTCCCTTCATATTTTGTGCATGGCTTATGACTTGCGACAATCCATTGCTGAACTAAGGCAGCTTATCCTGCTCGAAATTTATCTGCAGTTACTTCACGAAATAATACGAAAAAAGTCACTTACAAAGGTTATGCATTCACTCCTTCAAAATATTAAAATCTAGGGATGCATGATCAAAAGCGAGAACTGAATTTACCATCAAACAAGTAAGGATGATTGACACACTTCCTCAGCTGAATAAGAATGTTTAGAAGTCTTGTCCTACTTGATCCGACTGGAGAATTAAAGGCATCTAAAAGAAACACAAAAAGAAAAACATCCAAATCAGCTGTCCCTTCACAAAATGCCAATTGTGACTGGTTCTAACAAGGATGTCCTCCTTGACCGTGCCAAAGCCAATTTCAGGTGAACAAACAGCACGGGAGAAAACTGGCCCTCCTGAGAGCATTAGGGCAATATTATTAAAGAAATTATCAAGAGACTCAAACCTAATTTGAATGTACAAACAGATTCCATACGTGCTAAACGTTTTGTTTAGTTTTTTTAAATTAGTTATTTTTGTAACATTTCTTAAACACCTATTGTTTCTTTAGCAGTATTTATACACCCAACAATCATGCACATTATTTTAGACTTGATAATGAAGTTACGTTAACGTCGAAACGTCGTCTTTTTTAGCACTTTATCATGTTTTAAGAGACGTTTTATCGCAGCTGTTTGTAGTTAAATACACTAAATATAAATGTCAGAAATTGCAATTAACTAATTAATTACATCACAATATGTGCAAAAAATGTTACAATTACTGTAAAGACAAGATAAAAATGGTGATCCGCTTTAATGTTATTTCCTACTCCAGAGTCACGATTAATTTCAATTAATTTAATTCAATTAATTTTTTTTAGTTCATTGCAATTTCCAACAATAAAAGACATCTTTGACTGTATGATTAACAGACTTTGCAAAGATACTTGTGACGCAAAATTTCATCCCCAATCCCCCTACCTAAATCTTTCATCAGAATCGCCTTGTAGTACTTCCTCTGTATATCTGACATGCCAGTATAAAGAAGAACCTATTGTCACATAAATGTACCTCTTAGAAACAGACACAATTCAATACATTTCACCAGTCTGGGTGAAAAAGACGCATTACCTACTACTGTGCTAAACAACAAAATATGTGGGGAGTGAAACAATAAGATATCATGGCCTCAACAGAGATTCAAAAGCTGGTGCTTTGAGCATTTGATTACCGTTGGTTGCAACTAGAGGTAAAAACGTGATGTAAAAACATGACCCAAATGGCTATCAAAGATAGCATGTTTGGCCCTCAAACATTCAACGTTTGAAGAACTGTGCGAGTAGGTTTTGCAAAATGGCAGAGATTTCCTGTTTTTCATAAAAGGGTAGAAAAAGTTCGCTTTAACAGCCTATCAAACTTTTGAATGTTCAATGGTCAAACACGCCATGCTTGATCGCCAGTTAGATCATGTTCTTATGGAACGTGCCATTTACACCTAGCTACAACCAACGGTACTTGACATACCAGCATTTCAATTTCTTAACAGTAGCCAATTTATTTTAGCTGATACTAAATATTACTGGGTTAAGCTGGATATGTTAATTACAGACAGGTCTTTTAATACAGGTGTATTCTCAAGCTGTTCTTGCACTCTTACCTCAGTTTTCTTGGGCAAATGAGCCATCACCTGAAAAGGTTTGAAAAAAAAAACTTAGCAACACCTGTTTCAGTAGTTTTCATCAGGTACGTGCACAAATGCAGAAGAAAAAACTCCAAATAAATAAAGGTCAGTCTGACATTGAATATACCCAGTGTGTAAAATACCCAATAAATTATTACATATGAACAGCAGGCTAATGTTCATGAACATTAGAATGATTATTGCAGTAAAGTAAACAATGTACACAGTTCTATTGAAGCCTGAAAAACAATCCAGTTTTTAAAGGGCACTCTTTCCTATGACTGTGGGATTGTGCTGCATACTGCTCCATTTGTGTATGATAAGGGTAAAGACCATGTATGATTTACCAAACAGGGGACATTAACTGTTTTAGTCCCAAGGGACAGAAAACTTTGTTCTGCCCACCGAAGCTCACTTGCAAATTTATCAGCTCAAGGCTTAGGTAGAAGCTATATCCAGTAGCCTCCTACTAGATATAGCTTCCAATGCCTGCTACTCGAGCCCAACCGTAAAAAGGCGTCCTACCCTTGGGACTTTCAGACCATTGCCTAATACAGTTGAACCTCTCTAATGCGGACACTAAAGGGACAGACCAAAGTGTCCGCATTGGAGAGGTGTCCGTATTATAGAGGTCACCAAGATTGCATCATTTTTAAGACTCCACTGACAGTTTTAAGTGTTCAGTAACGAAAAATAGGCCCAGTTTATCAAAACTGACTAATATAAGCTATTCAGAGACATTGATTTGTACATCTCAGTTACAATATATACATTATACGAATTGGTTATTTGAAACTAAAGGAACTACGTACAACACAATGCTTCACCTAAAAAGGTAATAAGAATACAGTTCTGAAAAACGTCTTTCCATAGTTTACAAGTGCAGTGAACAGTAACTGGAATATTTTTTTTAATCTTTATGTCCTGTAACCATTCTAATCATTCAAGCTTTAAAATAGTCTGTAATGTTTTGCTGGATGGCTTTCGCGAGTCGTTGTTTAATGTACAGGGACTGGGCTTTTGAAATCACCTTGCATAGCTCGTCAGATAAATGGGATTCACCCGGTGCAGTAAAAAAAGTCCCATGCCAATACATTTTCACTGGACCGGACAAACTACTTGAACGTCTGGAAGAATGTTTAGACCTTACAGAGAATCCAGCTGTCCGTAAAGTACATACTTCATACGAATCAGTTATTTGAAACCAAAGGAACTATGTACAACGCAATGCTTCACCTAAAAAGGTACCAATAAAAGTACAATTTTCAAAAGTCCAATTGAAGATCAGTGAATAAAACGTTGATGCTTGCGTAATCACAAACTCGTGCACAAAACTATATGTCAACACCGGATCACCAGAGTGTCCGTAATAAAGACGTTAAGTTTATATGACTTCGTTCTCTGGGGCCGAGATTTAGTGTCCGTTGTCCGTATTACAGAGGGTCCGTATTATAGAGGTTTTCTTTTCTTTTTAGAAAACGAGTGAGAATTTTTTTGGGACAAAGGGGAATGTCCGTTATAGAGAGGTATCCGTATTAGAGAGGTGTCCGTAACGAGAGGTTCGACTGTATCACGTAAAATCGCCTTTTCGAAAAATCTCCCATTTTTTTCCAATTATCTCGGAAAAGTTCTAAATACCTCAGAAAAATCTAACTTTTAATACTTTCACGAGCAGTTTGTATTTATATCAAACTGGGGAGAACTTCCGCAAAAACGTAAACTAAACAAGGCAACAAACGAACCAGCTGATGAGGGAGATCTGCGTACTTTTTCTTTGGGATTGGAGTTTTTAACTCCACGACTAGATTTCAGCTCTTGTCGAAAGCGTTCGACACCGTACATCACAATCTTTTATTGTCTAAACTTGCAGCGGTCATGGCTGTTAATTGGTTCAAATCGTACCTCTTCAGCAGGAAACAAAGAACGGCGATAGCTAATTCTTTGTCATCAATCAACTAACGGGGTTACACAACGAGACGACGAACGAACGAGCGAACGGAAACAAAATGCGAACTTGTTATGTTCTCAAAAACTATCACTGCTAGCTGGAATATTAACTACTTGTGGTCCTCCCAGCGGAGAGACCCTAATTACGACTTATTCTTCTGCTCTTTCTTCTTTTCAACAATAGAGCTATCACGGACCGGAAGTAATCTTGATTTGAAGGAACGTATTAATTTACTCCCACGTGGCATATTGGTACACAAGGGCAGTTGCGCATGCGCCTACTAAATACCTAAAGAAAAATATGCAGAAGCGGTAGTGGTACCTCTGGACATTTAAGCCTGAGCGACGTACCATCACGAGTCTCCCCGAGATTTCGGCCCGCGGATCGCTTTTACATGCCACTTTCTGATACCTATCCCCGATAGGCAGTGAGGGAGAGAAATGTCGGCCCCTAGACCATATGTGACAGATCCCTTACGTACTCGCAGCTCAGCTCCTTCTGCTTTGTACTATGATTTGGAGCGATATATATTTGCGACTATAGTTGTAATGTCTTCCATATGGTAAGGATATTTTTTGGTACTAATTTGTAATACACGGAGTTGGCGCATGCGCATTTGCTAAGCATGACAAAACAGCAAAAGGAACCACGCATTTTTCGGTAAAACTTTAAAACGCTGTCGCTTTTTCAGACATATTTTGTTTTCTTTTATTGTTTGAATTCCGCGCCAACAAACGAGGACAATAATTTAGCGTATACAATGACATTTACGTGTCTGGTTGGACAGGGGATGGACAAAAGAACTAACAAGTTATTCAAAAAGAGCAATAGCTCCTAATGAACTAGTGTTAAAAGTCAGAAAATGTTTGGTGCCTTCAGGGACTCTCCCGGACATTGATTGGTTAAAACTGTTTCTTTTTTAGCTGTTATATTCCCATAAGCATCTGTTCAAAAAGGTTGTTGTGAAAGAACAGCAACATGTAAAATCGCTATGGAGATGTAAAACGTCCACATTTCGTTTCGTTTTGTTTTCAAATAGTTGAGTTTATTCCGGTGTTAAAAATGCAGTTTAGTCGATCCAGCTGTCCGTAAAGTACATACTTTATACGAATCAGTTATTTGAAACCAAAGGAACTACGTACAACGCAATGCTTCACCTAAAAAGGTACTAATAAAAGTACAATTTTCAAAACTCCAGTTGAAGATCAGTGAATAAAACGTTGATGCTTGCGTAATCACAAACTCGTGTACAAAACTATATGTCAACACCGGATCACCAGAGTGTCCGTAATAAAGACGTTAAGTTTATATGACTTCGCTCTCTGGGGCCAAGATTTAGTGTCCGTTGTCCGTATTACAGAGGGTCCGTATTATAGTGGTTTTCTTTTTTTTAGAAACCGAGTGAGAATTTTTTTGGGACAAAGGGGAATGTCCGTTATAGAGAGGCATCCGTATTAGAGAGGTGTCCGTAACGAGAAGTTCGACTGTATATGCAACTCTTAATCTCAAGCTCAAAAGGCCGCCGCCAAATGTGATAAATGTTAGAAACTACAAAGAGTTTCGGGTTGATCAATTCCGGGCTGACATTACAGCTGCGCCGTTTCAAGTAGCTCAGGTTTTCACGAAAAGGATGATGTTCTCTAGGCATGGCACAAATTATTTAAAAATATTTGCGATTTACATGCACCTAAGAAGCGCGTCAAGATCCGAAGTCATTCTTCTCCTCGGATAAACAATGACATCAGACGAAAGATGAACTTAAGGTTTAATTTGTTTAAGAGAGCAGTTAGCACTAATGACCAAGAAATTTATGCAAGATACAAGAAAGTAAGAAATGAGATTACATGACAGATAAGAAACGCTAAGGCACAGTACTTCAGCGAGAAGTTAGCTGAAGTTAAGTCTGCAGCGGCTTACTGGAATTTAATTCCGGAAGCGACAAACCCAGTTAGAAGAAACAGGATTGGTCCGTTAAAGAAGGAGGATGGAAGCCTTGCCGTCGATGATACAGAAAAGGCAAACTTAATAAAATTAATGATTTCTTCCTTAATATCGGCACTAGACTTGGACGAGCCAATAGCAATTATCCACAGCATAGCGATCGCACTGGCCCAATGCCCTCTGTCCGGCGCAAACTAAAAGCTATCAAACCGAATAAATCAGCAGGCCCAGATGACATTCCACCAAAATTATTAAAACTAGCTTAGCCTGCCATTGTCTCACCCTTGACTGGCCTATTCTCATTCTGCGCATACCTCGGTGAAACCTTTACCGCGATTGGAAGAAAGCTCGTCTGATTCTTGTTTAAAAGAAAAATGATAAAGCTGACATAAACAACTACGGACCGATATCGCTTTTTAGTGCTAATTCCTAGCAAGATTATGGAATCTTGTGTATCCGATACAATCGTCCGACATGTTTTCCAAAATAACCTGGTCACAGATAAACAGTGGGCCTACCGCGAGGGGCACTCTACTGAACTATTGCTGGTACATCTCTCGGAAACCTGGAGAACAGCAATCGACGCCAACAAAGTATAGTTGCTGTGGCTTTTGTTGACTTTAAAAAAGGTTTTGATTGTGTATCTCATGCCATCTTACTGCATAAGTTGAACCTTCAATTTGGAGTTCAAGGTACCCTGCTATCATGGCTCACTCACTACCTAACAGACAGAACTCAATTTTCGGTAGTAAATGGCCACCACTCAACTGTGCTAAACGTTACCTGCGGGATTCCCAAAGGGTCAGTACTGGGCCCCACATTGTTCGCTTTGAACACTAATGACCCTCCAAGGGCTGTCAGCTCCGGCTCTATTTTTATGTACGCGGATGACACCACTGTTTACTGTAATGGCGACACTTTCGATAACACTGTCACTTCTTTAAATAGAGCCTTATCTGAACTGAACAGTTGGTGCCTAGAGAACTCGTTAACTCCCCACCCGGCTAAGTGCGAAGCTATGCTTTTGATGAGAAAACCGCACATCGGGCCGCTAATTCCTGTGACTATCGGAGAGGCAAGGATCGAGTGGGTAAAACATACTCGCCTTCTGGGCGTCACTTTTGACGACAAGCATTTTCCTGGGTACACCATCTTACAGATTTAAAAAATAACTTTGTTAATAAGCTGAATCTCTTGAAAAGGAGTTCGTTTTTGAGCCGAAACGCCCTATTGGACTTGTACTTTAAAATAATATTGCCATCCGTTTTATATGGGCTGGTCGTTTGGGGCGGCTGTTCAAATACAGACCTTCTACAATCTTTGGAATTACTTCACCGAAGGGCAGCCAGAATAATATATAACTTACCTCACGATACGCCGACTGACGAAGTATACCGACACTCGAACTGGAACACTTTAACCTTTTATTATAAACTTCGATTAATTAAATTATTTGATAGCGTGTTTATAGGCGAAGCACCTGCGGCTCTTTCGTACTTTACAAATAAACCTCGCATTGCATACAACCTCAGAAGGAGTAATAAAGTAATCGTCCCCCGTTTTAATTCAAAGTTTCTTAAAAACTCTATAAGCTGTAGAGGCGCTATCCTTTGGAACGCTGTCTCGAGTCATTTAACGAGCCAGTTTACGGATTTTTATCGAAAAGTGAAGAAGGACTTTTATTTTAAGGAACTTGATTTTAGCGCACAGTCGGCCCAGTCGCTGCGGAGGCACTACCAAGACTTCAAATGCTTCTAAATATTTTATATTTTATGCCTTTATTGCTGTAGTCAATTATTTTGTGTTCTGTAGTAATGTTATCACTATTTTAATATAGTTTCATATTGTGACTATTTTCACACGACCCCACAAGCTCTGAGCTTTAAACCTTATCGTGTTCATCGTGATGATGATGATGAGGAGGAGGAGGATGAGGTCGCCACGTAGCGACAGAGAACGTTCAATTGCAATGGCCTATTACAGGTTATTTACACGTCTTATCACCCGTTGACCCTTTATTTCAAAGCATTGTACAATTGCGGATGAAAGTAAACGAATGCTATTGGAGGTAGAAGAAGGTGGATGAAGGTAAATGAAGGCTAATGAAGGCTAATGAAAGTGGATGAAGGTTAATAGAGGCTAATGGAGGTAGATGACGGTGGATGAAGGTAAATGAAGGCCAAAGGAGGTAGATGACGGCGGATGAAGGTAAATGAAGGCTATTGGAGGTAGATGAAGGATAATGAAAGTAAATGAAGGTGAACGGAGGTGGGTGACAGTATATGGGGAGGCCCTGGTAAGGGGGCTTTAGTCATCCCTTATCCCCAAAATTCCGGGGGCAGTTAAACCTTATCCCTAAAATTACCGAGACTGCTATCCCTAAAATTGCGGAGACTGTTATTCCTAAAACTGGGTCAAAACTACGTCAGTTATCTCTTATCCGTATAATTATTTAATCAGTCATCCCTTGTCCCTAAAAATATTTTGCCAGTTATCCCTTATCCCTAAAACCCCTAACAGGGCCGCAAAATTTATTGTTCCTGGCCAACATGTCTACCACGTGATAAAAGCCCACAAAATAATGCACAAATGATTGCACAGTGCAGGAAAAACTAATTGAAAAAACCTTAGTAGACCTCTTATGTTTGTAAATTTTGTTTAACTGATGTAGACAATACTAAAGAGAGAATTTTACTTCAAAACTGGACATAATGATACATGTACTAATATTCACTCATTTTAAAAATAAAATGTGACAAAAGATCGAGCTTCCTGAGTATCATTACATGATCTACATTGGGAAAACCTTGACGTGCATCTTTGTTGTTGATCCTGCTGAACATTATTCACTTATTTCATCTCAACAGACTGGACTGGGAGTCAACTATCAAAAAACAGCACCACAGCCATGTTCCAATGTTGCACAATAATCACTAACCTCTGATTTCACTCTCCGTAACAAGAAAGGTGACAAAAGCTTTTGCAATTCATCATTTTTGTCTGCAAAAATTGATTGGAAGCTAGTCAGCTTTGCTCAGTTATTCTCAGAGATGACAGCCTGAGCCTCTAAGATTATTTTGTGACACAACCACTACCGCCCCCTACCTCCTGTTGCTCTCCTGCCCCATTCCCTTTCCCTCAACATGAGCATTCATTCATTGGCCGAAATTTTACCCCAAGGAAATAGTTATACCAAACAATGTGCCGTATGAATCTTTCTTCAAAAAGAAGCAACCACAAAACAAATTATTTTGTTAGATATCTTCTGCAAAAAGAAAACTGCAGGAGATGGTGAACTCAAAGAGGGAGGGCGGGAGGCTAAAATGCATATTAAAGTTTCCTGTGAAATTAGGGAGAGTCGGCATGTCTGTATTGATTTCTTAAAGTTACGAGATACAAAAAATGTTAAGCTCTGGAATCTGCAAGGTAAACAGGTCATTTCCAAGTTCGCTTCAACCTTTTCAATTTGAGTCCAAGTGCAAAACTCTTATGATGGTCATTAGTTTTACTTTACATATAAATGAAACTAATTTTCATGTAAAAAAGATTTTCCAATTAGACTCGCTTTCAGTTAAAGGGGCCTCAGTGAGCTTGGACGAGACCTTTTGAAACACTTCACAATGGAGCGAGTTTCTTTGGATTTTGTAGTACCTTTGCTATCAAAGACTCCAGTGTACCTTTCCAGAAATTCCTCCACAGCACCAAGTGAAAAATTGTCGGGGCTTATAAAGCACAGCAGGGAATACAACTGAAAAACAAAGAAAAATTCATGGATTACACTTTTATTTTAATGTGGCTCGTTGTAAGGAAAGTTGTTAATTTTTGTTTAGTTAGGTCAAGGTAAACTCAACAAGTTAAGATAGTAAAACCTTCCAGATAACCAAGTTTATGCTATCCGGGTTATTTTATGACGAACTGCCCAAAAAATAACCTCCAAGGGTCATGACTATCTGTTTGAGATAAAAAACAGTCTGAGATAACAAGGTCCTACTGTATAACTGAATGTAAAACTCCATATTTTGGGGAGGGAGAGAGAGGGGGCATGGAGGATGGCATGAGCATGGACCCACATCAATGACCAAAACAGAAAAACACTCTTGATGGTTTAAGAACCGACAGAATGGACATGGCATAAATAACATGCTCCTCTTGAAATGCTAACAAATGTAAATCAATATTTTTCAATGGATTCAACATGCTCCAAGTTAAACGACTTTATTAGTAAAGAGTCAGTTCCTTTGCAGACAGCATTAGGTAAATCAGATCTCTTTACCACGAGAAAAGGTTTTAAGGCCATTTAGCCTAGTCAAATGAGAACAAGAGTCGTTGAGAGTTGAAACTCTCATACACTCTCGGCTACTTTCTACTCTTGAGAGCTCTCATCGAATTTGAACTCGCTCAAATTGGGTATGAGAATGGGCAAGAGTTTTGTCTTGTTTGGCCCTGTGTCAGAGTTTGATTGACAATTTCAAAGAGTTTCAACTCTCGTCAACTCTCATCAACTCTAGCTCTTGTTTGGTGCGGGCTTTAAAACATTCATCTTAAATTTCAAACCAAGGAAAAATAAAATTTTGGGTGTACTTCTTTGAGATCATTCTGGATTGGTGTCCCTGTTAACAGCACAACAAAGTCCTTTTGAAACTAAATGAAAGAGAAGACAAAATGAATGCAGTTTGTAAAAGAAGCATCTAAGGCAAACACTGATTGTTTATAAAAGAACTTTATTACAATGGCCAAACTGTACAATCATGTAGTTAACCAACATTGCATGCAGATATATACGTAAACCACTCTGAAAATACCACTGGTTCCTCAAGAAAAACAAAACAAAACAAAAACAATATATCTGTTGCAAATACTTCACTGATAAGTTATTCCAAAAATGAGCTTGCCAAACAAAATGTTGCAATGTACTGTTCATGGCTGTTTCATCAGCCCATTAGAAATGAAACGTTTCCCATAAATTTAAGTACTGGTAAGCCTCTGTTATCACAATAAGCTTGTAAAACATGTTGTAATTTACTTACAGGCCTACAGTTTGTATCAGGGGCTGGGTCGTTCAAAGCATAGCTGGCACTATGCCTGGGTTAAATTCGGCCTGGAACAACACTAGCTAACGATTGAGTGCCTAAGAGGACTATAGCAGTTGAACAAGTACAGAATTGTTAAATTAGTCATTGAAATTCATCATCTTGCAAACCTGGGATAACTCTTGATAAAGTGCAGACTTGGAGTTTTTCAATCTGTGGGCCTCATCGACAATCATTGCTTTCCAGTGGAATCTAGTGAAATGAATTTGATGAAAACAGTGCTTAAAAAGGACAAAATAAAGCACAGTATTCTCCTAGTGTCCTCCTATTAATTGCATAGAGCTGGATCTACAAATCAAAAATTAAATCTCAGCTTAATTTGTTTGCATCACATTTAAATAATAAGCTTTGAATCCCTGGCAAAAATGCAAGTACGAGAAATAAAATCTCTACTTACTTGGAAAGAAAGGATGTTTCTCTCAAACACATCTATAAGGGAAATAAGAAAAATCATTTTTTGAAAGAAATCTGTCAGCACTATTAATTTACCTTTGTTGTCTATAGAAGGGCAAGTTTAGATGTAGAAAATGGAGCACATAAATTGAGGATACGTCAAACATAAAAATATATACCTCATACATTGTGAGAAGAACATGTACACTGAATGAAAATTTGTGGTCTATAGAAGGGCAAGTTTAGATGTAGAAAATGGAGCAAATAAATTGAGGATAACTCAAACATAGAATTATATACCTCATACGTTGTAAGAAGAACACTGAATGAAAATGTAGAATTATATTTGTCTCCTTTACTCTAAAATAAAAATAAAAGCAAATTAAGGCTAATTACTAAAATATTCAATAAGAATTTTGAAATTCTTGAAAACAAGAGAAACTGAAAAAAAAAACATCTTATGTAAAATGAAATTATAATTCGTACCTTCTTTAATAAATGAAAATCTTTTGAAACACCACATTCCAGAGGAAATGAAAAATATCTATAGAGTTTTTCATTTCCACTGAAATATATATCTGAAAATAAAAGCTTATGCCCATGTGTTTACCTGAGAGTTAACCTTGAGTTTCTCTCTTTCATCTTTATCACCAATGAAGTTGAAAACATTCAGGTGCTTTGAAAATCTAAGAACAAATTCAAAACAAAGATCTGTTATCAAAGTTAAAAGTGCAGGTAAATCAAACCCATACCTTGCTCTTAAGCCTTGAGTCACAAATAGTACTTGGCTTATGATCTTTTCCCTTTGTCTGGTCACCTTTAAATCTAGTAGGAACTTTTGATCTACAGTTAGGTCCAAATACAGAACAAGTGTCCTCTTAATATATGATTGGGTGGTAATAAAATGTAGAATATGTTATATTTTTTAATCATGGACAGTTGCTGTCATTTCTATCCCTAAATGTTCCACGGTACTTCACACATATCATTCTTGAAGTTTCTTTAAATGTTATATATTCCTCATAAATTTGCCTGACTGTTTGTATTTTGAAACAGTTGTATTAATTAAATTTCTACATCTAAATCAACTGCTAAAGAAATACAGTACCGCTCAAAAGTAAGTTACCACCCTGGCGTGCTAGCTGAATCGCATAACACGAGATGTTGAAAACTCTGTAAGTACAATGGCAATTTCTCAAAATTGAGCTGGTAAATATCATTGTAGATATCCAAAACAGAGCAAAAGAAATGGTCCTCGGGACCCTAAGATGAACAAGTATGTTTATGGGGCAAAATGGCTGATGAGCTTCCCTCAGCTTTTATGTTGAGTCTATTTGATGGTCTTACCTAAAGAATTCGCTTTTCCAGTTTTGAAGAATAGATAAGGGGCAGACAATCAGGAAGGGTCCTGGGCAATTCTCAGATCCTTTAAGACTTGTCAACAGAGCAATTGTCTGCAATGTAACATGAAATTAACTTAAATGCACCGTAATGTGAAATAATAAATTCTACACTGGATATAATTTAAAAGGAAGAGGGTCTTGATACTTGGAATGAGAAATGAGTAATCTAATCATTCCACAGCTGTAAATATGTGAAATATGCAATTCCAAACTGTTGGGTGACACAAACACTAGTCCTGTCATTAGCTCCTTTTATTCGTCCACCGATATTGGTACATCTGTACATTTGATCAATGTTCTCTGCACCTATGAACGCTTTATATAATTAAACTAGATAGAATTATAAGGGATTGGAACTAGCTAGCACAGTACTAAGGACAAAACGGCCGCGTTTCTTTCCACAACCATTCATGCGCACCCCACAGGAAAAAAACGACGATGGAAGGGAACACTTCTTGAACACAAACATGAGACGCGAGAATACAGAGCGTGAGGCGGTGAGGCGCTGATTTTCCCGCTTTCGGTCCCACGCTCGTCCCTGGAGTCTATCCGGAATTCTGCCTGGATTCATTCTGAGCTAAAAAACGCATGGAATACTCTGTTTCCTTTCAGGCCTTTTTTTAAGGGAAAATCACACCTGAATAGTTTTTCCAAGCCCCATTTCATCCCCAAGTATGCATCCATGACCACTTCGGAAACATCGCCTCATCCATGTCACACCATCCAACTGATAAGCACGCAGGTGAATTCCATGCAGTCCATCCTCCTCTAAGCACTTCTGAGACAGGCTTGTTCCCCGTTCATCTTTATTACCACGCACTATAAAATCCAATTTCTTAAATGTCTTGAACATAATAAATAGTTCAAAACAACTTGTTCAGCTGTGTTGTGAGTAGAAATACGCCAGGCGTTCCAAGGTAGGGCCGTGAGAAACTGGTGTTGATATTAATACTTCCCATCATCCTGTGCGAGCCGTAACAACTCTCCAACATTCGAGCAGGTGTTACGTTCTGGGGGCGTCTCTTAATTCATGCGTGGTGAAAGGTATTTTTGTCTCGCAAAATCGATGATTCTCAGTCTAAAGCATTGACGATCTGGATATCGCCTGATATCCGAAAACAGCACTGACATATTCACCCTTTTTCATCGACTTCTGGTGAAAAGCACCGTAATTTGAAGACTGCTTTGTTTCAACGCTGAAGGAAGTCCAAGTTGTTTATTTTTATATTCAACTGTCCCTGGTTCCTTTCCAGCTTGCTTCATTGACGTGTATGTCGATCAAAGTCATAAAATATCCGACACGGGCGTTGTGACGTACTTCTTCCTTCTTTTCACATCTGTTCAAGTCCTGCACGGAATAATGTACATGGATGTAAGTTTTCCTGTGAACTAATTATTACGAAACGTTGATGGTCTTCGTCGCTGTTTAGAAGATTTCTCAGTGGTTGTTCGCTTGCTCTGCCAAGCGTTCAAACGTCCCTTCGATTGTTGATATCTTTTAAAATAACGAACTATAAGTAAAGAGAAGTCGAAGGATTGAAATAGCACTACAGTAATGTTTTCCTTCTGGCGAATATCAGCGTTCATCGTCTTGTTGTCGCTTGACGGAATGGGATCCGAAGAAAGCAGGATCGTAGATTTCACACATCACGATTATAAGGAAATGACGGACATTCTTCAAAGCTTCGCGCAGAAGTATCCGGCCATAACTCGGCTTTATTCACTGGGTCAGTCGGTACAAAACAGGAAATTGTGGGTCTTGGAAATTACTGACAACCCTGGGGAACATGAGCCCGGCGAGCCAGAGTTCAAATACATTGGTAACATGCATGGAAACGAAGTGGTGAGCCGAGAGATTCTTCTCCATTTTATTGAACTTTTACTCGACGGATACGGTAACAATGATGAAATAAGAAGCCTGGTTGACAGTACAAGGATTCATGTGATGCCATCGATGAATCCCGATGGTTACGAGAAAGCAAAAATTGACCGTGGTAGCGCGAGAGAAAGATGTGTTGGAGTTGTTGGCAGACAAAATGCCAACAGCGTTGATCTGAATCGGTAAGTCGGTTGCTTATGTGACTATTGGTTGAATTCAGAAGAGAATAAAGGTTCAGTGGTAAAGTTTGTCGCTGATGTTCTCACTGCATTTGATCGCTGCGATCGCCGAAAGACTTGTTCGGCGGTCGGAGGGATCATTGTGAAAACGCCTTGATCAGCCACTGCAGTGATCGCAGCAACCGCGATCGCTACCATCGAACCATATGGAAATATATGGAAAAATGGAAAACAGTTCAAGACCCAAATCACAGCGATCACTCGTCCGTTTTTGCGCGATCGTAGCGGTCATACGGAAACCACGTATCACTGAACAGCTGCACAGCAACACGAACTCCGTTTGGTTTATATAATAAAGAAACAAACAAAAATTGTTTGATAGAGAATATGGCTAAAGTATAGAATACAGGACCAAATAATTCTTGTGGCTCGGTGGCTCGCCAGTGAAGTCTTAATTCTTGTGGCTTGACGGCTCGCCAGTCACTGGCAAGCCGGATTCGTATTAATGCTTTTCATGTGGCCCTGGGGTGAGTTGTTCGAAGCAAGGCTGGGGCTAACCCGCGTTAAATAACATGGCAACCTAAAGCTTTTAATCTAGACTGCTAAAATAAGGAGCAGCAAACCACGAGCTGTTAGTTTCAGGGGTGCCGTTACAAACGAATAAAGAGACTGCAATGGTTTCATACAGAATTTCTGAAGCCAGGTGACAGTTTGACACGTCATCCACCCTCACATTTTCAAACGTGATACGCTGTTTCGAATTTCGCAGGAGTAGATCTAAGTGATTTGGTCATAAGTTTGACAGTTTGATGATGTGATGAAAGATTTCACACTAACTGATACAAAGCCAGGAAATATTAACAACAGTCTGTGTTGGAGCTTTGGTGTGTATATATTAAGTGCTCGTACGCATTAAAAATATTTTATGGAAATTTCCCATTAAAAAGCATGCACATCTTGCGAACTTACTAAAGATCAGTACAGCCCTACGTAAACATCGCACATCAGCACAGAAAATATTTTGAATGTCTCTTGTCAAAGGGGAGACACAAAGGCCTTCCAGGAATTCTATTTTCAAGTGGCTGTAGTACAGTTGTGTACAAAGTGTAACCAAAGTGAGAAGCGCGAAGCCCTCCAGGTGTTGTTTGGAATGTTGGTGACTGTTGTCACATCTGTTATACTGTTATACATCCTCACTTCATAAACCAACCAATCAAAACACTCCCTCACCGGCATGCTGGGCTTCAGAAATTCTGTATGAAACCATTGCAGTCTCTCTTTTCTCTTGTACCGGCACCCATGAAACTAACCCTATTTTTGCATTCGTTCTGTTCATTCCATAGATTTTAGAACAAAAGAGAGACTGCTTGCAGTCTAGTTTCAATTGGGCTTAACCTTGGGTTATCCCTAGCCCTGCTTCAAACAACTCAGCCTTGTACTCTGTAATTGCACCAAGAATATCCCTGTATGAATTGTCATGTAATGAAATGGTGATTTGAAATGATTTTCTCAACACTGAAGATGACAGGAGTCCGTCAAAATATGTTTGTTAAATTGAAAAGTGTCATCTTGTTCATAAAAGTTTCTGTATTGTTGCTGTTGTCGCGATCATTTTCTTAACTGCGATGATCATTCTAACTTCAACATCATTTCAAATCCGCAGTTAAACATTTCACATACTCTCTATCATACATCCATCTCTTATGGGATATAACACTAAATCAAAATTGACCAGCTTCCAGTTGGCTTGATGGCTGGTAGAGTGGTGTGCACCGCAGTGGCACAGTCAGGGTTCGAGTCACATTCAAGCATGAATTTTTTTCGAGATTTTTCGCAACTGCTTCAGTTTCTCCCTGAACTGCAATTCTCATTTCAATTGAAAAAAATTGTTATTGACTTTATCCATAACATGTCTGCCCTCAAATACATCATAAGTACGATCCAATCACAATGTGAGCGCAATTCAATGTATTTTTCAGGGGGAAAAATTATTACATAGTGGGAAGTACATCAGTTGGGGAGGATATCATGGGTATTTCTTGAGCAACCCACAAATTTTGGGACCCATCAGTTTCTTATATCATTTGACCAGGTATGTGTTTGTATTTTGAACTAGAAATTTTCCTGACCAGTATAACAAGAAAAGAGTTGAAAAGAAGCTAGAGAAAGAAACTCGCCTTGTAAAGGAATGGATTGACCGTGTTCCTTTTGTCATGTCAGCCAATTTTCATGGTGGATCCTTGGTTGCAAATTACCCATATGATGACACACCAGACGGACAAAGCATATACAATGCTTCACCTGATGATGACATTTTTCGTAAAATGGCATCAACTTATTCTAAAAATCATCCCAAAATGCATTTGAATACAGCGGCTTGTGAAGGAGATAATTTCAAAGATGGTAAGTCAGTTTAATGGATTTATCTGTGTGCTTACATGCACTGTAATCATTATTGTCACTAACTAGTTAAAGCTATCATCCCTTTCAAAATGTCATATTTTGGAGCAGATAAAAGCATCACACACAAACAGATGAAATTCAGCCTGGCCAAGCACGCAAAAATGAGTGTGACAAAGTCGCAGTAATTGTGACTTCGTCACACTGATTTGGTTTTAGTTTAAATTTGTATCTGATTGGTTGAAAAATTGATGGAAGTTTTTGGATCCAATCTCGCAGCAAACCAAAAGTTAATAGCCACTTGCATATTAACTTTTGACACTCAATTGAAAATGGCTCTGTTATGGATGTTTGATATGAATTATTAACATAATTAAAACCTTTTAATTAAAGGGTTAAGGCATTATTTACGGAGAGCTCTCTAATACAAACACCTCCCTATCACAGCAATCTGCTTTTTAAGGTGAAGCTATGATTCTTGCAGTCATGAATTTGCTTTTTCATGGAAAGATTTCAAGAAGAAAGGTGTTATCGTTATGATCACGAACTGTTCTACATGTACACCAGGGCTCAAAGTTAACGACCAATTGGTCGCATATGCGACTAGATTTTTTGCTGTGCGCCTAAAAAATCATGTGTGGTCGCACCACCGCGCCTTAACAGCCAAAGTACAGTGCGACTTCTCAAGTGCTTACTCACCTGACCATACTGAACATACTCTGAATGATAAATATAAATGTAAACATAGATATAACACAGCCAGGCACCAAATAATAAATCATTGGTGTGTGTTCTATTCGTCACTTCCAGCCTAATTTCTCAGTGGATTCTCCGAACTCGAACGTTCATTTCTTCCCCATGCCCCACGTTCTGTGTTGTGAACAACTCTGCTGACACATGCAAATGAAGGAATGAAGCACGTGCTTCTTGCGCAATCGATGTTCTAGCGGAAAGCGTGGAAACTGGGAATGAGAATTAAATCGTGTGCTGCATTTTAGAAAGAAAGCTTTGTTTTCGCTTGTGTGACATACAAAAATGCCCAGCGTTTTCGGAACGGGCGGTCCACGAATTCTATGGCCAGAAAGCTAGCCAAATGAGCAAAGTTCGTGCTAGTTCTCACGAATACCCAGATGTTGAAAGAATCAAAAATCTTTGTGAACTGAATTTCAAAGGTGAGGCAAACAACAAGCAAATGGATAGTGAGGATAATCAACGAAACGACTTCAGTAGTTAATATCTAAGCTTAACTCTTGTGTGAAATATTCTGATTCTTTTATTTGTTTTTGTTGTGTTCAATACTGCTAGAATAGGCCCATATTGCAATACGAAGCCTGAGTCGCTATTTTTGGAGCGTTAAGTATTCTTGGAGTAGGTGCTCCAAGTATTTGAAGCTGTGCGCCTAAAGTTTTTAACTCTGCGCCTAAAATTTCGGCAGTGCGCCTAAAAATTTACACCTGGTCGCACAAGTGCTCCCAAAGCCAAAAGTAAACTTTGAGCCCTGTACACTGTTCATATGTTGTGGTTTCAAATTTTTCGTGGTTTAATTAAACCAGTTTCCTTTTATGTTTTATTGTTCTAGATTATGCTCATAAATGAAAGACAGTGACAAACAAAGGTTTAACTGGTTTTAAAAATGCTGAATCTGGAAATATTTTAAACCTCGAGGGACTAACCTCTTAACTGAGCACACAGGCTCTTCTGGGTAATATTGGCCCGAGGCCTTGACAGCATGGGCCGACCACAGCCGCAATTTATCAAAATGACCCAACCCACTGAACAAGCCACTTACAATGTGTTTGCCCTGAGCCCTTCAACTGTTTCTACCTGGGATTGATTTTTACCTACAACATATACATACATGAAAATGCCAAGAATAATGTTTGAACATTGTACTGCTCATAGGAATAACCAATGGTGCAGCATGGTACTCTGTTACTGGCGGAATGCAGGACTACAATTATGTCAACAGCAACTGCTTTGAGGTCACAGTGGAGGTCAGCTGTTGCAAGTTTCCAGAGGAAAATACTCTGCAGGGATTCTGGAATGATAACAAGGAATCCTTGCTGGAGTATTTGAAACTTGTTCACACTGGTTTGAAGGGCTTTGTTAAAGACAAGAATACTGGCAAAGGTACAGTTGATGTGTACAATGAACTGGGTATCTGTGCAGGGCCCACACAGCAAGTCTTTGAGTTGGGGGGGGGGGGGGGGGGGGAGGGAAAAATTTGG
>BLFK01000887.1:1039007-1063550 GCA_014634185.1 Astreopora myriophthalma
TTATTTTTTTGTTTTATTTTATTTCATTAATTTAATTATTTATTTTTGCACAACAGTGGGAAAGAACCCCCCAGCCCCTTCCTCTTCACAATCCCTGCTGTGTCACCGCACTGGTTATCCTGTGGTCTCGGGCACCAGTAAAGCAGCACTTTTGATAAATGTTATAGGTCGAGTCTTTGTTTGCATTTTTTGCCTTATTAGCATTTGCTTATCATTCTCCGATCAAGCCATTAATTATATATCTGAATATTGAACAAGCTTGGCAATATTAGTCATCTCTGAAAATTTGAGCCCAATATGCCGAATAGTTTCAGGGAATTTCTCTTTTTCTTTTACAAGAAAATGTATGACTCATTAACGTTTTTGCCACCCAGTGATTTTTTTTTTTTCTTCTTGGTTGATATTTTCCTCACGTATTACTTTTTTTTTCCTCTCTCTCTTGTGTTTTCATCCCATATCTGTGATACATTTTTTCATATGACTGTGCACTCCATAACTTCAGTGCCATTTACTACACAAGGCTTGCCCCCAATTGACAAAATGCAGCCTTTGTTGTTAACTCCTTTAATAACTGTCAGTCATTTTCTTCAGGAATTCAATATGCTGAAATAGATGTAATAGGCCGTAATCATCCCGTGCGAAGTGCTGAAGATGGAGATTACTGGCGTTTGCTCGTTCCAGGCAAATATCAGGTGGAAGTAAGAAAACATGGGTATTTTCCACAGCGGAAGAGCTTAATAGTCAACGATAGCCAAGCCACAAATGCAGACTTTATCTTAAAACCCAATGGGGAGAGTATGGATTCATCTGAAAAAACACAGTTGGCAGAAGTCAAGGAAGAAAACAAGAAGCCTGTCCCTGTTTCATTGATCATTGGTTTAACAGTCGTTTGCCTTATTTCGCTGATGTTAGCACTGGCCCTTGCTATTATGGTTGCAAAGAAGTACAGAGGTGTTCGTGATGATGAAAGGACCCAGTACTCTGCGGTCCAAACTGATCCATAAGGAATGGTGCCTACAGAAATGTTCTATATTTGCCAATACATATTATGAGCAATACTTACTTTATTTTTCCCACTTCTGAAAAATGTCTTTCCTTCACTATGTTGTGAACTTTCTTGAATTTTGTGGATGACTTCACATGATTAAATCATTTATTTTCATACTAAGTGCTATTATTTTAGAGCAGTTTTCACTTGAGTGTCCAAAGTAATGATTCTACTGCTTTTTGTTTTGTTTTGATTTTGATTTGCCCTTTGACTGGATCAAAAAAGCTTGCTCTAACTTTCAAACCAGTCAGATGCAAAACTAAACTCAGCTGCCACTTAGTCATTTGGGTTTTCCTGCATTTTGGTGCCAGCTGCTTTTGCTTGCTTTGCATTCTGATTGGCTGGTAAAATCAAGTCATGAATTACTTTGAATTATAGTTGACTGAAGGGTGTTTTTTTCTCCAGGACTTGATTGGCTCCGTAATGACTTTAGTTTTGGTTTTACGACACTCAATTCAAAATTGTTCTATGAGTTATGTAATAGATCAAATGTGAGCAGGAGACTTTTATGAGCATTTAAAAGGACGATCTGTCGGCTAGCCCTTTTATGCCTTTGTAGTTGGGACATGAATATCACTTTAATTTGCAGAAATCAACTGAAATGTAAGTGGCATTACACAATGTTAACATACATTTAGTGATGGATTTTTATGGTTTTGTATGGTTAACATTATGTTGTATTTTTAGCTGTTATTTTTTTTTTATTTAGCTGAAAAAACAATGCACTCACTTTATTCCTTTAGTTTGCACGTTCTTTGCTTTTATTTCTTGCTTAAGTTTTTGGTAAAAGTTTACTTGCAAATTTGCTGTTGACTTTTCAGTCTCCAACAGTAAGTCCTTAGTTTATTTGCAAATATTGCTATGCTGTGTGGAGAATGATTACTGATTGGGATGGGAAAGGGTGGACATTGAGAAAACACCAGTTTTCTTTGAAAATCTGCTTATTTATTTATTTATTTACCTTTCCCGCATTCCTCCCAGTCCCCCATGGTAAACTATGAGAACAAGGCTATTTTGAGTGTTATCCACTCCAGCCTCGTTTCATAACTTACTCTGGGGGACTGTGGATAGCGCTATCCACAGGATAAATGACTATTCACTGGATAACTTAATAGGCCACTTGCGAGTTTGCGTCAGCCTCTTCTTTGAAGCGAGTCTCAGTGCAAAATTTTTGTGATGGTAATTGGTTCACTTTGCATATGAATGAAAACTCATTTTCATAAGAAAGACTTCGCACTTAGACTCACTTTGAAAAAGAGGCTGAAGGGAATTCGGAAATGGCCTATTAGTTTTGCTAGCATTTATCGGCTGGATAGTCATTTATCCCACCTTTCAAACGACTGGGGCCAGTAAAATCAGCATTTACAGTAGTAGATCTCATTATTTGTTTTGGAATAATAGGAAGGCCTGCATAAAGAGCTCACCCGTATGTATAATCATAATTATAGGGCTCTTTTATTGATAGCATTTTCACAAAATGACACCCTTAATCCTTTCCTAGTTATTATAATACTAACTTTCATATAGTACGATACAAAACTGGGTGAAAAAGATGTGGAATTCATAACTATGTTGTTGAAAGGATCGTCACAAATCGACAAACTTACATCATAGATAATACAGGTCAATGGCAATAATTTGTAATACTTGCAATTATTATATGGCTAGCTCCGTGAGCGGGCAAGATGAACCAAATCGTGCGCTGTGATTGGCTATCCGAGCGGGAAAGATGGAGCTATCTTGCCCGCTCGAGACCGCCCGCCGTGTCCCGCGAGAAAAATTTCCCCGAAAGCCATATAATAAATCCTTTATTGACCAAGCTTTTTCGGTCAAGATGGCTGGATATTGGCCAAGTTCTTTTTTTGCGTTTTTACGGACCTCGACTTCGTCTCGGTCCATAAAAACGCAAAAAAAAAAACTTGGCCAATATCCAGCCATCTTGACCGAAAAAGCTTGGTCAATAACGCATATTTATTGTGTTATTATTATTAGCTTGTACTTACGTGTAATACCCTAATCCCGTACAGCTCTACATCACTGCAGATTAATACAAAAAACAGCAAAGAATACTTTCCCTGGATTGACTCTCGATTTTGTGGCTTTCAATATAGGCCCAAAACTTTACCCTTTTTTTGTTGTTGTTGTTTTCCTTTTCAGTGATGTGATGTTGCATAAAGCTTAGATTCAACATAATCCTTTTAATGCTCTGGCCCCCAGTAGCTGTTGTTCTGAGAAAATATAATAAAATTTCTATTGTGGATATAATTATGTTTATGTGTGTGTGAACTGCTGATATGAATTGCTTTTTTTATGAATTGCATTTTATAACGTAATTACGTTACAACACCAAAAGTGGCTGGTATTTTTTACAAGTCACAGGTCATGGTTTTACGAATAGTGGAACAACCCTGACCCATTCCTAATGCTAACCTTAGGCCTAAGACAAATACTACATAGGCCTAAATACTACACTAAGACAATGTTTAGGCTCAAGGTTATCATTAGGAAGGGTTAGGATTGTTCCACGAGGCTAAACTAATTGAGAACACTTTCTAGATTGAATCAGAATTTGGACTTTTCTTTTTCCGAGGAAGGGGTATTGCCGGAGTACCCGGCAAGAAAAACCTCGGAGCAGAGTGAGGAACCAACAGCAAACCTCAACCTGCATATGGCGTCATCCAGGATTTCAACCCCACATTGAGTCCCTCCCAGGGTGTGTGTGTGTGTGTTCCCTTGTTCCCAAAATTAATTCCGGGATTTTTCCCAGCTTTTTGGTCCCTAAAATGGTTTGTGTTCTCTTGCTCCCCGAGATATTTTGTCTTTGTTCCCCTGTTCCCCAGTTTAAATTAGTCATGTTCCCTTGTTCCCCAGAACCCCTGGGAGGGGCTCCACAGGGAGGCAATCTTTTCACCACTGTGCCATCCCTGCTCCCTTAAGGCGCAGCGAAACGAACAAACATTTCTTCCAGGATATGCATAGTGCGCGAGGTGTGTTAGCCAGGGTGGCTAAACGATCAAATATTATTTCCCAACACGAAATGTTGGATAAAAGTGTTTGATCTAGATTAAACATATGTTGAGAAAGGCCGCTAAACGGTCAACCATGTTTGTCCAACACGATGTTGGACAAAAGTGTTTGATCTTTGAGGAGGGGCTTTAAGATAGCTGTTGTTTGTTTGTTTGTGCGTTTTAACGAATCGAAGAAGTTAGTACTAAACCTAATTAATGGACAAAATCATTTTCCCCTGCCGGATAACAACGTCAATATCGAACACGGACATTTTATCACGTGACTTATCACGTGACTTTAAAGGGGTGTTGACTAAGAAAAGAACAATTAACAACAAAAATGACGTCATGACTCGTGCCGGTTAACGCTGCGACTGACGCAGTACCGTCGTCAAAGGAGCAAAAACAAACGTTAAACTCATTCGTTGTCATTCGTTCTTGGACCGCAAGACATTCTCGAAAGCTGTTTAGGACCGCAGATGGAAATTCCTATAATAGATATCTCGCCGTTGATTAATGGTAAGTTAATAAGTTAATGCTAGGTCATGCGTTGCCGCAGTATTTTTATCTTTTTTCTTTCTTTTTGGATCAACTAATCAGTTAGAGTACGTGAAAAGAAAGGAGTGATTCGCCCAGAGTAAGGGAATTTCGCTATCAAGTCGAGCACCAGGCGGAAAGTCAAGCCGAGAGTTAACGGAAAGTAACAAAACGAAGAAAGGTCAGAGGTTCGACTCCTGTTAGGAGAACTCGGAATTTTTTTCCGAGCATCCCTGCGTCATTACTCGTAAATTTGTCGTTTGATAAAAAAGTAGTTTGTATTCAGTTGGCAAACTGTAGATCGTTTGTCATGGTCCCAGAACAAAGTATGAAAAAAATATATATATAAATCAGTGTGGTAGGGTCCATCAGAAAAAGTCTGTTTTTTTGGAAGGTGTTGTCTCTCTCTTGTTTCCCGAAAATTGTAGTGTTATTAGATTTTTTCTTACCGATTACATCAAGAGAAACGTTGAAAAATAACCAATATGGCGAACACAGCACAATGACTTTGCGCTGGTTTCACCACCAGCATGTTTTGCGGCAAAGATTTTATGGCTAGAGATTGTAATTTGCTGATGTAACAGAAATCTACAGGATTCCCATAAATTGTTTATTTTTAAAGTAATATATGACAAAAGATAAAAATTTTAATGCGAATGAAAGTCTCTAACACTAGGTGATGGCCATGTGCACTTCCTTCCGTCAGCCAGTTATGCAGTTGAAATTCTCGTGTGTTTGAAACACATTTTGTTCCGCGTGTTTCGTTTGATGTCGCATCCTTAAAAAAACCGACCGGGTAAACAAAAGTAGCGCACATATGAGTGAGCGACATTAGTGCGCGGAGGTTCATTCGATGCTGGCGAAATTCAAATCTCAATCAAGACATTTCTCAATCATGATACTTCATTCATAGCTGTATCGTACTGAGTTTTCTCTCGTGTTAAAAATACACATTTGAAGTTTGCCTAGTATTCAGTTGAAAATTGTATTCAATACCGATCTTATAGCTCAGTGATTATGAAAATCAATGAATGAAAAACGGAGACAAAGACGGGGTTGGTTTTATCCAAAGGACACTCTGCCTTCTCGCAGTTCATAATTAGAGGCCGGCACACCCGAAGAACGAACAACTTCACCGGCGAGATTGGGATCCCACGAACAAATTTGCGCGAAGGTCCGGCGTGCTCAGTTAGTTAGTTTTGTTCTTTCTAATTCTTTACACCGCTTTAACGGAAGGTAAAAAGATTTAATTCTTTCATTTTAGGCTCGTGGGAGGGCATCGACCGCGTTGTTGCACAAATGAAAATGGCGTGCGAGACCCTGTCGTGCTTTTACATTACTGGACACGGAATAAATTGCCGGTTGATGGAAGAACTGATGAAATGCGGCAATGATTTTTTCGACTTACCAACGGAAAACAAAACAAGCATTAGCCTGAAGAAAAGTTCTGCATATCGCGGGTACATCCAGCAAGGTATCCGTAGTTGCCAAACCATTAAACCTATTGTACAACATCTAGTAGTTGTTTTCTTACCAGCGCTGCTGTCTAAATTCGTATATATTTTCCCGAAGGGAGCAAGTAAACCAGTAAAATGGCCACGGTTCCCCGTGGCCTTGTTGGCCTAATCAGTATATCAGGGATTTTCGAACGAACTGCATTTCCCTCGATACTCTGTCGAACTCTACGTGTATAAACGACGAGAAACGACGAGCAGGTTTACGATAAATAACGAATTTGAACGGCTCCAACAAGGATAGTAACAAATGCAGAGGCACTTGAACAACCTGAAAATAACTAGGATTAAAGACTTCAGGCTGCTATTTGCAGAGAAAGTAAAAACTGCGCTATAAGTTGGTTGCGCAGGGATATATTTAACAATTATTCGCCGAAGACTTACTGGCACAGTGAACTACAGCTGATTAACCAATCAGAGCACTATGGCGTTATCCTTGACCAATCAGAGCGCGCGCATCTCTATAAGCACAGCTTATAAGCACCTGTTTAGCAATTATACTAATACAAGGTAACTAATTAATATTCAGTAATGTGATAAGTTACAAGAGAACTCGTAGTTAATCTTAATTTACTGGAGTACAAAATTTTGAAGGTTTTGAAAAGACAGCAGACAAAGTTGACATGAAAGAGGGCATCTACTTTGGTCCTGAGAGCTCTGGTAGCCCGGAAGAAATAAACAGCAATTCTATGATGGGAGCTAATCAGTTCCCGGATGAGAGTCAATTACCCGGATTTACGAGGACTATAACAGCTTACATGGATCATATGTCTACAGTGGGGTAAGTTGATACAGCGTTTGTCATAAACGAACTACCCGTGCGGAAGATCGTAACTCGTAGATTTAAAATAACAGTTTAAATAAAACAATTGTCATTGCGTACAAATAACCAATAACAGACCAGTGTGGAAAGAACCCTAAGAATCAACGAGTCTAGCCGGTTTGAAAGCAAGTGAAAACAGGATTTCGGAGTGATCGACGTTGATGAAGTCAGCTTAGAACGGTTCTTCATTGTATCGCAAGTAATTTGGCGATTACTTTAATTTTGCATTATTACGCCTAGCGATTCGCTAAAAAATCTCGCCTCGCATTCTATTAAAGCCAATTAGAGTGTATTATAATTGGCTGACATGATTGTCTGTGTCTGTCCTGATCAGCCAAACTAAGTTACCTACTAGGGTTTTGGTTTGCAAAGCTCAATTAAAAGCCCGCTATGAAAACTTCCCCAAACCCAAAACGACTGCTCCAATTAACTCGAAGTTGTCCTTCGAGAAAGTTATCACTTTTTCACTTTAAACATTCTATTTTGGAAAAATTTACACTGACTTCGTCCTCAGCTAACCAAAACTAGGAAACAGCCCAACGTAGATGCAAATAAGTTGTCTTTAGTTGATAAGCTTAACTGTTTGTGACTTCTTCCAATCATACGTTTAGACATGCTGTAATGAAAGGCCTGGCACTTAGCCTTGAATTGAACGACGATTTCTTCCTTGACAAATTCACCCCAGCTTTCCCTCTGCTAGCCCTATGGCACTACCCACCCGTCCCTGCCGAGTCGGACTCATGGGGTGTGGGACCTCATACAGATTATGGCGTATTGACGCTTCTGATGCAAGATGACGTAGGAGGGCTACAGATCGAGTTAAAAAATGGAAACTGGATCGATGTTCCTCCAATTCCAGGTACAGTGCAACCAGTTCTTTTGACAGTTCTCTCCACGTCTCTTTTCATGACACAGTGAAATGAAGTCAGTGATTCAATAGTCGGTATAGAGCGGTTTTCCGATTGAGTCTAGTATAAGCAAAACAAAAGTAGTAATCAATTTGGCCAATAACAAAAGACGCAGACAATAAAATGAGCCAATCGTAACGCAAAACAAATACGTACAGCCGGCTCTTGGCGCGGGAAAACGCATGCGACCAAGCCACAATTGGTTTTACTTTTCTCTCTGACTTAATGAAAATGTGGCGCGAGATTTTTAAGCCAATCAGTGCGCCAAGTAATGCACGACCAAAGCAATCAGGAAATTACTATCGATACCCAACTCAAAACCGCTCTACGATTCAGGAAACCTCTAATTGACTTTCCTCTGCACTTGAATAGGCTTGGTAGCGAGAAACCAAAATAGTTTACGATATTTTGTCAAATTCTTTGATCCTCGAGCCAATGTGTGTTAAAACAGAGTAACACGGGCACCTCTTGATCAATTATTACCTCGATTTTACACTCAGGGACCTTTGTGGTCAACATTGGTGACGTTGTAGAAGCCTGGACCCGAGGACTGTTTCGCGCCACAATGCACCGCGTGAAGAGTTCTCCAACAAAACATCGAATCTCGGCCCCATTCTTTTTCCAGCCAGGGCTTGATTGCATCATCAGGTCCCTTAATGATGTCATCACCACTACTACAGGTTGTGAAACAAAAAGCACATTCTTGGTCCTAAACGAGCCTTTTATCTTTGGAGAATATATTCTCAACAAGTTCGAAAAATCTTATGGAAACGAACGCTAAAAGCATGGTTACGGTTCTATTGACAAGAAAGGGTTGAATTGACGACGCAATTCCGTATGCAGAATTCAGTAGGTTCCTGGCGAATAAACCATCCTCAAAAACGCAAGAGAATAAAAGCTGGCTGTATTCGCAAGCTACAACAGGTTGCAAAAATAGTGGAGACACTTTATCTTCTTGGGGCGGTATTAATTCACCTCACCTCTCGCACGTTGTGGCCCCCCTCCCCCCTTGACAATGTTGCTAGCAATACAAAATCATTCTGAAAACTTGAACAGTCAACATTGAAAGGGGGAGAGGGGGTGGGGAGGTGGAAAAGGTTCAAATTGTAGATCAGGCGGGTATTGAAAGCTAGAAAAGGTGTTTTTTAACGGGAGTGTCTCACCAATTTTGCAACTTGTTGTAGTATTTGAAAGATGGCGTCAGTTTTTAATCCCTTTTGCCCTTTAATCAGTTTTTAATATTATGTAATCCAATAACGAGTCACAAACTAACAACTTGACAAATAAGTACTGTGAAATTAATCACTGAACATTTTGCCTCCGCTCCAGCCATGGTACGTACTGTGCAAAATTGTTTTCCAAGTAAATTCGGTTATCACTGATCTTCCTATCTTTGTATCGAGCTCTTTGTACTGCATATTTCTTTATTACTCGTTTAAATATAAATATATAAAATTATTATGCTGAAGATTCTCAGTTAATTGGACTTCTTTACCATTGCTTTGCCTTGTGCGTTGGATGATCGCCCAAAAAGAATCTCGTGACTCACTGTCGACCAATCAAAAGCAATTTCCTTCACGTTGTTTTAATTGGTTCATTTGATTCCCCCGTTTGATGGGCTAAGCCACTTTTTCTTGTTTGTTTGTTTTTTGGACGGGGTGGGGGAGTGTTGGCTACAAGAAAAGTAAACCATCCTGATCACAATTTGATCACAAACCTCACAGTATTAGTGATACATTTCTTCTCGGTCTCTTTTATTTACAGTAACATAATTCAACATAATAATCTATATTGCATTGTGTTCGCTTCCTTCCCAAACGCTGTGGAGAATTATTTTCTTAAATTCTCCACCCCATGAGGACGGTTTCATGGCACTCGCTAAGATGAGCACAACGGAGAGGCACTTCATTTATATGTGACGGTTTAGTACTTGGAACAATTCATCCACCAAATGTTTGAAAAACTCTTAAGTACACCACGATTCCGATTTGACACATTGATCGACAAGAGCCATGTTATGGCACTTGTCATTGGTCAATTGGAATCATAGCAATTACCCAGATATTAGCGGAAGCACTATGCAAACAGTGTTGGATGCGGCATCCTTTGTCAGAGATACGCAGCGACGCCTCGAGTCTTATTCTTTTACTATGTTCAGTTTTTCTATTTCTTCGGACAGTTAATATTTTAAGCATTCGATTAAACCAGTTCCCAAATAAGAGTGAGACCATCGGCGTCAGCCGAAATGAAATTTCTTCGGGCGAAGCAGCAGGCCAGGATTGCTCCCTCGTGTTGGTTTGGCCTGCAAAAAAAAAAAAAAACGACGAGGGCAGAAGGGGTTTATCAGCATTCCCGCCAGAAAAAGAAAGGGTGAGGGAGGGTTATGACTTTATTTTGTTCTCATAACCAGGGAAATGTGTACGATAGGGGTACGGGTCCCTCCCACCTGCTTCTTGCTAAATGGAAAAAGCAACTCCCTGCTACTTCGAACAGGCCATTTCTGAATTCACGTTAGCCTCATTTTCAAAGCGAGTCTAAGTGCAAAAGTTTTGCGATGGTAATTAGCTTCACTTTGCATGTGAATAACAACTCATTTTCATAAGAAAAGCTTCGCACTTAGACTCGCTTTGAAAAGGAGGTTGAAGTGAATTCAGAAATGGCCTATTGTGGCTGACTGAAGGGTTATATCTCTTTCAGAAAGTGAATGGTCCTGTAATTAATTTGGTTTTGGTTTTACAGGGCTCAATTGAAACCGATCTATATATCAAATCCGATTTTCAAATGCTACATGATGATGATGATCTTTTTAAGGACATAGCCTTTGAAATCCGGGCTACCTTTGGGGAGCAGGGTTGGCGCAGTGGTGAGAACGCTCGCCTTTCACCAATATGGCCCGGGTTCGATTTCCAGTCTCGGCGCCATATGTGGGCTGAGTTTGTTGGTTTCTCTACCCTGCTTCGAGAGGTTTTTCTCCGGGTTCTCCGGTTTTCCCCTCTCCACAAAAAAAACAACATTTCATTTGATTTAATTTGTCATATATGTGAGGTGCATTTGAAAACTGTATAGCTGAATTTGCGCCATATAAATAAATATTATTATTACCTTTCCAAAAATTCACATACCTGGTGTCGGGCCATGTACTCCACGAGTTCTTCTCAACAGAATCCCAAATGTTGACTGTCTTGTCAGTGGCCACACCCACTATGTACCTCCCATCCGGTATAAACGATATGGCCTGCATTAAAAACAGAGCTTCCAGGTTAGGATTTGAAAGGGGAGGAGCGGGGGACACATTTTTTGTTCCAGTGTAAAGCATTTTGTTTCGTGATGCACACCCCGCTGTGAAATTGCTAGACGTTATTCAAATGCGTTTCCATTTTCAACTTACTAAGCTATTAATGGCCTCTTTGCAGGACCTTGTCACGTGCCTTGTTATCCTTTGTTTGCAATTATGCAAGCACGCAAGCCTTCCAGCACCACTGACAACGAAAGGTTCTTGACAGTCACTGTGGTTCGATTTCAAAGACAACAAAATTTGTTTGACAGCACTTTTCTTATTTTCTTCGGAAGCCGATGTTTTTCTTATGCAACATATCAAGCCTTTCTGGGAATGCGCCCTAGAACTGCGTCGATACTGCCATTTGCGTTCAAGCGTGAAGCGTGAACGTTTTTACGCGCATGTTTTCTTTTTAAACGTTGATGGTCTTGTCGGCTTACGTGTCACTTGACAAATAAAATATTCGCGGCCAGGTCGCGAAATGGACAACGTTTTCGGTGCTATCCAATAGTGTTTTTTTTAAATACTCTTCTAGTGTGGCCTATTTGTACTTGAACTTGCATTGCATCTCTAGCTCCATTTTAAAAGTTTTCGCTCGATCCCACGAGAAACTTGAAAACTCTGATAACACGTGAACAAAAGATGATCGGATGGCGCCAAAAAGTGGTTAATTTTCGACCTAACCGCAAACATTCCATTTATCAAAAATGACAGGTAACCCGACAAAACCGTTAACGTTTGAAAAGTAAACATGCGCGTAAAAACGTTCACGGTTGAACGCAATTGGTAGTAAGTGACAAAGAGTGCCTTTGGCGCTGGTAAGGTGGCTGGGAGCCTAGGCTCAACTTTTACTATATTCCAACCTCGTCCCCAGGGCCTTCTCCTCGACGATTTTCAAAATGGCGGATCGTCGGGAGAAGACGATCTTTCTCCTACCGCCGCCATATTGGAAAGCGAGAAGACCCTGGGGACGAGGTTGACTATATTCAAAGATAGCCGACAGAGAGTTTGTTCCCTATCGGCGTCCCCCACAGTGTGGACGTGCGGTGGTGTAGTGGCTAGTGCGTCAGATTCTCGACCACAGGGTCGGTGGTTCGAGGCCCGACTCTCTCCACCAAGGAGTATAAACTGTGGGTGTGATCGACTAACATCCCGTCCCTGGGGAAGTGACAAGACTTTCAGGTACTTCATGCCATTGAAGCCGGGCTAAGCTTCGGCCGTGTGAGCTTCAACATGAATAGATGAATGGTCCCTCTCTGTTAAATTTTTAATTCTAGGTAAATCAAACCTTAAGCTGTTTTTCAACGCCTTTGATGTCCACGCTGTTCTCAGGCTCAAATTTTTGACTTTGCATGGTCCAGACTGTTGTTCTGTTTCCAGCCAGAGACGCAAACACAGGATCTACCGGTGAAAATATCACGCTCTTGACGGGTGCAGTGAATTGGTTCAGCGTGCACACGCATTCCCAGTCGCTATCTCTTCTCCACGCACGGATCGTTCTATCGTCCGAGCCCGTCAGTGCTACAGCGCCATCAGGAGAAAACTGAACCACGTTCACGGCGCCTGTGTGACCGGAGAGTTGTTTAACTTCTCCCCCAGGGACAAACTCCCCGGCCCCCGGGCGTATTTTGTACAGACGAGCAGTCTTGTCGCGGGAAGCCGACGCGAGGAATTTGCCATCCTTTGAGAACGCGCAAAAAAGTACAGCACTTGAGTGTAACTCTGCAAGATACAATTTTTGCAATTAGAAGCACATACGCAGGTGGTCTGTTTTGTTTGATGATGCATCCTTTTGGGAATATCCTTTTTATTCCTATTCCGGTTTAGAAGTAATGGAATAACTGAAATCAAGTTTTCCTTTTCCGAATAAACCGTTTGCTGTTAAATTTATTCCGTTCATTCGGCTATATCGGGGGCAGGATAAACAATGCTATTCTGTTCATTCAGACAACGGCACAAGTCCGAAAAGAACAATTAAAGCGAACATTCCCTGTATTCTTTTTCCGAAATAGTCTCAAAGGATGCACTGCTAGTTTTAATTATAAGACACAACCTGGTGTGCGCGTTCATAAATTGAGTCATGGTCTTTTCAAGTCAGTCGAACTGAATATTGGGAAGAAGTGAATATTTCTAAAGCCCCATCTGGTGAAGTCCAATAGATCCATTTCAGTCACGTGACCAGCAGCCATATTGATGCACTGCAAGAATAGGACATATTTGCATATTCCCCGAGGACTGTTTTGGGACACCAAAATGGCCGCCGTTTCTTTGTTTAGGTTCACCAATATGGCCGCCATGACTTCATGTGAAAACGATCTTTTGGCCATTTCCGAGTTCATTTCAGCCTCTTTTTCAATGCGAGTCTAAGTGCGAAGTCTTTCTTGGGAAAATGAGTTTTTATTCATGTGCAAAGTCAAACTAATTACCGTCACAAAACTTTCGCACTTAGACTCGCTTTGAAAAAGGGGGGCTGAGGCGAATTCGGAAATGGCCCATTAGCCGCCGCATTGTTCTGCGCATGGCAGGAACAAGGCGGTCAATTATGGCATGCAAAATGCAAGCGATATTCACTTATCAAGCAACATCAGTGAAAATATATATCTAAAAAAAAAACAGCAACAACAAGAAACCAGAAATACTTTCCTGCAATTGCTTTCAGTTTTGAGTGTTTTATGCGTTCTAGACTATTTTCGTCCTTTCGTGGAAGTGTGAAGACATTTTTTTGTTGTTGTTGTTGTTGTTGTTGTTTTGACAAAAGAAAGAGAGGAAAGAGCTTTCCTTTGCCTTTATTTTAATTCGGGTAATGCGAGAATGGTCTTAATTCTGATTTTAGGGAATGAAAACTGAGTAGCCTTGAAATAAGGGAGTGTCATATAATCGATGTTCTTGCTTCATTGGAAACCACCTACAGTTGAGAAATAAGAATGATATCGATAAACCATACAACCACAATTAAATAACAACAACAAGAAAACTTCTAAAAGACTGAATGTTTTCAACCCTTGGCGAAAATCCTAGATATGCAAATTTTACGCTTTTCTGTATATTCTTTCAGATCATTAATATTACATGTTGGATTTGTTTGAACAGGTGCGTGTCGTTTGAATTGAAGACGCTTCTTTCCCAATTGAAACCAACAAATAAAGGTATACGAAACTTGTTAGTTGGGCCTGAAATGAAACTTCTTGTCGAAATCTTGCTGAGCCTTTGAATTGCAATTCGGACACCTAAAAAAACATTCAGCTAGGAAGAAACAGTCGATGATCCCGTTTGTATGGGAAGAATAAACCAAAAGTAATTCATACAAGTAAACAACTATGAGGTATAAATTCGGGAGCGCCGAGAGAATATACAGATTTATCATGGAGTAACTTTTCGGTCGATATCTTATCGTATATCCGTTCTTCCCCACAACAGAGTTTGTCCTATTGTTTTAAAAACAGTCACAACGAAAATTATATTTTCATTTTACACTAGAAACCACGTTTAATAATATAATGTTAAATTGTTTCGCCGAAGGTACTTTTGTGGTTGTCTAATTTCAGCTTAACGCCGTCCACTTTCTCTTGACCCAATATTCCAGCACGGGCTGCACCCATCTTCATTTGCAAGGGATATCACCGTAAAATAAACAGAATCTAAGGCGCTTCGTCGGTGGTCATTATTAAGTTTCTTTCGGTTTAATTCTTCTATCCTTTACAAAAGTATCACCACAGAAAGAGATAAAATCGAATTTGGGCGAGAACAGTTTTTAGTTTGCGTCTCGGAGTCCATATAAAAGAAAAACTTACCTAATCGAGAAGCGCGTTTCCCACTTTCATAATTCCACAATATCACTTTTTTATCACGGGAAGACGAAGCCAAAATCGGCCCAATTGAACAGAAAGAACAAGACGTAACTTCTTCAGTATGCCCGCCTTTAAGAGTTATTAAAATCTCTCCTGTTGCTACTGTCCACACATTGATCTTTCCATCGGTCGAGCAAGTAGCAAGAAGTTTTTCTTTCGGATCCAAAGCACAAAATACCACCGCTCCTTCATGTCCCTGAAGACGATAAATCAGACGCTTTTCAAACGACGAAGAACTGCCTTGACTTCGCGAGGACATCTCTGTTAAAGGTGTACAACTCTCCCCTGAAAAACAGTTTTGTTCGCGAAATGGTTAACTGTAGTGAACTCCGTAAACCGACTTTTCATTCAAAGCTACTTCAATTGTCCTGAATCAACTGACCTTCCGAGCTGCCAAAAGTTTTCTTTATTCAATTTATGCAAATTTAATGTCAAAAGGGAATCTCGCAGCGTCTGTGGTGTTTATTAAGGTAAAAGACACTGATTATATTATCAACACGTGTTGTCACGGTACCCTGATAATATACGTAAATAATGTTCGTGACAAAAAGTGATATTGAAGACTAGAATTGACAAGACAAAACTAAAACACAATTCATGTACATTCAGTGTTTACTGAAAGGTTAAATCCCCCATCATTCGCCATTAAACATACTTATTTCGCTTTAATACTCTGTCTCGCTTATTCGTTAAAATTGTTTGAGATGTTTTTTTTTTTTGTTCTGAGGTACATCTTGTAAGTGGTGCAAAATTCTGCTTATCAAATTTTCCTGTACTGATCACTCCCTGTTTGTGATAATTATGGATAAAAACAAGACAATTGTCGCTAGCTCTTCCAAAAAGAAAGATCTAAGCTAGCAGCTCTTTTCAGCTAACCGCGTCCACCGACAGACAAAGCTGACGAAAACTCAGTGTACATGTACTGACTGTACTGTACTGTTCAGCCTTGAACGGTCAAGTAACCCTCTGTTATCAATCACCCCACTTCAACAAAGTCTGTCCTACTTTTGGGGAGCTAAACACGATTTAAAGTTAAATTAAAGGACCTCTATGTTTTGCTTAACTTTAAGGCTACGAAACAGAACATACCTCTCTACACGCGTAAAGGCAGAGAGGGAAACTTGTCGGGCATGCCTCCAGGATCGTGTTTAATGGCAGTTGACTCCAGCACAAATATTTTCTTTTGTAAGAAAGATTTTCATCACGATATGCACGTCAATCAAAAACTAATATTAACATTGTTTTACAAGTAAGGGTCAATGTATTATGAGAACTGGCTAACGAGGAACTGAGTCAGTTTGATATGGTCATTTCAACCGGCAAAATTTGCATGGGCATCTGTTACTAGCTTGGTGACGCTTAACCTGCCATCAAGCGTTCTTTTTGGCGGGCGGGGAAGAAGGAGGCGACATATAGAGAATACAGGGAGAGGACATGATCTCAGGCTAGGTGACGCCATGCTGTGCTATCAGTCAGTTTATCATTAGACGCCCAGTTTTTACTCCTATTTACTCTACTGATTTAATGTATCCTGTTTAAACCCATGGATATATTACGGCGTAAAGCCCCTGCTAAACGTTCCAACGTTGTTGCCCAACATTCATCGAACGCAAAATGTCGGCTAGCCACACAGGCCTCCCCTGAATATATACGGATTTCAAGGTCCGGAATTTGACATGGCCACCAGTTTTAGAGACCCATGCCATACAACCCGGAATTTGACATTCACCCCCCCCCCTCCCTCTCACCCTAGAACTTAAAAGAAAAACAAAGAGGGTAGTAAAAGGTACTTTCGTGAGCCGTGAATTGCATATTGTATTTCCGACCGGTGAAATGTTAAAAAGGGCAAATGCGTGATTTCGGTAAAGGCTGTGAACCATCGGTGTTTTTTATAAAAATGGTCGGTGGAATGAAAATTTAGTAGTTAATGCACTGTGAACCGTCCTTTTTGATTCTACGTTTCATAATTGTGTCGACAAAATCATACATAATAGAGTCAAGCTCGGCGCAGACCATGTTGCAACAAGCAAGATCCAGTGCTTTGGGTGGAATTTTTAAAAACACCGCAAGTAATCGTTTGTTTTTCACCTGAAGTGTGAAAGGCCCATTTTATTGTCCGTCAGTGTCCGTGAAATTTTGTTTCCCATGAAATGTGATCCAACACTCCCTTTTACCATTAACAAGCAGAACAGTCGATATTTTTGGGCGTTTATCAGGCGGGCGAGGACGCTTGTGACTCCCGTTCCGCGCTCACCTCGCAATTCTCCGCTCGTCTGAAAAACGCCAAGAAATAACGCCTGTTCAGCAGGCTACTTTTACCACCCTCTGTCATTAGTATGAAGTGAAAATGTTTAAAATCATACGCTTGAGCGATCTCTTTACTATGCAATATTGTTCACAAGAAAAATGTCACGCGAAAATAAGACAATTGGTTAAGCTGTTTGTCGTGTAGGCAATTTGAATTTAATGCACCACATTCTTTTCCGACAGGTAACCTTTGTGACCTTTGTTAGTAATGCTTTATTTTGGGTGTTATATGGGATTTGTTTTGCTTCGGGTGAACAAGTAGTTTTGGGTATTTGAGCTGGTTTGGAGTAACCGCGATTTTTCCAGAAGTCTTCCAGCATAGCTAATGGCTATGCTTCCAGCGAGGTTTCGTGTCTGATATGTGAACACAATTTAACCCCTCTCGTTTGGTCAGACGCAAGCAATATAAGCATTCCACAAACGTAAAGTGTGGTTAAGTCAGCAAAACCGACAACACGAAAAGATAAACTTCGAATGATTTTTTTCAACATTCATACCTCCCGATATAACGGAGAGGGCAGATTTGTCCATAAAAGATCGTTAAATTGGTTGATTACAATATGATTTGTCATTCTCGAGTACACGATATTGCTATTCATAGTGCTATGAAGTCCGCACGTAGTAATTAAAAACGTCTCAGTGGACTCTCTAAACGTCAAGTTGTCCGTCTTGAAAGAAAATTGCATACTGCATCCGATACTGTATTGTCGCAAACTGATAAACTACGTACGGTTGAAACTGGTAATATTTGAGAAAATGAACCACTATATGTACTCACTCTTTGAGCCTGTTATTTCAGCAGTTTTCCGACTTGGCCAACAACCCTTCATGATACTGTAGATAGGACACGAATGAGAGACACTATTCCGTGTCGACGATAATAAAGACTTTTTCTTTTCAAAGCACAGACTCTTTTCTTCAAGAAAAAATATTTTTCAAGCTTTTAAGAACGTGGAAAGCAATTTCAACCGCTCATAGCGGAGGAAATGGTTTGCAACGCGACGGTGACGAACAAGACAAATATTTTGTTTCCTCATTGGGTGTCTCCGGTGGTCACGCTGGCATACTAACGCGCTCTGCGAAAAAGTTCAAAGTTTTGAATTTCGCGGCTAGTGGATAACTGAATTTTCGCGATACAGTCTACCTTAAACTAAATTGATACTTAGGCCAGGTAAAGATTTTCATCGCGGTATAGTATAATTCGCTCAGTTTAACCGCCGTTCTGTGAAAATCGTGAAATCGTGAGGTGTGAAGAGCATGGTTAGTATATTTTGCAGGTTGTAGGTTGAAATTTAATTATAAGTGGAAAACCGCTGACACTTCAAATGGTAGACATACCGTGACTGTTACATGACCCTGTTTACGATCGCTCGGTAAGATGTAAATGCCAAACCGGCCGAAGCGATGGGAGGAGAGCATATTCCTATGATTTTAAGCCTGCAATGAATTATTGGTTTTGAAAAAACATCTGGAATATCATCTGAAATAGCTGCTGAATTTGGTTTCTTCCCCGTGAGTACCAAAATGGAAGCACAGAGAGCTTATACTTACTGAAGGGTGAAGTTCCGCGTGTTTTGACCATGTGAAAGACGCCAACTAATTTATGCAAGAACCCTGACGAGTATATGGGTTATGAATTATTTTTTGTGCCAGCGGTTTTCCAGTTATAACTAAATTTGCAACCTGCCAAATATAGCCGCCATTTTGAATTTTAATTCTTTTCAATGGCTAATTTGATGAAAAACAAAAGAATATTACACGTAAACGCGGTGATTTAATGCTCTGGGATTTTCAGCGCTTAGAAGCCGATTTCTGAGTGTTTCGAGAACGTTGGATGCGCGCGAATTCGGGCGCATTCAAAATTCAGAAATGGTCCTTTGAAGAGCGCTAAATCTTTCGTCATACCACTCTTGACACAGTATATCTATATTAAGAGGATTAAATAAGATATACAATATAAGCTGAGTATGTACAAATAAATAAAATATATTAGCTAACATTAGAGTCAAATCTCCTAAAGTACGATAAACAAAACAGCTGAAAATTCACAAAACTATGGAGAATTCGAATTGAAGAAATGGAAGCCTTTGTTGCATTCTTTGAAATTAAACCCCAAAGAAACGCTTGCTACGCAGACCAGCTGCGATCTTATAAGGAATACGGCACCGACCCACTTTCTACGTGGGAGCCTGGCTTCAAACTGTCCGTTTCAGTTACCGTTTTGTGTTTGTGCAGAAGATAATCTGAAGATGGTGGGAAAGACTTGACTGCTTTCCCCTCTCCACATGGCTCGGTCCTCTGGGGAGTTATGAGCCCGGTTTTAGGGAAGAAAAGAGAGAGCCTGGGTTCAAGGTTGTCTGCTTCTAGGTTGCACCAAATCCTTTTTAAAAAAATCGACTGGCGTGGTTCATTAACTTAGGGGGAAAGGACATCTCAGACCGCTTACCGGGATGAGTTTTTTTAGTGCTCTCTCTACAGCTGTGTCCATGGGAGATATAACATGAGCCACCACCTTCACAGCCCAGCGGCTAAACTAATGGCAACCACAACAAAACAAACATGGCGGAGCGGAGCCACTTGACAGATAAGGACTACAACATTACAGATAACGACTTCGCCTCCTTGCAGTTTCTTTTAAGGTTGATGTTGTAATATCATTTAGCATTTAAAGATGATGACTTCATCAGGGACTATTCTTTGCGAATGCACAGAGGTTTATAACATCCTTAACCAGGTTGGTCTAGGTAGACGTTTGAGAGTGTCTCAAACATGGTTATGTTTGCAAACGAACGCAAAGTCTTTCATTAATCTGACAGGCTCACTACCAGTTCTAGGGCTTGGGAAAATGACCTTTGCTTGACTGGTCATCTCATGAAGCACGGAGTCTTAGAATTTAAGTTTGCCCTCCGATTCGGTCTTTCTTGTCGTCTTTTAGACCGGTTTAATATTAATTTTACGTACACAACTCAATGATCATTCATCAGAGAAAGAAACCGATGTAGCCTTAGCCAGGCACGAATTGACGGTTTTGTAGTTCAGTACCTAAGACAAAGCAATCTTTGCACGGAATTGCCCATTGGGCGGAATATTAAAGGTTTTGCGTGACAAAATAAAATGTATCATCTTGAGTTGCTGTTGTCGAGGACTGAAAGAGCACTTTGGCACTTATGGTTTTTGGTAACTGCATGGGCCTTTTTTATACGTGTGCACAAGAGGTGAACTCTCACCTGTGTAGACAGACAGGGGCAAATTTAGGGGGGCTGTGCACCCCCCCCCCCTTTTTTTTTTCCTGTATTTTTTAAAAATGTTTCTGTAACCAACCAACTTCAAGTTTGGGAGGGGGGTGTTATGCACTCTCTCGGCAATTTCTTCAGCCCTCTCTTTCTGGATCTGCCCTGATAGAGTTGCAAAATCTTAACTGTATTTCTTGAACTTGTGCATTACTTGTGGTACCACTATAATTTGCTGAACCAGTGATAAGAGCTGTTGACGCTAGCTGTAGTCAAAGTGAGAGGAACTGTGATCTTAGTGGGAACTTGTTGAGAAAATACAGCACATGGACAGAAAGTGCCTGTTATGTCTCTGTGTTCCACAAATCAACGAAGTTTGTTCATTATAGACCCACTCCCCCACTCCAAGTCCATCATTGGTATAGAAAGGCTTATGATGCTATGGCGGCATTTCAGAGCCCTTGATCAACATTGGTGTGGGGAAGAGGGAGGTGTGAGTTTGTAGTTAACATGTGACAGCATGAAATTAGTTGCAAGCACTTATGTCCAGAAATTCTTGTTAATGAGTAGCAAGACGATTTTTCTCAACTGTTTTTTTTTTTCTGAGATAGTCTTTTATATTTCAATTTGGCTAGGCTGGACAGTATCCAAGACTTAGTGATCCTAATTATCTTCTCCTTTTGGGTAAGAAAATTCATGTATCATTCCGCATGGTGCTGCATTTTTTGTTGTCGTAAATTTTGCATTTCATTTACACACAAAACACAAGACAGAAGAATCCTTGATGGTGAATTTCATCATCAAGAATATTAATAAAATGAAATCTGAACCAATTTTTATGGAGCATTAACTCTTTACTCCCTGCAAAGAGGTTCTTCACATAAAGTAAGACTTTCAGGTGTTAGCCAGAGCAAAATCCATCAAATCACTCTTATGGGTGAAATGGTCGACCCTTTTTTACCTTTTCATCCATAAAAAGGAAAACTCCACTTTGTTGGAGAACACTTGCCAAACCAACCATACAAAAAGTGGAATAATTCTAAAATTATCACCGCAAACTGGCGGTACCATCAATACCTTTGTTTGGAACATCAATTCTGTCCACATGCCTTTGAATGGTGATGATGGTGGGTGGCCTTTTACCTGAGGCAGAATTACTCCTTATTCAAAGAAATGGTCATCAATTAGTGAGTGTATAAAAGGACTCTTGTTGCAGCGTGAGGTCACTCCTGATGAAAGTACTAGGCAGGAGTGTTGAAACGTTGAGTCGTAAATTGTAACTTTTCAAGTCACACTCATCAAATCTTCAAACCCAAGTAGAATCAAACTATGCCTTTTTTACCCTTTCACCCTTTAGAGTGACTTAATAGATTTTATTCTGTTTAATGCCAGATGGTTTTTCTTGTCAGTAGGGGATCTCTCAGGGAATAAAGGGTTTACAAGCTCTCTGTCAGTTAAAAAAACTTTGTACTCATTAATTTTCTTTTAGTAATAGTGAGTGTTCTTTTCATTTTCAATTATAGATACAAGAGATAGCCGTGACTATAATGAAAGCCATATCTTAACTGCAAAATATGCTCCAAGGGTAAGGCAATCCAACATATTCAGGTGCTTAAAAGATTTCTTGAGAATCCTAAGCAAGTTTGGCATTGTGTTTTGTTTTATTCAGAATGATATTGGTGCATTCACAGTTCCTCATGACGCTGAGCTAGAAACAAAAGAACATGTTGTGGTTTATGATAGTAAAACCAGTTCACTTAAAGAGAAAAGTGAGTCATTTTAATTCACTTGATGTAATAATTGCATATTGCATTGTTCATGCTCTATCTTGGGGATAGTAGATTGTCTTCCTGGTTGGTGATTGACATTTGTGCTTCTTACGGCAAGTATCTGCTTTGAAGAGACCATCCTGTTTCATCACAAAGTAACAATTCAAAACAATTTGAAACAATTTTTCCTGGTACTGAAATTCTCCTCCATGTCCCACCCAATACCAGCCCCATGGGGTAGCTTAGAGCCTTCTGTTGGACAATTTCACCAACTGAAACAGAATGTTTGGCCATCAGAAAGAACACAACAGGGTAATATTTAAGGGTGACTGTACAACATAACCTGAGTTTAGCATTAGCTTAAGCCCTATTATTTTTTCTTAGCCTATGGAGGGTTACGCCCTCTCCTTGCCAGCATGCTAGATATGTTTTACCAGCAGGGTGCCCACAGGGAATGTAGACCGGTCTATACAATTAGATCTTTTTTTTTTTTTTTTTCAAGTCTATCAATTGATTTGTCAGGTCAGATGTCCAGCTAAATGCCAGGTTTGGTGACCTGAGACTCGTGTCTTCTCTTAATGCTGCCCTATCCTCTCTTTTCTGGTTGTTAAGATAACCTGCAAATAATTTTTTTCAGACAGTCATGCTTTGTCTTGTGGCAGGCTTATGTGGGAGATGGGAAGCAAGCATCCTGTTAAAATTGTCAAAGGTAACATGGGTGTTAACATGTTGTGGTGTTGCCATTTTCATATGTTCTTCGTCAGAATTTCTATGTGAAGCTCCATATCATATTGGTCAGCTCTTCTGACTTTTGAAGTTAACATTTCCTTATCAAGGTGGATATGAAGAATTTTCAGCAATGTACCCATTTCTTCGAACTCAGAAGATTATCTACATGCCGAGGGTAGGTAATTATGACCTTTTCTAATTTGAACACAAATGTGTTCCGGAACCAATGAATATTGATGGTGATCCAGGCATTCTTGGGAAAAAAATCAGAGCGTTCCTAACAGAAATAGAACTTACGGGATTTGATTACTAGTTTGAATGCTCTAGCACCGAACTACAGGGGATGTGTGCAGAGTGTGTCATGTCTGTATAACATGAATGCCATTTGGTGCTCAATCCTGCTTTACTAGTATAATAATTTATTATTAATACATATTAAAATTCCTGTTCATTGTGAATTTGTTTGTGAAAGATCAGTTATTAAAATGTATATTGCATTCCCCTGTTACTTTGAAATATATCTGCAAGGTTTCTTGTCCTAAGAGGCCTGTTAGGGGTTTTAGGGATAAGGGATAACTGGCAAAATAATTTTAGGGATAATGGATGACTGATCAAATGATTATAGGGATAAGGGATAACTGACATAGTTTTGACCCAGTTTTAGGGATAACAGTCTCGGCAATTTTAGGGATAGCTGTCTCAGTAATTTTAGGCATAAGGGATAACTGCCCCCTGAATTTTGGGGATAAGGAATGACTAAAGCCCCCCATATCAGGGCCTCTCCTAATGGCTGAAAATCCCTCCCCCCCCACCCCCAAGTTAACTGCTATGAACCTGGCAAGTATTTTCATGATACCCCGAGTCATAAAAACGTCTGTGAAATTTTCTGTTTTGCACTTACTTTTTACCAGCTGATACAACAGCTGATATGCCAAATCTTTGTTGGTTTACTGATGTAAAGGTGATCTTTCTAATGCTGTTATACAGTTTTAGTTTGACCTTCTTTGAATTTGCTTCCACCATTTAGGAAAAAGATCAATTAAAATCTATCTCTTCAATGAATAAAATATACAAAATGTATATAATAATGTTTTCAATGTGTTATTGACAGGAACTGGATGTGATTTATACCTACCCAGTGGAGATCATCCCAGGTTTTCTCTATGTGGCAACATTTCAACAGTCCCAGGACCGCAGAATTATCAAGGATCTCAAAGTCAAAGCAAATGTGATTGTTGCAAATGAAAGCGACTCAATGCAAGTGTTTTCCAATATTTATTTACCAACAGAAACATTCCCTTACAGACTTTATAATGAATTGATAGTTACGGATGAATTGAGGGGCTCTAAGCAAAAAGATGGTAACTCTCTGGAGCATGTTTGGTCCTTTTGACAATTCTGCACTAAATTTCAAACAATAAACAGTGATTGTATTATGGAATTACCTATCATACGTTTTATGAGGAAAATATGGGTAATGAAAGGGAAAAAAGAAGTGGGCCTCAAGTCTTAACAGAGAGTGAAAATATGAGTGGGGAACAGTTT
>BLFK01000887.1:1063560-1088201 GCA_014634185.1 Astreopora myriophthalma
GGAGGGTGCTTCTTTTTATTCCATTCCATTGCCTAATTCTTGGCATACAGCGAGGGATATATATAGTTCACTCTGTAATTTATTACAGTTGATTCAGTGCATTAAAGTGGCAGCAATTTTGCAAAATGACAAAAAAGAAACATGCAAAAGTCACTGAGGACGTTTTTGCCCAGAATCGTTTTGGACAAAAGGACTAATGATGTAGTGTCAAAACTTAAAAATGTTTGGTGCCTTCAGGGACTATCTTGCACTTTGATTGAATGGACAAGTTAGTAAATTTGCATCAGGGTTTTCGTCAATCAGGGCTGGTTAATACATTCACTAAGTTTGGGCCAGTCTTACTAGGGTTTTGTTTTGGTTCATCTTTCCTTAGTCTTTGAGTGTGATAAAATAGAGTTTTTGCTTCTTTATTTCTCCATTAAAAGTATAGTTTGTGTTCTTGTCAACACTTTAATTGTTAATAAAGAGCTTTCTAATTTGGCCCTTCGTTCCAACTGAAGTTTGCACAGTATCAATTTTTAGCCAGTGGGAATTTATTGAGATGCTCTTTCCAAAGAGAGAAAGAAAACAGCCCATTATTTCTAAGATTTAGTTTTTGAAGACTGCTAGCAGTCCCTTATGAGGCAGTTGAGCTGCCTGCTGCAGTCACACAAGTGAACTACCGGTAATCAACCACCTGATTGACTCATTTTGTGTGACCAAAGACAGCAGTTCAACTTACTCGGGAGAGACTACTAGCAGTTTTTTTAGTTTTGTTTTGTTTTTGTGACTTCATCACTTTTGGACTCTATTCAGCCATTTGTTGGTGGAACTGTATATATATTGACTGAGCATTTTGGTGGTATAGTTTTTCTCCAGAAAGTATGACTCTTGGGCGAGGTGGCAAGAGAGTCAAGCAAGTTTTCTCTGTACCAATAGAGGATAACGGCACTGAAGATCTCTACTCACATTTATCGGACATAGTTGGTTTTATTGGTGAGGAAATAGGTGGAGCAAAAATGGTGATTGATTACCATGCATTCTTGATATCACAGCCAAATTCAGAGAAATAATTTTAGTGGCACTAAGGTTCTGCAGTAACTGTCACAAGCTGTACGTAAGAAAAAATGGCAATGGTATAAAAACAGGGTGGAAAATTATTTTGTCGCTCTTTTCATCCTATTTCATTCATTTTTTGCTTATGGCATTTGACAATTTAATGCAAGGTCCTAGCACTCAGTTTGTTTCTCTGAATTTTGCAGCAATCTTAGAAAACAACCAAGATATAAGAAAAAGGATTTCACTTATGGTGGTCATGCATACATACAGCCCTTCCAGTTGAAGGGCTGTATGCATATAACTGCCATTGCTAAATTTTTTAGTTTTGCTTTGTTCTGCTTTTGTTTTTCGGTTATTAATTTTCATCAAATTGTAAGTCGTAGGCAAAAACTGAGGCTAAAACCTGTTGCCTTCATTTGTTCCTACGATTTGAGACAGTCCATTCCAGACATTAGGATTCCTTTTAGGCTTTATTGTTCTAACTAAATACGGCCGTTCAATTGTATTGGGTCAGTTTAGGCAGTTGGTAGGCAGTCGGTTACTGAATGAATTGCAAGGAGTTAAGACGCCTTACCTTTCATTTCAAAGTATTTTGGAGGTAGTTACCCGTTGTTGCAACGCTTTTGATTGCATTCTAGATGATCATCAAACTAACGATGGCCGCACAGTCCTGCTGAGTTCAGTTCTGGGTATAAGTCGCAGTGTGACAGTAGCGATAGCTTATTACATGTGGAGTAAGAAGCTCGCTCTCAAGGTACCGAAGAACCATGGGTGCACGCCCTCTGTATAAGGGTCTATGAAACCCTCACCAAATCAGTTTAGTTTCGAAGATAGTTTGTATCAAGATGCTAGGTTAAGGCTTACCCAACGGAGTTATCTCCCCTGGCCACAAAGAACCATCACTGCTGAGATAGCCCGCTCGCCTGACGCGATTAACACGCGTGAGAGCTGTCAGGCTGGCGGGATTAACCAAGGATTAACGCGCATGAAAGCATGGAGTTTTTTTGGTAACAATTTTCAGAATTTTCACGATCCGTTATCATTCTTCTTGTGATTCCGCTGCCCAAAAATCAGCTCCTACCCGTGTTAACCCCGCTAACTGTGCAAGCTAGTGCTCAGAGAGCGCTTCATTAATTCTGATTAATTTTCATGAAAAGAAAACCGAAAAACTGGTCGGAAAATCAATTTGTACAAACCATTCCGTCCGCAAAATTTCTCATATTAAGGGCAACCGGTCAAACTAAGGTGGTTTTAGCGCTTTTGCGGCGAGGTCAGAATAGATACTCGTTGATTTCTTGCAATGTCCAGCTGCCTTGAAATCAAATTTCTGGTTTCCCCCTCTCCTCTCAAAACCAACATTTCTTCTGTATATGGTGTTGTCCCCAATTAGTCCCCCCGCATGCGAAATACATGTACAGTGAGATGAAACTAAATACAAAATGAGGTTTGCCATTTTATCTTCAAGGATGCGTACAATCACGTTAAGAAATGCAGAGAAAACATGCAACCAACCAGAGGATTTATTGAGCAGTTGTCGCGTTGGGAAGAAAAGCTGTTTGGTTCGATTGTCACTGACATTACTGAGCCGCATTATTAAAGAATCTCTTTTCCAAAGTTCTGGCGTTGCCAGAACCAGGTGATATATTTTAAAGTTGACATCCAACCGTGTTTCCGGTACACCTTGTATATACCTTTTGTGTAATTTATTGGCGGTAGATTACCTTTAAATCGACCATCGCACTTCGTAAATGGTGTAAAATAAACTGACTTTAATATTCGTGTGAAAACATTGGTTTCAACGATATTCAGCTTTGAAGATGCTGTTTCACCATTTTGGGCCATGTATGTTCCAGGGTTTTCCTCGTTTTCCGGCGCACTGGGCCGAAATGTTTGAGGTAGGGTTAGCGCAATTAAAACTTATTAAAACCTGAGGCTCTGTTCGGGGTTTTAGGGATAAAGGATAACTGGCAAAATAATTTTAGGGATAAGGGATGACTGATTAAATAATTATAGGGATAAGGGATAACTGACGTAGTTTTGACCCAGTTTTAGGGATAACAGTCTCGGCAATTTTAGGGATAAGGTATAACTGCCCCCGGAATTTTGGGGATAAGGGATGACTAAAGCCCCCCTATCAGGGCCTCATCCACCTCCGTTCACCTTCATTTACCTTCTTCATTATCCTTCATCTACCCCCGATAGCCTTCAGTTACCTTCATCCACCGTCATCTATCTCCATTAGCCTTCATTTACCTTTATCCGTCGTCATCATCTCCATTAGCCTTCATTCACCTTCATCCAGCGTTTTCTATCCCCATTAGTCTTTATTTACCTTCATGCGCAATTGTACAATGCTTTGAAATAAAGGTTCAAAGGGTGACAAGACGTGTAAATAACCCGTAATACGCCATTGCTCGTCCTTATGCGCCCACTGACGCGGGGACACTTGATGAATACCCCATTGCAATTCAACGTTCTCTGTCACTAGGTCGTGTTATGTTCTCAAAGTTTCCCTCGCCCTCGCCAACGCGCGAAGACTAAGTGCGCCCACGGGAGCGCAATACGGCTTTTTCCAAGATTCCCTTGTTCAACTTGCCATGCTCAGTAGCCGAATGACAATTCTGTATGAAATTAAAACCGTAGACACCGTGTCTTCTGGATGGTACGTATTGGATCACAAAGGTATTTGCGCATGTGCATACCAAATACCTAATGAAAAACATACGGAAGCGGTAGTAGTACCTCTGGACATTTAAGCCTGAGCGACGTACCATCACGAGTCTCCCCGAGATTTCGGCCCGCGGATCGCTTTTACATGCCATTTTCTGATACCTATCCCCGATAGGCAGTGAGGGAGAGAAATGTCGGCCCCTAGACCATATGTGACAGATCCCTTACGTACTCGCAGCTCAGCTCCTTTCTGCTTTATAGAATGATTTGAATCCGTATATATTTGCCACTGTAGTTGTCGTGTCTTCCGTATGGTAAGGATATTTTGTCGTACTCATTTGCAGTACACTGACTTGGCGCATGGGCATTTGCTAATAACCGATCGTGCGGGCGCGATTTTACTCGTTTCTCCCCACTCTCTCCCCTGTAACCCTATACCCGTCGCAGCTGTCCTTGTTCCCAGGGTCTTTCGGTCTCGGCATTCAAGATGGCAGCCTTCATGAATGAGTACCACCGTTAAATACACGAGTGTCTCCGAGCCGTTTTGAAGTTAGCGGCTGACCAATTCACATCTGAATCATATTTTTAGTAACCAGTTTCCTTTATCCTCGATTCATTTACTTCCATTAGCCCTTATTACCTTAATTCACCATCATTTACTCTCATTTATTACAACCGTTAATTACAGGAATGGCTCTGAGCCCTTTTCAAGAAAACCGCTGATCGTAGCGATGGCCCATCGATCCACCAAAACCCTCGTCACCCTCATTCCCATCCGTCAACCTCTATTAGCTCTCATTTACCCTCATTCTTCACCTACCTCCAATAGCCTCCATTAACCTTCATCTACCTTCATTCACCTTCATCTCCCTCCAATAACCCTCATTTACCTTCATCTACCTCCATTAGCCTTCATTAACCTTCATAAAGGCTCCAGTTTCGGTTGTTGATGCAAGAATTTGGTTACGTTGAGCTTGGTGGCAATCGCGGCTTGACCTTAAACGACCAAGTCTTTGGATACGAAGCTTGATATTGAGAGAATTTTGTTGTTGTTGTTGAAAGTGACTTAAGTTCATTTGTTGAACTTGATGGAAATATCCCTTGACCTTGAAACGAAATTTGTTGAACGTGACAAGTTCGTTTTGTTGAGCTTGATTAAAATGTCTTGACCTTGAGAGAAAATCCGTTGAACGAGGCTTGATTTTGTTGAGCTTGACGCAAATATCTCGACCTTGACTGCAAATGTGTTGAATGTGATGGCAATTTTACGTCTTGAATTTTGCACCATTTGGCTTTGCATATCTGACACTTGCAGACTCCCTAACCTAACCCAAACTCGCAGTTACTGAAAGCGGTATCTGTAGGAAGTCCGCAGTATGCAGTTGTCGTACATCGCTTAAAAAATCATCACCTTTATTGCTGCAATTGCGAGAATTCTACCATTTATACATTTCAGGCCTGGCAGTATGCGGGACGTTTGTCAACAGAACCTAGTTTACTGGCTTAGGCCGCGCTGTTACAATTTGCTAGGTTTCGTGCAACTTGTCTCGCAAGACCAGGGCGGAAACGTAGAATAGTGTTGAACTTTTGGTGCAGCATGTCTGGCAACCTGCGAGAATATTTCGACTGCCACTCATTTCATGAAAGATATATTTCACTCATTTCATGGTAATGAATATCTCCACCATGACTAGAGAGGTGAAACCTGTAAAAATAACGAAACAATTGCAAAAAGTCGTGCAAAACCCTGAAATATGAGAGGAATTGAGGGGAAAATTTAAGGTTATTTTAGGGGATCACTGGGAACGGGAAATTTTCGGCTGCATGCAGGCAACGCGTGGCGAGTCGTCTGCACTCTCCCTGCCGCCCCCCCCCCCCCCCCCCCCCCCCCAATTCCTAATAGAGAGCCTGGAATCGAACGCATGCGCAGCATTTTGTACGGCCTGGAACTTTCTTTTAGTTTTCTACCTTGGTACAATTTACTGATTTTACAGCTTTCAAAATGCTTTCAAGAACAGCATTTCGTTTACGGGAATCTATTAAGGCAGTGAGGAGATTTTCTGTGGCTTCTCAGGTATTATCGAATTTCCTGATGAGTTTCAAATATTACGTAAGTTTGCTGATGCAAGGCAGCACACAATTTTGTACAAAAGCTGTACTCCGACAAAGTGATGGATATCTTTAAGCTGTCATTTGCAGAACCAACAGAAAGTCGCTGTTCTTGGTGCTGCAGGAGGAATTGGTCAGCCCATGTCGCTGTTAATGAAGCAGTCACCAGCTATCAGCCATTTGGCATTGTATGATATTGTTAACACGCCAGGTATTGGAAACACAAGAGAGGAGTAACTTTCACTGCAATCTTTGACTCATGCACTTCACTTAGTTGTTCTCAACAACACTTTGTTGTTTATTTTAGGTGTTGTAGCTGATATAAGTCACATCTGTACCCCTGCGGCAGTGAGTAACTATGGAAGTGTGATGATGTGTTCCCCATAGCCTTAAGCCCAAGCTGAATAATCAAACTTTTCGTCCAACGTTGTGCACGAGGTGTGCTGGTCAGGGTGGCTAAATGATCAAACATTTGTTATCGTCACAAAGTGTTGGATGAAACTGTTTGATCTAGATCTAAGATATACTGAGACAGGCGCTCAAACATGTTTATCCATTGCAATGGTGGACAAAAATGTTTGAGCATTTAGTGGGGCCTTAGAATTTTAACAGAAGTATCAGGATTTCAAATTGGCTCGCTGTGGCACGTGTTGTTTTCTTGGATCTCTCTTTCAACATTGTTAGGGAAACTTACTTTGTTAGGAATGGAACCACACGACAGAAGAACATTTTCTTTTACTGGACAGCTTATGGTGGTTATCCCATTGTATAGTGTTTTCCAATAGGTACATTCATGTTAGGTCCTGCTGGGTAGTCTGTGATAGGCTAGTTTGGACTCTATTGCTACCAAGGCAATAAAGTATATTCCTTCATTAATTGTTTTTATCTGTTTCCATTCCTTTCAATTGGGAGTTATAATAACCCATACATGTCACTGCTGGTTTTGAAGAGCAGGTTTAAAATCAGTGATACTCCTTATATCTTCATGTTGGGTATCTTTTGTTGGACCAGTACCCCATATGGAAAGAGTAGTGTGGGGTTCCTGTGGTGGACCATTGTCGTATTTATTGAGAGAATGGAATGGTTGCTTGTCCATGGTAGTTACACTCAAGTGGTCCCTTTATACTGCTCTTCTTGTGGAATCCTAACACCTAGGAGAATGATACTTTTTTTTTTCATAGCTTGTGTGCAGTGTGGTGAATGGTTACTTAAAGCCAACTGATAAATTATTAATTATTTTTTAAATTACTTGCATTATCTCAGGTAACAAGCCATCAAGGACCTGATGATCTCAAAGGTGCCCTGGAAGGCTGTGCAGCTGTAGTTATCCCTGCTGGTGTCCCGAGAAAGCCAGGTACATGTGTGTTACGTGAAGCATGCAAACAACAGTGGGTCATTTGGCAAATGTTAGTTAAGTTGAGGGTTTGATGGGTAACTCCTTGCCTTTGTTGAACACTGTACCTAGGCATTTCTAAAGAGGCTAACAAGTAATTCCTTTTAAAAATTTCCTCGTTGGAAGTACAGTAGTGAGTCTAATTGAAGGTATCTTCAGTTGTATTACTCTGAGATGGCAGTCTTTATATTTTAATTCTTTGGAATGAAGTTAGTTTGGTCAGATCAGACTTCCTTCTCATCAGACCCTGGACTGGAATGCACCAATGGTTCTGATCTGTTGATTACAACCAGTTTGTGAGAATGATAGTTATCTCTGTAGCTTTAGACATTTCACTGACACATTAAAGCATCTCTTGGCTGAGTTTTTAAATGTTTTCTTTCAGTTAAGAACTGAGGAAGGTCTGAAATAATAGGAAAGGACTGGAAAATGACACATGGCTGCAGAGTGATATGAAATGCTTGATTGTATTGTTATTTATTTATATATTTGTTGTCTTTTAGGAATGACTCGTGATGATCTTTTCAACACAAATGCTTCTATTGTTCAGACTCTCACAGAAGCTTGTGCTAAGTAAATATCACTTTCAATGCCTTTTTTTTATTTCTTTAATGAGCATCATCTTGGAGAACAAACACTGCACCTTTTGCAACTGCAGGTGATTAAAATATTACATGTAAAAAATTGTTGTGAAACAGTGTCATATTTTAAAAGGATATCCACTTAGTGTTATTGACACTTTATCTCCAGGTATTGTCCAAAAGCTATAATTTGCATCATCTCAAATCCTGTAAGTATCTTGTAAAATCTTAAAGTATCATTTGTAGACAATAAAGATTTGTCTAGTGGGTTAAGCAGTGACATTGTAACTTAACATTAATCTTTCATAACAGTTTCTCAAATGATGTATGTTTTTTAACTGAAGGTCAATTCTACTGTGCCAATTGCAAGTGAAGTGTACAAAAAGGCTGGCGTGTATGATCCTGCAAGGCAAGGAGATTATATGAAATAAATATGTGGGTTGAATGGTGAGGGTCAAGCATGAAAACACTACATTTTAAGGGGACATTCACTGCAGCAACATTTTCAACGAAAGGAATATTCAGACATGGTTTGATGCTACTCTGGTTTGAATATGTAAGGAATGTAACTTGAAAAGTTACAATTCACAGTTTCAATTTTGGGTCATGAATTGGAACTTTTCAAGTTACATAACCAGAGTAGCAGATGTCTGATTGTCCACCTTGTTGCTGTGTGAACTTGTAGCTGCATTACTTTCATTTTATCCCAGGTGCACTCTCTCTTTATCCTAAAATGAAAATATTTTTAGGCATGAATGATTTAGATTATTTCATCCTTTCTTACATTGAAATTTTTTTAAAATAACTGGATCATAGTTTTGCAAGTGGCTTTTCAAGTCCAAAATGTTCTGTGTGTTTCAAGAAATGTACTCTTTATTTGTTGCAAATGTTTCTAAAAGCTTTTATTACCTTTGCATAACTGCATCTATCCTTTTTAAAATTTCTCAATTTCTGGTCCTGTTTGTATTTTTTTTTTCCTGCAAGACTTACATACACAAGTTTTCACTCTGTAAAGTACTGGATTCTTTTACAGGATCTTAGGTGTTACAACACTGGACATTGTGAGAGCAAATACATTTGTGGCAGAAACTAAGGTAATATATAATTAAGGGAGTATTAAAGGAGTTAACTCAGTGTAACTGAACAATCATGTTGATTTGTGTTTTAGTATCTAGGTAATAACATGATTCCAAGTGCACTTTGGAATGAATAAGCTCAAGGAAATTTTTAAGGACTAACAAAATTGCACAGGCCTGTAGAATATTTATTCCAAATTGCGTGAGAAAAATCATGTGAGTACTTCATAGTATATGTAAGTAAAAAGATTTGTATGGAGAAAGTGAAGATCTTACTGCAGGCAGGAAGTGTGCATTTGACGTGGGGACATGTTTTTTACTGATTGACTGATCAATTGAGATCAGCTCATAATATTATGCAGTCAATGTGGTTTACGTCATCCATGGAAAGAAAGTTTTCAATATAAAGATTTACAAAAAAATTAAGGAATTACCCTTTCTGCATTGATGTTACTCTTCGACTATACTGCTGTTAGCCAATCAGAATTGAGTACATTTTTCATGTACTATATTATCATTATCATTATTATTATCAGTATTATATATCAGAGAATTTTCATGCGGTTAAAGGCAATTTAACAAAGTTAAGAAGAAAGAGTGGTGCTGATCGGCATCATGGTTATCATCGAGGGGCCATAGTGTTCAGCAGTGCTTGGCCTAGGCACATGCTCAACTGGTTCATGTGGCTGACATGCCCCCCCCCCCCCCCCCCCCCCCCNNCCCCCCCCCCCCCCCTTCCTCCTCTCTCCCTTTCTCCACTGCTTGTCATTGTGACAGGTGCCTGGATGTCTGGCATTGGGGCTCATGGCTGGGTTGGGGAGGGTTGCCATGGGAGTGTCACTTGATGCAGTGGACGCCCTTGGACATCCCAAGCACCCAACCTCCATTTCACAGTGCAGTTTTAAAGAGATAATAACATGACAGTATTATTACTGAATTGAAGAAGTGATCCTCACACTTTCTGGACAATTTAAGCAATTGTCTCGTATATGCACTTGAAAAATTCAAGTGACTTCAACGGGATTCGAACCCACGACCTCTGCGATGCCGGTGCAGTGCTCTTACCAACTGAGCTATGAAGCCACAAAGTTTTTGTGGCTTCATAGCCTCAATTCAAGGCTTCAATTCGTATCTAACCTGCACTTCACAATCATTTCATTGTAAATACTGTAAGTACCATATGTTATATCTTGTTGCAGGGTGTGAATGTGGATGATGTTAATGTCCCTGTCATTGGTGGCCACTCTGGTATTACAATTCTGCCTCTTTTGTCACAAGTATGTATTCCGGTGATCTAACTTTTGTATGTGACATGTTTTACATGTACTTTTTAAAATTCAGGAAAAATTTACTTGAATCTTGATAGTCGCATGTCCTGGTTTGAGAATTTGAATGTGAACAGAACCTATTAGTCGTCCATTGGTATTTGAACCTAATTAATTACTGCCGTATAACGTTGATTAAACAGCTCAGAACTTAAAAGTGACTGCCAAGTTTTGACACAATGCTTTTGGCCATAATCAACCAACTTAGTAATAATAATAATAATTGACTTGAATGCTTTTATGACTATTTGAACTTTGAGTACTAAATAGTTTCTCAGCAGTACGTTTTTATTTGTCATCAGTGTTTGGTGATTTCTCTGACTAGCTCTCTTACTTGTACAGGCTAAAACCCTTAGCAAATTACTGTAACGGAACTTGCTTAGCCAATGCTGTCTGTTTAAGGTCTAGTTCTTTGCTCTGACCATGATATATTTTGTCTGCAGACTACACCTAAAGTGTCATTCACAGATGAGGAGGTAGAGAAACTCACGGACCGTATTCAAAATGCTGGTACTGAAGTGGTCAATGCCAAAGCTGGATCAGTAAGTATTATAAATTCCATGGACTTCCTTGAGGTACCTGCCAATATTCTGCATGGCCTTGCTGTGATCACCTGGTCCTCAGAACATGGCTTACACTCTTTGACATTGTTTCATTATATTTTTGACATTATTTACATGTTTTTTTACCTTGTCAGGGATCTGCTACACTCTCAATGGCATATGCTGGGACTAAGTTTGTTACATCAGTGAGTAGATACTGTTTTGCCCATGGTATATTATCGTACGCTAGAAGGAGGAAGCAAGTTTACTTTTTGGGACAGCAGTTAACTTAATTTTGTAATTTTCCTTGTGAAATAAACTTTGGTTAACTGGCTGCTAGGAGCCATTATGTTTTGCAACAAACTGGAGGGTTTGTATTCACCAATCTGATAATGTAAAACTATTTCTTCAACTCTTCTTCCCTTCTTTAACACTAGCTATATTCATCAGATGCTTTGCTTTTGTTTGTTTTGATCAGGAATTCTTTCTTACCGTTCATTTAATGGTTGGGTCATTTGAAAACAGCCCTCGTTGATTTCTTTTGAGAGTAGTTCCATTATATCTAGATCATGACACAGAGATTACATGTTGGCAAGAAGATTGCCATGCGAATTGTTTATCATATGGAGGAGAGTGTTTTACTTGGAAATAAACCACTTGTAGATTCCATACGCCACTTTGTTTCATATGTTCCATATGATGTCATGATTCCCGCCTTTTACAGCCTTTTTGAATGAACTTCGTTTGGTTTCCATATAATAAGAAAAACACTACACCTTGGCTCAAAGACATGAATTTTATGTTCAAGTGGTAAAAACAATAATTATCTCACCCGATTGCAGTGCTGACTTGTGAGATATTGTTCTTGGTTTTCAAGCATAATATTCTCTATTTATTCTGGTTATGACAACTGAGCTTTGGCACTGATGCAGGGACAGACAGCAGAGCCCAGGAGGGCTGGGGGACTTTAGCCCCCCCCCCCCTCCCCCAATTTCAAGCATATTATAAAAAGTTGAATACTGAAAGTAGCATTTCCAAGGTTCAAGATTTCAAAATTTTCTGGGGAAGGATTCCCCCAACCTCCCAACGGATTGGCACCTTTGGCACTCGCTTGTAACCCCCTCGAATTCGAAATACACTCTGCCGTCCCAGTGATGGCCAAGCTAGGTTGAAGATAGATGTAGACTGGGCCTTAAGCACCCATGTTATAGCGTCATCTGTTAAGCGACAACTAAGAACATCTTGATGGAATTTGTTTTGTCAGGTTCTTGATGCTCTCAATGGCAAGGATGGCATCGTAGAGTGTGCATTTGTGCAATCAGACATCAGTGGGACTGGTTATTTTGCTTCACCGGTTGAACTAGGGGTATGTTTACTTTAAGATTAGCTAAAGTGCACCTAATCCCAAAATATTTTCCATTTGCAAATGTGAAATTCCAAGAACACAACAGATATATTTTGCTTTTTCTCCTTGAAATTTGCTTTTAATACGCCATGAAAGTTAGCGAAAATACCTTTATTCATGACCGAGCCAGTGAGAGGCATGGGTCTATTCTTGAATTGATGTCAAAAACGTCTTTGCGATGCAAAAATTCTTTCAAAGGTGGAATTGATGTCAATTCAGGAATAGACCCATGTGTCTAACTACCTCGATGGTGAACACAATGTCAGCCAGTTTTGTTAACGTTACGTAACTCGTGCGGCCCATTAAGAGTGACATCTCTAGGAGAAAACTCAAAAGATGTTTTATGGTCTTGAAATAAGACCTTTGCAAAAGAAAATACTTTAAGGTTTGGTGCACATTTAATGTGTTTAGATCAGGCGCCAGGATTGTGTGTCCAGGATGCCAGAATTTAACTAACTGGCAGATATTTTGTTTTTGTCATTAACTAGCCAAATGGTGTCAAAAGAAACCTTGGAATCGGAGAGCTATCCGACTATGAGAAAAAGAAGCTTGATGAGGTGGGTGTTAAACCTTTTCACGGTTAATGATGCCACATTGGTTGAGGGTAAACGCTGCTAAAATTACAGTGAATGTATGGGATTTTGGCCAATTTTGAACCCCTGTATCCCTGCTATGGAAGCAATATTTTGACAATGAAAATGTCACTGAACTGTCACTCAGTCATTCTTTTGTGCTTCTCTTTTCTTTTTTTTTTTCTTTCTGATTTTCAGGTCATACCTGAGCTCAAGAAGAATATCCAGAAGGGACAAGATTTTGTTTCTGGAAAGTGATTGAATTGAATTTTGCAGTTAGCGGAGTTCCATGTGCGAGAGTATGCCCCCTTAAAAAATACCGTGTGGATTTTGTTTTGTGTCGTCGTGAGATGTACAATGTGACTGTGATCTCGGCAAGACATATTAAAAGGAACTGTTTTATTACGTGTTCTTGTTCCCGGACTGTTTATCTTGTACGACTCACTGAGAATGGCAGGTCTTCGTAAAGTGTTTTGATCAAGCACCGTGTCTTCAAATTGTACAGTAAAACAGGAGACGGGGAATATACTAAGTAACCAAATTTATTTAGCTGCGTATTGCTGGTTTGCAACCATGTGATGAGACGGACATGGAGGCGTACAAAACATTAGAAAGGGGTCGCACACGACCTTTAATTGGAGTTCGTGTACAACTACGAGTTCCAGTTTTCCCTTCAGAGCGTTACTTAATGCTGCGCATTAGGTTTCGAGGTCGAAATTTTTCCAAGTGCGCGTGCTCAGAACGGAAAATTCGAACTCGTACTCCAATCTAAGGGTCCCTAATGAAATTCCGAAGACTTTTAACTGCATTTTTCTGTGCGCCAACGTGGCCGCGGTGTGAGATCGACTAGCAATAGAGTTATTTCAGTAGAGATATGACTTAGAGTTAGAGTTAACGACTGCCAAAATCCTGAATTCAAGATTCTGGAAAGCCAAAATTAAATGAACCGACTTGACTCTTAAATCATGGTTTAGACCTAATCAGAAAACTTTAAGCTAACCCTTCCAAAATCATGAATTTAGGATTTTGGAGGCTTAACTCTAACTCTATAAAAGTAACTCCATAAAAATAACTCTATGAATAGCCGTCCCCCCGCGGTGTTGCCAGGTGCAAACCATCAATAACTGGAGGCACAGAAATAAGGGTAAAGTTGGACTTGCCTCAAGTCGACTCTGGCTTTTTTCTAAATCGAACGGACTTTTAGAAAGTCAAGGGTATAGTGGGACAAATCGTTTTCTCATACACCAAGAGAATGACGGTCGTTTCGTAATTCGAAATTTACGAGCTCACTGGTTGATTTTTGGCGTCAAGTTGAAAAGAGGTCAAATCATACTACCGTGTTCCTCTCAAAGAACGTATGTACTCCAACCTGGCTTCGTGGGATTCTATTTTGCCGAATTGGGAGTTGTTTGACGTTAAGGGCATGTCTCAAATTGTAAACAACGTCGCGAAGTAAACATCATTAACAAATCAGCCCCAGGCGTAAACGGAAAGGACCCTCACGTAGACTGTGTGGCAGAATTAGAAATGCACCCGGATTCCTGTTTAACGTTACGGAACAAGTTCGCGGGTGTGTTGCGGAAAACCATCCTCACGGGCGCGTAATTTTACAAAAGTGCCGAAACCTATACATTATTTTAAAGCTTACAGAACCAAGAATGACGTGGAAATGTTTTTAACTGGTGAAATATAAATATAAAATGTACTGCGATCAGCAAATGCAAAATGAAGCGATTTTTATAATTTTTTTTTTTCTGCATAAGAAATACTACACCACATAGGTTATGTACGCCAAATATCACAATTTTGGAAAAATTTGACCCGCGAACCTGTTCCGTAACCTTAAAATAACCAGGGCCGTGTTGTTCGAAGCAGGGTTAGTTCCAACCCCAGGTTAAGTCCAAACTCTAGGTTGTCATGGTATTTATCCCGTGTTAGCAGTAACCCTGCTTTTCGAACAAGCCGACCCAGAGGTAGCTCGCGAACGTGGGTGTATTAGTGGTTTCTCTCGACCGAAAAACGGAGAGATTCGGAAAATCGGACATTCTGTGAACTGCTGCTTTTAAGTCCCCCCAGTTATAGTCCCACCTACCTGACGAAAAAACGAAAATAAGCTACTACAGTTGAACCTCTCTAATGCGGACACTAAAGGGACAGACCAAAGTAACCGCATTAGAGAGGTGACCGCATTAGAAAGGAACTACGTACAACGCAATGCTTCACCTAAAAAGGTACTAATAAAAGTACTAATAATTCCTGTTTTTTTTTTCCTAAATATCTCGAAATTTTATTCGAATTATCTGGAAAAAGTTCTAAATACCTCAGAAAAATCTAACTTTACTTTCATCAGCAGTTTGTATTTATATCAAACTGGAGAGAACTTCCGCAAAAAGTTAAACTAAACATGGCTACAAACGAACCAGCTGATGAGGGAGATCTGCGTACTTTTTCTTTGGGATTGGAGTTTTTAACTCCGCGACTAGATTTCAGCTCTTGTCGAAAGCGTTCGACGCCGTACATCGCAATCTTTTATTGTCTAAACTTGCAGCGGTCATGGCTGTTAATTGGTTCAAATCGTACCTCTTCAGCAGGAAACAAGGAACTGCGATAGCCAATTCTTTGTCATCAACCAACTAACGGGGTTACACAACGATACGACGGACGAACGAACGAACAGAAACAAAATGCGAACTTGTTATGTTGTCAAAGACTATCACTGCTAACTGGAATATTAACTACTTGTGGTCCTCCCAACGGAGAGACCCTAATTACGACTTATTCTTCTGCTCTTTCTTCTTTTCAACAATAGAGCTATCACGGACCGGAAGTAATCTTGATTTGAAGGCACGTATTAATTTACTCCCACGTGGCATATTGGTACACAAGGGCAGTTGCGCATGCGCATACTAAATACCTAAAGAAAAATATGCAGAAGCGGTAGTGGTACCTCTGGACATTTAAGCCTGAGCGACGTACCATCACGAGTCTCCCCGAGATTTCGGCCCGCGGATCGCTTTTACTTGCCACTTTCTGATACCTATCCCCGATAGGCAGTGAGGGAGAGAAATGTCGGCCCCTAGACCATATGTGACAGATCCCTTACGTACTCGCAGCTCAGCTCCTTCTGCTTTATACTATGATTTGGAGCGATATATATTTGCGACTATAGTTGTCATGTCTTCCATATGGTAAGGATATTTTTTGGTACTAATTTGCAATACACGGAGTTGGCGCATGCGCATTTGCTAAGCATGACAAAACAGCAAAATTCGGTAAAACTTTAAAACGCTGTCGCTTTTTCAGACATATTTTGTTTTGTTTTATTGTTTGAATTCCGCGCCAACAAACGAGGACAATAATTTAGCGTATACAATGACATTTACGTGTCTGGTTGGACAGGGGATGGACAACAGAACTAACAAGTTATTCAAAAAGAGCAATAGCTCCTAATGAACTAGTGTTAAAAGTTAGAAAATGTTTGGTGCCTTTAGGGACTCTCCCGGACATTGATTGGTTAAAACTGTTTCTTTTTTAGCTGTTATATTCCCATAAGCATCTGTTCAAAAGGGTTGTTGTGAAAGAACAGCAACATGTAAAATCGCTATGGAGATGTAGAACGTCCACATTTCGTTTCGTTTTGTTTTCCGTTAGTTGAGTTTATTCCGGTGTTAGAAATGCAGTTTAGTCGATTGAGAATGAAGAATGTTTAGACCTAACAGAGAATCCAGCTGTCCGTAAAGTACATAATGCTTCACCTAAAAAGGTACTAATAAAAGTACAATTTTCAAAACTCCAGTTGAAGATCAGTGAATAAAGTGTTGATGCTTGCGTAATCACAAACTCGTGCACAAAGTTATATGTCAACACCGGATCACCAGAGTGTCCGTAATAAAGAAGTTAACTTTATATGACTTCGCTCTCTGGGGCCGAGATTTAGTGTCCGTTGTCCATATTAGAGAGGGTCCGTATTATAGAGGGTTGTTTTTAGAAAATGAGTGAGAATTTTTTTGGGAGAAAGGGGAATGTCCGTTATAGAGAGGTGTCCGTATTAGAGAGGTGTGCGTAAGGAGAGGTTCGACTGTATAAGCGCCCCCCCCCGGATATAAACTCCTCTTTAGTGTCTGGTTGTTGATGAAATATTCTCACAGAACACTACTGTTTCAAACAGATCTAAAGTGAAAACTTTTAACGATAGCGAGGATGAACTTCAAGGGAAACGTCTGACTTCGATTTCGTCGTCGTTGTTACAGCTTAATTTTGTTCCAAATATTGCAATGAATTCAATTTATTACGACGCTTTAAACTAAAATTAAAAACGAGTAAGTAGAGAACATAATTTAATTGGCATTCGAAACGTTCTGCGTGTTCCGCGTATAAACTTCCCCTGTTCCTCCGTATACAAGCCTTTCCGCTGATAGGCCCATTCAATAGAACGATCAAGATTCTCGTTTACGACCGACGGCTAACGGCAATGACGCTTTGGAATACAAGATATATCCGAATACGGCCCTTAGCTAATCGTTGCTGTCCACAAATTGTTTAAAAGTCTCTTATGACCCTTAATACCCTCGACCGGCCTCGCTTGCGAGGACGAGGCAGGCTCAAGCGAGGCTTAAGCGGAAACAATGGCATCCCCTCCCCCCTACTCTCCCCCCAAGAAGCGGAAATGCTGTCTCGAAGTGAGGCAAGATAAATACGCAAGCGCCGCGATTTCCTTTTCGCGTTGCGTTTTCAAAATGGACGTTGACAGTGTGAACGAAGAGCAGAGATTTGCTTTGGTTTTGTATTGTACCGAGTTTTATCTGAGGTTAAATTAGCAACAGAATTAACCTCTTTTTTAGGGAAGTCACTGCTGTCGTCTCGAAAACTGTCGAGCTGAGTTCCTAGATGGAGGTCAGCGAGTTGTCAGCGCAACATGTCCTTACAAAAGAAAGGTTGTCTTGTGAAGGTAAGTCTTTTTATGTTTAGAGATCGGTGTATAGGGAATATTTTTTGATCAACTAAGTTTTTTCTGTTGTATATTTTTCTTGAAAAAGACGTGGAAATTTTACGTGAATAAGCGCTGTTCGTGGGAAACCTAAGCTTGACTGTAAACACGACACTTCCAAAATTGAATTGTGAATAATAGTCGTACGTATCGTTTTAGTCATCTTGTCATAAATAGAAAGTTTAGGGGCAAAACTTGGCTTGTTTTAATGTTGTATTTTTATACTACAGGAAAACCTGTCAAAAGTGACGGATCATTGACTGTATCGGGGAAGAAAGACGAGAGAAGAAAAAAACAGCCACGTGTTACCTACTCGAAGGTGATAAGTTTTTGTTGAAAAGGGAGAAATAGCTGAACTTGCCTTTTGGAAACAAACACTGCATTCCATCTTTTAAGCTGTACCCAGAAACCTCCGGATCCCGTACCTAGGGTATTGAGCAGACGACTTCCAGGTTCGTTTTTTCAGTGACAGGTCAACTTTCAACAATATCCCACGTTGGAGAGGGCACATGTTTACCACAAAAATTGTCAAGTACAGTACAACATCAATTCAACTTGCAAACAGTGCTAGCTAATTGTTTGGTGTTTGACTTGTTTAATCACAGGAGGATTTACTTAATTTGAGAGAGTCCCCTGCATCCAAATTGTGGCCTTCTATTCTCTCTGATGAACATGTCAGGTAACTGCTAGCTGCTTGATTGATAAATTGGTTCATTAGAATGACTGATTAGCTGCTATGGAATTTTCTTTTTGTGCATTACTAAACCAACCACACTCCATTTGCCAACATATTTGTATGGGCACATCTTTTATTTTGTTCCAGCTGAAGGCATATAGGGCCTATCTCTTGAATTTCTTGAAAGAACAAACTTGCTTTAAAGTGGCTCAGATTTTGTATGCAGTCTAGAGTGGACCTAGAATTCATCATTCTGTAGTACATTTTTTCCGTTTTTCCTTCATTTTCATTATATTAGCCATGCAAAAAATGACTTCTTTCCAAGGTTATTTTAAATCCTTTGTTAAGTGGTAAACAAGAAACCTATTGTTTCTGTGGACAATGAGATCAGCACACCTCTAGGGAAAATAGTGTTTATTGCAGGGTTAATCTCTTGAAAATGAGGGGGAAATGGAAGAGCAAAACAGCAGAGCATTGATTTCTAGGTGAACTGAAGCTGAGCTACCTTCAAGAAATATACAACACAAGTCGTTTTGCCCCCAGCCCTTCATTTTATCCGTATGCATATGGCATGAAGGGACAAAGGGTCTTTGATTTGAACTCTCTCCCTAATTCCCTCTAATCAACCTTCCAGAAATTCCACTTTCTTTCCTTGCAAATAATCTTGGGCCTAGGTGTTCAACGCCCAATTAATCTAATCCTGGGTTAAAGAGAACTTTGATTTTTAATTGAGAGCAGTTTTTAAATTGCTTGTCAAAAGTAAATATGGGATTGCTTGGCTTTTGGTGTTGGTTGACTCTGTTATTGGATTAAAAAATGCACAAACCATTCAACCTATCAGACACAAAACTAAAACTGATTGTGGTTTTGTCACTCTTGTTTTCCTGCGCTTGGTGTCAGCTGCATCTGCATGCTTTGTATTCGCTTTTTTGGCAATGGCAAGTTTATTTCCAGCTTGTTTCTTTTTGGTAGAAACGGTATTTGGGATCCAGAAGCTTGGCACCAGTCTTATGCAAGTGAGAAGAGATGTGCATCACCAGGAGAGGAACTCAAAAAACAACTGCTGTGAGCAATCAATATTATTATGGATTTGTTTTTTGAAATTTGGTCTTAGTTTGTAATATTTTTCCTCAAATTTGTTGTTTGTGTACCTCTTAATTTTGATACAGAATTGCAAATTTTCCTTCTAATGAACTTATTGACAGTGCTGATTGAGCCAGGCAGTTACCATGCATAAAATAATCCCTTCCTTGAAAATGACAGTCTGGATCTTTCATTATCTGGTAGACAAACTTTTCCAGGGCTGTGCTTGTATGTACATCTAAAACCCTTGATTTCTGAGGATGATTTTCACGTCATTAAGTCTTTGTTGTTTTTGTTTTTTTGTCTTTGTCGGGATATTCTCATGCGTAGCCTTCGACTGAAATGCGAAGTAGTTTCCTTGAATCAACCTTGAGAGGTCCTTGAATCTCTGATCTGAAGAAGTGAATGAATCCTGCTTTTCAAATTGCAAAGTTTGTTTGTAGTTGCTATGGTAATGATAATAATGATTGTCTTTAATTGTACAACAAAACACATGGAAAGTTACAGAATATATAAGCATAGTTATGTATTTAACCAAAAGAAATAGAGTAGCAAAGCATCCAACTGGGTAAAAACAGAAGAAATTATGAGATAAGATTAATCACAACGAGAACAGGATTAATCACAATGAGGAAGGAACAGGAGAAAAAATATATACATAAATACACAATGATTATTGTTTAACAAATAGATTCTATGTTGTCGTGCATCTGTTCAGTAATAGATCATAGATGACGTTAAAATGTGGTAAGAACAAAAAAGTGTGTCACTGATGTTTGTACCAGATTTTGATGTCTTCTATGATCCATTACTGAACAGATGCATGGTAACATGAAATCTATTTGTTTTATATAATAAAGAGAAAAAACAAAAGTCTGTCCTGATAGATCATAAGTGAGAACCAATCAAAACACGGGTAGAATTGAGTTTATTATATAAAGTAATATATACAAGTAATAATAATAAAAATGTGATCGGGGCACTGGGGCTAATCAAGAAGGTGTGGCAAAGTATATTGCCTTAATACCAGGAGACATCAAGATCCATCGAATGCTGAACATTGCTCTACTTGGAATGGCACATCTGTTGTGAAAAGAGCTTTCTGTCACCTAAAAGCCACTCTTGCCCGGTCCAGGGTGGAACATACGCAGACAAGCTATAGAAACATGGAATAATAATATTAAACATAAACACAACAATGCAATAAAAGCATATGTGATAAATACATGGATGACCGACTGACCACAAAAAAAAAAAAGAATGGAAAGAAGTGCCAGGTTCATGGACAAGAGCATTCTTGACTTGACTGCAGGATTTACAGTGTAATGTTTCTTTTAGGATTGAAGATGGTATAGTGCTGAGTCCCCAGCGACAAAGTTTCGTTCAGGGCTGCCATATTCCCCATACTGCAGCTGAAAGACATCTGTTACAGGACAGAGGAAAGGGTGGCTTAAGTAGAACAACTGATCGTGAAAGGGATGGAAGAAGCAGGTTGACTGGACGGGTGGGAAGAGGAAGGAACGTGGATTACAAAGAACGTTTACCTTTGCAAGAAAGGAACAAGGTCTGGGTTTTGCTGTCTTTTTCTGTCTTGTTTTAAACCAGTCTTCTTTAGATAGTATTTCTACATTCCCATCTCCCACCCTCACCACTCCAGATATGTTTTAGAGGCAAGGTGCCAACGAGGAATCTGAACAGGGTCAATACCATTGGTTTAATTATATTATTTTTCACAAGTCAATCACTTGATTTGTCAGGTCAGGCCCCAGTTGTTAGATCTATCCACTGGATAACTCAATTGGTTTTGCCAGCACTTATCCGCTGGATAGTGATTTATCCATTGGATAGAATTATCCACCTTTTGAACAACTGGGGCCAGGTGACAAGCTTTGTTAAGCTTTGAACATTCTTGACCAGAGACTTGTCCCTTAACTGGAACACTGATGTTTCACCAGTAGTGTAATGGGTAGTGACTTGGTTGTTAATGCATCAGTAGACATGGTGAAATCATTTTCCACTGTCAATATGTTGTCAATGTCACAATGTTAACAGAGGTATTGCAAAACTGTCATCAGAACTGAAAACTAGCTTTGAACCTTGCAGGATTTGGAGGATCCATTAGGCAAGTATACTGGGACACGAGAAAGGGCAGACAGAGATAGAGGATCTAGCAAAGACAAAGAAAGGGGATTTAAAGAAAGAGATAAGGAACGGAAAAGAAGCAGAGAGGAACCTGCTCGAGGCAAAAATATCCAAGGTTTGAGCCGTGTATTTTATTTATTTTATTATTTTTATTTTATTTTATTTATTTTTTATTTTATTTATTTATATATTTTTTATCATGACCTATCTGGCAATCAGGCTGACAGTCATCTCTGTGGTGACAGTGTAAGCAACACTCAGAGATAAGAATACCTTATTATTACAGACACTGTTACTTTTTTTCCTAGTAAAATGCTAGTTGGTTTTTGTTTTTGAATGAAAACCCCGCCAAGACAGCTGACTTGATCCAGCCCGTTGGTGGTCTTGTCGACAGGGGTTTTGTTCAGATCAATTATTGTTACAATTTTGCAGCTGGGTATATTAATTTTTTTTTAAAATTAAAGATTCTTGTGCTAGTTGTTTCTGTGCATCTGTACTGTGTGCACAAACAGTGTTGCAAGGTTGATTAGAGATGCAGGTAACACTTTATTGTCATTAATTAAAACTAAATTAAGTAAATTTGTGTCCACAAGCAGTAAAAAAGAAACAAGGGAAAGATGAGCGGAAGGAAGAACCTGAGTGGTTCACATTTGGTCCATCAAGTCAATTTGAGACAATGGAGCTAAAGGGCTTTGATGATGCACAAGATCCTAAGAAAGGTACCAACTGCCACATGACATTCTTTACAGTCTTACTGAAACTGAACTCATTTGTTATCTGTAACCAGGAATGAAGTTACTTGTAGAGTACATAATAACTATATCAATTTGGTAACCCAACAGTAGAAATAGAAATAGATTGTGCAACATACAAATGGCACAGTATTTATGGAACAATTTTATGCACTCATCATCAGTTTTTCTCTATTTTACTCCTCTTCCAGATCAGGAGAGACGCAAATCTGTATCTGATGAGATCAAAGCTATTTTGTCAGGTACTGGCAGAGTTTTATAACTCAAGTCCAAGAAAACACTCACTTACTTTTTACGGAGGCAGAGTCACAGTTTTTAAGACTCATGCCATGGCTCGTTTTGTGTACAACTAGACATCATGTTGACCAATCTTGTCAAAATATGTGGCTAAATGTAATATAACATGGTTTAAATTCGAAACAATGCTGGCATGTGGTCGCTCCCTTTAATGCACTCGGGGTGACCCTTGAGCTTTCAGTTTGGGTTTTTCATGACCTACGTGCACGATTGATTGCTTGCTTGCTTGCTTGCTTGCTAGCCTTTGAGTAGGGTCCTCATCTATGGCCTGCAAATTTGACAGATCTTTTATTCATTTATTTATTTCGTTTTTTACAATCTAGTAGTAAAAGAGTGGTTAGAATCCCGTTGGAGTCACTCGAATTTTTCAAGTGCATATATGAGACAATTGCTTAAATTATCCAGAAAGTGTGAGGATCATTTCTTCAGTTCATTTCTAACCTGCACTTCATAATCATTTCTTTCATTCATCATTCCTTTCACGGGAAAACACGCAGGAGCCCAACAAATTGACCTGCTCTCAACTGTGTGGCTTCATAGCTCAGTTGGTAAGAGCACTGCAGCGGCATCGCAAAGGTCGTGGGTTTGAATCCCATTGAAGTCACTTGAATTTTTCAAGTCCATATATGAGACAATTACTTAAATTGTCCAGAAAGTGTGAGGATCACTTCTTCAATTCATTTCTAACTCGCACTTCACAATCATTTCATTTCATTTGACAATATACTGTTGCTTTTTATTACAGTGGGGAAGAAAGGCCCCTTAAATGGTGAGGTGAATGGATCATCCCCTGAAACAAGCAGGAGTGCATCTCAAAACAGTGATCCAGGGAAGAAGAAGGCAGATGCTGGTGTGACTGCACCTGATCATAGCAACCTCAAAGCCAAGCCTTTTGATATTAATGACTTCTTTCTGAGTGACACCTTGCTCCCTTTGACTGGAGGGGTAAGTTGTGTTTCTCTGATTTTTATTCATGTTCTCTTAATAACATTTCAAAAGTAATTCTTAGTTCAACATTAATTTTTGGATGCAAGTACACTTGAAGAGCTCTGAAAATTGACATTTTTCTAGCGTCTACATTTCAAACCCTTCTGGGGGAGTATGCCCCCAGACCACCCAGCTAAGAAGCTTGCAATGGCTGTGTCTCTTGTCTACCAAGTTATTTCCAGTCCCGGTTTCTGCAGAGGAATCCTGAGCAATACTTCAAACCTCCTTGGGAGATGGACATTGGTTAGGAAATGGGGGATTGGAGGGGGGGGGGGGGTAACTAAGCAGGGAGTTGGATGAGGGTTGAAGTTCTAGTGTTTTGGTGACCAAAGTAAATCCAGGGGAACCACCTTTTGGTTCAAGGAAAATGCAAGGGCTTGCAAAAGTGGCATTTCACAGAATTTCAAAATAATTATTATTTTTATGGTAGTACAACAAGAGCAAAGCAATTTTGATGCGATAATGTAACTGACTGTGTCTATTGACATTATTCACATAAAATGATAGCAGGTGGACCAAACCAGCAGCAGATTCTGTCAGTTTTTTGGTCATCAAGGCAGTAACTATAGCAGCAGCCGGAGTGGAAGTGCAGGTTTGTTGTAGTATTGTAGTATGTCGTAGTATAGTGTATCTTTTTATCTCACAAGAGCCATGATGAAGAAGTGCTGTATTATAGCTCTTACTTGGCCCTTTCAGCTTTGTGTGGTGTTAGACTAAGTAAAGTCTATAAAGTGAGTCTTTGAGGTGAGAGGGCTTTTGGGGAGCAGGGATGGTGCAGCGGTGAGAGCAGATGCCTCCCACCAGTGTGGCTCGGGTTCGATTCCCAGACTCGACGCCACATGTGGGTTGAGTTTGTTGTTGGTTCTCTTCTCTGCTCCGAGAGGTTTTTCTCCGGGTACTCCAGTTTTCCCCTCTCCTCCAAAATCAACATTTTCAAATTCCAATTTGATCTGGATGTCAGTGGACAAATAGCTGCTCTGTGGAGGTGCCACTGCAAATTCCCCCC
>BLFK01000887.1:1088211-1090711 GCA_014634185.1 Astreopora myriophthalma
TTCCACATGTGGTGCCAAAACTTTGGAATGCTTTTCCTTTGGATATTAGGGCTGAAGACAGTGTTGCTGGCTTTAAGCTTGTTTTGCTATCTTAACAGAAATGATCTCTGTTATTAGGATTCTCGAGTGGCGGTGCCAATACTCCTCGTACACCTTCACCAGGACCAAACTATTTCTTCACTCCCATAACTCCGTCAGTAGATGATGACATTGAATCCCAAAGCTTGGCAGACATGCTTCAGAAGTCCCAAGTCAGTGTACAGCCACTGTTAGACGAAGTTATGTCATCAGGAAAGGAAAAAGGCAAAGTAATGGGCTCAGTTCGTTTAGAGGATATTGAAGCGGATGTGAAGAAAGATGGCAAAATGTCTGCAAAGAAAGAGCTCAGCAACCTAGAACAAAACAAAGAAAATATTGGTAAAGGTGTTGAAATAAGCACTCCAGAGCAGATGATTGCATTTAACATGCTTGTGGAGAAAATGAAGTCATCGGGCACCCTTCCAGAGAAACCACAACCTGCAGTGAGTTCCTCTGTAATATGAATTGAACAAATTTTGGTTCTTAGAAACATTGATTCTTTTGAGGTTTTATTGTAAATATGTTTTACACCCATATCTGTTACAAGATATGTTTTGTTAGGTTAGTTTTTATTTCCAACTTTAGTTTGAGGGCCATTGGTTTACCAGCTTAAGTTTTTGTGTACACCCTCTTCAAATAAAGTTGATGACGATGACGATGATGTATTGTTTACAATATGAGCGGCAGTGTTCTATCATCATTTGATATTAATGTTGATTCGTTATTTTTGTTGTACGAGTAATTTTAACAAAGATAGGCAAACGAAAAGTTTATGTAAATTAGGAAAATTTGTATCAGATATACAACCATTGATTGAGAAAACATTTTTGTTTTGTCTTCATAAATTATTAATGAGTTAAATAAGATGATGATTAAGCTAAAAAACTTTATGCAAGCTAAATCAATGTAAAGTGATTGTCGACTGGGTTTTTGAGACTCTTTGTTTGTTTATTTGCAAAGATCTCTGGTTTGCCAACTCATTTACTGCCAAGACCTCCATCGCCCAAAAAGAAAACCCCGAGGAATTCACCATCTCCAGTCCTGGATCGAGGAAGATCTCCCTCACCAGCTGAGTTGCTGAAAATGATGACCATGCAGACACCATTGTCAGGCCCTCGACCTCCATCACCAGCGCAGGTGGTGCCACAGATGAACAGAGCCACCTCTCCTGTGGAAATGTTCCAGAAATTCAATTCTATCGGTGAGAAACAAACAAAACAGAGAAAGAAAACTAATTTTTAATTAAGAGTAGAGGCACAATATTATTCTAGAAAAATTGTTTAGGACACTCAGTATTTTTGTGTGGGTGTGTGCAACTATCCGACACAGTTACTTATATTTTATGTAATCCATCCCCCCACAAAGCTCCTTTCAATGTCATTTCTGGCCCGTAACTTCTACAGTGGTCTTTTCACTGCATGTGAGAAAATGCCAAAGTTTAAGGCTTTACCTTTGTCATAGCATTGAGCTACAAAAAAGCGGTGTGGCTTCTTTGACCGGTGTGGTGGCCCACTAGCAGTGTGGAACAAGTTTGTTTGTTTGTTTTCTTTGTGTTTGTTTGTTTGTTTGTTTGTTTTGTGTGTGTGTGTGTGTGTGTGTGTGTGTGTGTGTGTGTGTGTGTGTAGTGGTCTTTATTTCTTAATTTGAAGGTTGAAACTTAAAAATTACTTGTTAAATTGCTGATTTGCCCTCTTTTGTTTTTAGTAACTTCTCCCCAAGATTTGTTTTCCTCCCCAATGTTACGAAGGTCACCCTCTCCCCTTGCCATCCAAGCACAGCACAGACGCAGCCCTCCTCTTGGATTTGGTGCCGTTAACATACCACACCAAGTGGTACCACACCAGGTCACACCTTCATACAAAACACGACCGCAACCTGGTGGCATACCAAACCGTGTCAATCAACAGTCTGCAGGGAAGTCACAAGAGAGGCAAGCTTCTGAAAGAAATCCACCGGAACAGCGTAACCACGTAGCTGTGCATCCAAAGCCAGCGTCTTCGCAGTCCAGTAGTCCGTACATACGTGACAGATCTTTCATGCCGACCTCTGTCATGAGGAAGATCCAACAGGAACGCATGGATCACAAAGCCCCAAAGACTGAGGAGAGAACGCAGGCTTTGGATCCGTCTAAAGACGTGAACATAGTTAAAGAAAACGACACTGCCTCTCTGGGAATTATCCCAAAGCAGTCATCGACTGACCGAGAATCGTCTCAACAGAGAGCGCGGTCACGATCAGAAGATTCAGAGGATTTTATTAAAGGAGCGCTGTTTTCACAGTACACAGATGAAGCTCAGGTTCCAGCTCATTCAAACGCCTTGAAACAAGATATTTTACTTTCTCCAGGGTCTATGGGGTTAAGGCAAACACAGGACGCTTCACCAGTGTTGCAGAAACCAACTGCTTTCAAACCTTTGCCAGG
>BLFK01000887.1:1095711-1115208 GCA_014634185.1 Astreopora myriophthalma
ACTAACCCTCGAACTCCTAATATATAATAGTGACTTACCGATTTTCCTCTGGCCACCGCTACTCGTCACAGATATCGCGCAGCTGTTTACGACCTCTAATTTCATTGGTTCTGGTTAGGACGCAGCTCTATTGTTTTTAGGGTCAGGGTTCATTGTTTCTGTTGTTTGTTTGAATGGTTCTATTGTTCTCTGAGCCAATCGCGTGGGCTTTTGTAATAGCTGCACTCATCAGTGAGGGACCTTTCAGGGAGTACAAGGTTAAATTCCCTCATTCGGCCATTTTGCTTCAGGTGATTAAATAGGGGTTTTCCTTCGGGTCTAGAAATTCGCCAGACTTTATCCACATCACGGAGAGAGTGGTCATGCGAAATTCATGCAAGACCCATTGGTTTGCGTGTCGTGTCGTCATTCCGTGGTGCAAATACGTGACGTCACTCACGAGACTTTGCATGCGGCACTTTCGCCAACAGTGCCATAGAAAGTTGTCTAAAAGCACTGAAGAATGCTACAACGACCTGAAGTACGGCTGAAACTAAATCGTCTCGGCGTTTACCGGGCTTTTGAAAAGAGAACATCGCTTGGGGCCGATTTACACGGTACGACTTTGTTGCATGCGACAAGCTTACGACAGGCCTACCGCACGAGTTGTTTCGTGGGAATCAAACCTACAACTCGCTTACGACTGTCGTGTACGTCACAAAAAATGTTGTAACATGTTTTAAAACTCTACGACAATCGTAAGCACAGTCTGTGCTCAATAGCGAGAGTTGTACGCGATTTTTTACGTGACGCGGGCAGCGCGCGCAGAAGAAATCGCATACGACAGTTGTAAGCAAAAGCCGTACCGTGTAAATCGGCCCTGTGACGAATTAGCGAGTTGTCGAAATGAAGTGGTGGCCTGGGCGCACTTTGATCGTAATAAAAACACGTCTTTTGATGCGCCTAAACTCGTAGCGGGCCTGCAAAACAGTCTTAACAAAATATATTTTTTAATGCCGTGATTTTCCTGTGTCCAAGTTGTTTTGGGCTTTCCAGTAGTGGCCATTAATAGTGGCTAAAACCTGAAAACGGGAGCATAAATAAGACTCCGCATCCAGATGCATAGACTTCGCTACAGCTCCAGGGCAGTGTTATGGTATGTGTGTTATGGTAATCTAAGTAGATCAGTAAGGAAAAGTCTTTGGAAAATTAAACTTCTATTGTCATTCTATATCCGAGCCACTATAAAGCCCAGAAAGGCCGGTACGTTTGGCGTTTGCTTCGCCTTTGACACAAAGATTAGAAGTTAAGTGAAAGAATCGGAAGTGGGGATTTTCTTCAAATTGTGCAGCCCTTATACTGTAACCATAACAAAGAATTAAGTGAAGCTCCACAGCTTTTGTTTTGAATGCCGTGTGCACGGATAAAAAAAAAAAACTTGAGAAACTCACCGACGACGTAAAAAGTAATAGCTAAGTATTTCTTGGATGCCAGGTAAAAAGCCAAGGAGACATTTTACTGCAAAAGTAGAAGAAAAATGCAGGTGTTGATATATAGCCTGGGTGATCGCTGATGCAAGTAGGAATTTACAATCACTTTGGTACTGAAACGTTTCGACTTTACTGGGTTACTCCCGGGATGTGAATGTGAACGGTTTTTTTTTTTTTTTTTTTTTTTTGCGATACATGACTTTTTTCACTTAATGAACATCACGAAAACTAACTTGTCCACGTGGTGAACGTAACACGTGAAAATTGTTTCAATATGGCATCACGAAATCTACTGCGGCACGCTATATGCTAAATTTGACAAAATGCTTGTCGGTGCACGATTCCAACGATTAAAGCCATAAAACCATAGAGACCGCGGTTGCATTCCCCAAGTTCATTGCGTTGTATTTACCTCACTTCCCGTGACTGCAAAATGGAACATTGCGTGTAGCGAGGTGCTTCACGCGGAAGCTTTCGTGCCTCGGAAGGAAAACCCCAAAGGAGCTCAAAGGGACAGTTTTGAAAGTCGTGACATTAGACCGGATTGCATTGTCTTGCGTATATAAGTCGCCGGCACACCAACACTGAATTATCATTGAATCGAAAATCGTCGCATTGTGGACTCTTGTGATAATCAACATCTGACTGGTCAACGAAACAAACCAGTGCTAGAGAGGAAAAATTGCCTTGTGCGTAAATACTCGGGTGAGAAGCGTATTTTTTTGTGTGTGTGATTTCTTTCCTATTTATTCATATTTTATTATGGCATTATTTTTTTGGCGTCCTTTTAACTTTTGTAAATTTGCCAGACGACTTGACAAGACGACTGCTTTACGTTGCTTTGGCTGGTGTTGACTGAGGTGTTAGGCTTATGACCAGAACTAATTCTGATGTACTGAACTCAGTGAACAGCAATCAACTAGTTCGTATTGATAATTCGTATACGTATTTGATAATTTGAAGTCCGTGTTGGTAATTTCAAATAGGCCAAAAAGCTAATGTTTGGTAGGGCACATATTACGCTAGTTCATCTTAAAGCGTCAATTTCTTTACCCTCCGGGAAAAATGTTACAAAACAAAACATCGCCATTTCTCGTGTAAAATAGGCGTAGACAAGTTTATTTGTTGATCTTTGAAGTCGAAATTCTACATTGTCCTGTTGATCCGGCTTGCTACAAATACATTCATGGACAATGTCACATCACTTTTGGCAACGCCAGTTAGGCTCAGTATTGAAGCCTGAAAACTCGTGTTTAGTCTCGTGATTCGCCGGTAAAATGTTTGTTGTTTGGCGCACTTAAACGCCACAGGATCAGCTGTGCTTATTCAAATATCGCTCAGCGGCTTTTGAACGTATTAGGGTGAAAAAAGTCCGAAATCATGAAGGAAAAGTCAGGAAAGACGATGAATATGTTACGACTCACACAGAATAACATACCATGCCTTTCCAAAGAGTCTTAAAGAACTTAAACGCGTCTTAACGGATTATTTCGTGAGAAGCGCTAATTTTGCCAGTACTGGGCTCGCGTGATGTCGCAGTTTTCAGTTTCGTGACTGTTCGTTATTACAGCCCTACCCCCATGGTGCTTAGCGCCCAATCGTGTTGCGTGACGCGTGCGCAGAACAAGTCTGCCACACCGGCACATGTGCGTTCGAAAGTTCAGCAGCTTCACTCACTACAACAACGACCAAAGAGCGAGGGGATGCGAGAGGGAACCGTCTCTCCTTCTCTTAAGACTTTTTCCTTCTCCCTTTCAGCAAGCTGCTGAACATGCAACGCTTCTGAGGCGTAAGTCAGCACCATGGAACAAGAATGACTTGGGCGGCAGAAGCGTCGCGTCTTTAATGGCTGTATGCAAGAGTCGGGCTTTCATGGCGTTCCCCTCGGCGCGTTCCCAACAGCCGTCGACGGGCTGCCACAGTTCACATTACGCTTTACAGCCACAGCAAGAAACTCAGCCGGATAGACCTATCGGCTATGGAGCTTTTGGCGTAGTGTGGTGAGTTTTAAGCGACAGCAACAGTTGGTCTTGTCAGGCTATTTTAGAGCTTTCTTTTAACAACATTTTCCGCTGTGCGCAGGTCTGTGACAGATCCTAGGAATGGAAAGAGGGTCGCTTTGAAGAAAATGCCCAACGTTTTCCAAAGTTTGACGTCGTCAAAAAGGGCTTACAGAGAACTAAAGATGTTGTGTTTCTTCAAACATAACAATGTAAGTTTAAGTTTTCCCGTGGCTCGTTCTGGAGGTCGTTCGTGGAATAGAATAGAGAAACCGGTCGCTTTCTTTCGGTGTACACAAAGAAATTTAAATTAATCTGATCTTTATTTCAAAATCCAGGTTCTCTCAGCTCTGGACATTGTTCATCCCGGCCACGTAGACTTCTTCCAAGAAATGTATCCTTTGTTTAAAGAGAAGCTAAGAAAGTTTGAGGGAGACGTACAGTATTTATCGTTGTAGCGTGACAGTGAAATTCGAAAACAATCGACATCAATTTCAGAGCGAGGTTTAACCCAAGGAGTGGTTGACTATTCTGTCGCTTACATTTGCTGTTGTATATAGTGTTGTGTATCGAAAGTAGAGTTTATAATGGGGTCCTCAAGACGGGAATTCGACAGGAGACCTTGGTCTTCGCACTTGTTTCAATGAATATTCGGAGCTTTGCTTCAAATATCAATCACTTGAGAAATAAATTAAAGAAAGGTAGTGGCCTCCCATAGAGAAATTGCTGGACTGTTTTTCGTTCGGAATGAAAAGACGAATATTTGTGGTTTTCGGTGTTGCATAAATTTCTATTTTTTTTTTCTTTTTGTGCAAGATTGAGCGTTTTGAATAGCGCTTTGCGATTCGGCTGTTTTTCCCTCCCACCTGTTGCTCGGCAATTTTGGCTTTGTGTTCATGACGCCGACCGACATTTTCTTGTCAGTTGTTTGCCTTTGCCAATATTTGGCACAAATCCTTACCATATTCATTTAACCCACATCTCGTATTTCGGTCTGCTTAAATATTTCTTCCTTTCAATGTTGGTGGTGTCTGCGTCAATCTAAACGCAAGGAAGTTCGGCTTTCCTTATGCGCAATGACGACTTCCGGTCCGAAATACTCGATTAGTGGCAACAAAAGACTTTTAAAGTTGCCATTATGCGATATCCAGTCTAATTATAGATACGAAAGTGTAGGATAGTGCGGAACTTGTTTTAAACATGGGACATTTCGTCAGGTTTTTCCCAACCCTGGTGTTTTATTGTATTATAATTTTATTTGAAGCTTGGTTCTTGTTCGTTATGTTAAAACACGATAAGAAGGGATTCTCTTGCTGAACAACCATTATACTGATATGTGGATGTGTTGCACTGTATTTAGAAATTATAACCCCAACTTTGACCATGAGTATCATTAGTTTAGTTAGTGTTGTGAAGGAGAAATGGAAATTTTAAACAGGAAAGTATGTTGATATGATTGGGGTCTTCTTTGTTTTTTGCATTTAATCCGGAGAAAGTATTTTACAGTGTTAATACATGAATAATCGCCATCCTTGATGACATGAATGACAAATTGGCTGAAAAAAGGAAGCTGTCAATATCTCCATGGCATCAGCTGTAATAAAAAGGTCCTTTACTGTTTTTGAACAAAGCCCATGATTTCTTTGTGCTTTGTAATGTGTCCATTACATCTTGTTGAACAGAAATTAGGAGTAAGTTTCATACAGTAACTGACATCACCTTAATCCTTATCTTGCCTGAGTTAGTAATGAGAAAAATATGCAAAGATTCCCACAATGAATACCAGTTTCATTGCTGTTTGAATTACCCATTGTACCAGTCCAAGGCTTTCTAATGACTTAACTCTTGGCTTTAACTGTGGCAATTGTCTGAAATCAAGTTTCATTATTTTAAATTCTGTTAAGGAAATAGTAGTTTGGTTTGAACTGTGGATTTATTTTTTTGTTTGATGGTGATGGAGGCTCAGTAGCACCTGTTGCCTTGACGGCTTTCGTTAATAAATATTTTATGTCATCCTCTTACTTCATAGAATCGAATTATATCTTCTGCATATGCATTACACTGGTGTGAAATGCACTTAGTGAGTGGGATTGTTGTGAAATTGGTCCCTCAAAAACAGTAATTTTGACCTCCATAGTGTGATATCTTGATTCTAGTAATGTGTGGCTGGAGGTAATAAAGAGACCTCCAATATAAAGCAATTATTCCATGAATGCATGTTGGATATGAGTGTTGGCTACAACCAATCTAGAATCCAACTAGGGCGAATGGAATACTCATTCTCTTGTTTTGTTATCTATTATTCATGGTTGAGACTTAAATAAAGAAGGTTATTCCAGGTCTTGGAGAGGTAACTAGTTCCAAAAGGTAGTGTCTTGGAGTCCATTCTTTCAGGGGCACTTCTAGAATAGGAATTCAGAGAATTGTCAAGGGTGGTGTTCTTTTAGGACCTATTCTAATTTTGGTATAACAGAATAGCATCCTGTTTACTCTGCTCTCAATAGCAGACAATTTCCCATGCCCTTGCTTGTTGTAGTGTGTAGAGCATAGTCTTTATTGTGAGTAACAAGTAGCTAACAAGTATGATAACTTAGGATTACATTTACTGTAGCTCTCTTTGTTACGTAAATACCTTCCTTGACTTGCTTCTGAATTAGATACATAGTTTCAGAGTTAATGCAGTCAGATTTGCATAAGATTATTGTGTCCCCTCAACCACTCAGTTCAGACCATGTTAAAGTTTTTCTTTATCAGATTTTAAGAGGTAAGTCATAAGCACTGTTCCTAAGCAGCAAGCAGTAACAAGAAGTATTTTATTCATTCAAAGAGGACAGATTGCACTTAATCGCTGCTTCTGAAAATAGCCGAATGTGGTAACTGTTCATCAGTAGGATGCCTAAAATGCATGCAATTCCACAATTGGTTTTACTTGTTTTATATTTATTTATCAGATGTAGTGACAGTCTTTTCCCTGAGTATTTAGAGCTTCCAGTCAGCTGGTTGGATCATTTGGTATTTAAAGAACTTGCCTTAAGGCTATAGACCATGTGTAATTTTCATGCCCTATATGTTACTTTTTTTTGGCTTTGGGAGCACATTTCTAGGCATACTGCCAAAATGTTCTAGGTGCACAACGAAAAATGTAGTTGCACATGCGACCAGTTGGTCGTTAACTTTGAATCCTGTCCTTTGTAGGGCATGAAAAGTCGTAGTTGGGCATAATTAATTAACCATTAATTTGTCGTCCCACTGAAGTGTACATGTGCATGTATCAAATTGAAATTTCACCATTAAGTGTGATTGTTTCTCTTGTTTGGCAGGACTGAAATATCTTCATTCTGCTGGAATTTTACATAGAGACATCAAGCCAGGAAATCTATTAGTCAACAGTAATTGCCTTTTAAAAGTGAGTATCATGTTTTTAGCCAGTTATTGTTCCCAGTGCTTAATTTTGGCTGAAAGAAGGTGGGATGTGTTTTGAGAACATGAGACTGTGATCTTTGATCAAAGTCTTGAGATTCAGTCATCTTGCAGTGTTGGTACTGTATGTTGATAGCTACAGTGGGCATTCACTGGAACGTTTGTGTCAATTTCCTGAAGCTTGTCACATTGTAAAGTCAAAATTAATCTGTTGTTGCTTGCAGATTTGTGATTTTGGTCTTGCACGGTTAGAAGAACCACATGAGAGTGCAATAATGACACAGGAAGTGAGTTTTTGTGATAATTTTTAGAGATTCACTGTAGATATACAGGATCTGAGTTTTTGTGATAATTTTTAGAGATTCACTGTAGATATACAGGATCTGATGCAAAACCATTCTTTAATACACATGGACGTTCTTTGCTATACTTTCGATTCAGCTTGTTTGGCTGTTCATTTTATACACAACACAATTTAAAATTTAAGTTGTGTAGAGTGGCTGTAGCCTTAATCACTTCAACGTCCAGGCTTTCATCTGTAGTGGCAGGCTGGAGAGCCACTGTTCAAGCATGATTATTAAATGATTATTCTTTCATGTACAATTGTAGACATGCTGTCGCTAAGGGCTGGTAGGCAGCCAAAAGAATTCTGTTTATTTAGAGTATAACCTAGATACAGCAACACTGGTTAAACTGTAGTGAAGAGCTGGCTACTTTCCTTGTTTAACCAGCATCCTCAAACCTGAATGACGGCACTACTAGATTTCAATGAATTTTGGGGTGCAAAATACTGTTTCGGAAGGTCTTTGAATTTCCAAGTATGTAGATTTCAGACAGCGTAAATTGTATTTTGTCTACCTTAAAACTTATACATGGCCCAGAACTGTTAATGTTAAAAAGTCATATTTCTCATGTTGCTCTTGACAAGTATGTGTTTTAAAGTCAATAAGTTATCTTTGGCAAGTGTTTCTCCTATTCAAAATTTTCAGTACCATGGATAAGAAAATAATGATTGAAGGGTCATTATTTTGTCCTCTGACGCTCATGCTTATTTTAAAGTCTTTCACCAGTTGCCATAGTTTGTAAATAACAAATTATTTGCCACAGGTTGTTACTCAGTATTACAGAGCCCCAGAGCTTCTTGCTGGAGCAACAAACTATGGTCTAGCAGGTATATGCACAATGTTTTTTTAGACCAGTGGAATGAATGGTGTGTCTTCCATTGTTTCCCCAAGGTTGTTAATGTCTATGTTAGTGAATGTGCCTAAAACTATCAAAGGTCTTACTAACTTAGATCCGGTAAAGGGGACAATATTAAGTGCACCTTCAATAACACAGAAACTTGTGGATAGTGATTGGGAATAATGATAACATTGTAAATCATCAATGTTTACTTTTCTGTTAAAGGTAGTGATCAAGACCCATTTATTGCAACAGAAATTCCTGACCACTGCACTTAATGGCTTTTTCACTTTCCAGCCATGTTTTTTAAATTATTTGGCCTAAATCTGATCAGAATACCCAGGGGTATAGAATGGGCTACCAAATATTGCCTAGGAATCTTATACTCAGCAGAATTCTGGCTTCCTCAGCATCTCAAATTTTGATCATGGATTGGAAATTATGCCCAACAGTATGGCATGAGTGTGAAGGTCCCATTTAAGAGGTTTCTTTCTTTTGTGACAAAAACTAACCAACAGGTAGTGGAGAAAGACTACACAGTATCCCCATTGTTGTAAGCTACTGATTATTCTGCCTGTACATGTATAGTCCCGGGTTCAGCTTTTCTCTAACCATTAGATCAGAGTCTTGCATTCCAACATCCTCAGATTTACCATGTAATATACCTGTATAATATCATAATACTTTGCTAACAGGATTCTTGTTTTGTTGTCTTTGCAGTTGATGTGTGGTCAGTAGGATGTATTTTTGCCGAACTCTTAAGTAGAAAAATATTGTTTCAAGCCCAGAGCCCAGTTCAGCAGGTACAGTACTGTAAGAAAATCAAAGGCTCCTGTGCATCTTTCAATTGTCGTTGCGAGTTTTGCCAAAATTGCAGCCAAAATGCATGTGATAACCAGTGCTTAAGTGATGAAATTACCTATCCCAAGTTGTGTCAAGAAAAGTTAAAAAACTGGGGGTGAAAATGCGAGGAGAAAGTTAAGAAGCCAGCTCAGCTCAATCCTACCAGCAAGAAATTAAGTATATCCAGGATGTGATGGTTTTGAAACACCTGATCATCCCTTGTTGCACATCTTTTCAAAGTGGACGGTAAAGAGTCGAATGGTTGTTCTCAGTTACTCAATGACGAGAGGACCTTTCAGAGGCTAGTGGCAAAATCTTTTATTCTTTTTCCTTGTAGCTTAACCTTATCATCAATCTTTTGGGAACGCCAAGTCTTGATGATCTCTGTCGAGCAGGGGCGAGTGAGGGAGCCACAAAGTACATTCTTCAGAAAGGACATAAAGCAGTAAGTTGAGCAGTTGTTGTCCAAATTTGCTCACCACATTATTGTGTGACTGATGACAAGCAACTAAACCTACTGTATGTACACCAGACTTTCATTTAGCTTTAACTGAATGGAACATTATTTATAATTACTCACATTACAGTACTTTATACATGTTAAGGTGTTGTCTTAAGGTGTTGTGTAGCTCAAAATGACCAGCAGCTTTACTGGTGGACTGAAACAAAATACTGGTTGCATTAAGTAATGTCCAACTGATCTTCTCCTTGTTTTGCTCCTCCAATGAGGTCACTGTGAGAATGAGTGTGTTTCTGTCCTCTAGCTTATTAATTTAGTGGTGAGACAACATTCAATCAGTTTTTCTCATCTGAAATGGAAGATTAGTGCTTGCTAACTCTGTTTGTTGTTGGTGAATTACATGTTCTCTTTCTGTTTTCAGCCTGCTCTAGCAACTTTGTACAACCTCTCCAACCAAGCCACGCATGAAGCTGTGCACTTGCTCTGTAGAATGTTGGTTTTTGATCCAGTAAGTCACTCGCTCATGATAATAATATTAACTGTGTATGTCTTGTATTCAATTTATTTGTTGGTGTAGTCAACACCAGGAAAGCATAACCTTGATTCTCTTCTGTCGTCATAGAAAAAGAGAATTACCTGCTCTGATGCACTGTCACATCCTTATCTTGATGAAGGAAGATTGAGATTCCACACTTGTATGTGTAAATGTTGTCACACAACACCAGCTGGACGACAGTATGTTCCAGGTACAGAGGAAAAAGCTCCATGTGCTAATGTTAACGTGAGAATTAACAATCAAGTTTCTTGACAACATCGCCTACAAAATCACCTAACATTGCTGAGTAATGTTGGCTGAGGGCATTCAAATGATTGTGCAATGTTGTGAAACTTATACCAGAATTCAGAGGGAATTCCAGAGGGAATTTGCAATCACTGTTTACCCAGAAACCCATGCAAGACCTGTCTTCAGTGTGTTCAGTGCACACAGTGTACATGCAAGCCCAGGAATGTTGCTCAAACTGTGCAAATGAATGCGACATGTTGCAACAAGCTAATCACCAATCCTGAGGACAAAAGAAAAAAATTAATGTTACATGTAGTAAATGTTGTGTCAAACATTTGACTGATGCATCATTTGCTTGTACATCAAAGTCATTGGGTATGTGCCCCCTTACCAAGAATCCAAGAAGATTATTGCAGTGCCTTGAGGCACAATGGCTGGTGACCTCCCATTTTATGAGCTTTCAGTAAAATAATGCAAGGTGTTGTTTCATTACAGATTTTGAACCTCAGTGTCCATCAAAATTTGATGACAGTTATGAAGCAAACCTCTATTCTGTATCCCAAGTAAAAGGTCAGTCCCAAAATTAAGCACCTGCAAGACTTGTGCCATCTGGGGAACGTTTTCTTTATCAAAAGTTTACCAAACCTTTAATTACTTATAATTTCTAATTTGTCTTGCAGAATCACTTTACAAGTTTATAACAAGTCGTCACCACAGCTCTGTTCCTTTGTGTATCAATGTAGCTTCTCCTTCTTTTAAGAGTTTTCAGAAGTGAGTATTTGTTTCAGGTTTGCAATGTTCACTGTCATTAAAATTGTGAAAGTTATGAATTCCTGTCACTGACATGGCATTCTTAGTGAAAAGGTGCTCCTAACTGGAGTCAAATTTATGATGTTTGGAGTAATTCTGTTAGTTCAGATGCTCTACTCATGAGCTACCCTGCAGAGGACACTCGTGGCAGCTAGGCAGCCAAACTAATCTTAAACCGAAGTCTGTATAAAAAGTTAGAGCAGTTTGCACTTGAGTGTCAAAATTAATTATGAAATTAACAGCAAGAAAATCAAAATACAGGTTAAAAAAATGGCCTTCTTTTCATTGCATTGCCCCAGTTTGTGGCACATGGCATGGAGAGGTTCACCCCGCAATTTTAGTGCAGTTGTTTCGGTGGAAACTGGCCATGATTTTGTGAAGTCAACTAAGAACAATGCAAAAGTCACTCATGTGTTTTTTACTATGCCCTTCAATTTCCCTCACCACATTTAAACAAAGAAAATCTAAGTAAAAGTTAAAGTAAATCAGGACACATGTATGAGATATTTCACCACTGATTAATAAAACAATTTTCCCATTTGTAAATTGTGATGGAGTAAAAGAACTGAATGAAAGTACGTGTACATCATAGCTCTTCAATGTTGATTTTTTTTTTTTTGGCCTCCCCAGCTCTGGTGTGGCTCCACAGCCTGATCAGCAAAGCTCTCCACAATTGTGGTAGTTTGTGTTGCCATTGTTTTTAGCACACACATTTTAAGTCAAGCTTCTTAGATCATGATGGAGAATATACTGGGAAGATTCTTGAGACACCGCTGTGATTCAAGCTTTGAAGGATGGATCCATATGGTGAGAAAGGCTCTTGCCGGACAAAGTCAATGATTTTGATCTCATCAAAATTTCATTAGACCACAATTTTAGTATTACAATTAGGAACAAAATTAATAATTGTTGGAATTTTATGGGTTTATTTTTTCCATTGGTAAGAGCAGCTGTATGAAGTTTATTGAAATCAAAATAATGACACTTTGAGCTGTGGTATGATTTCCTGAGCTCACAGTTTAACTTTTGTCAATGTTCTTGTAAAAACTTGATGCAGCAGGCACTTGATAAAATTGCCAGTTGCAAGTACTAGTAACCTCATGCAGACTGCTGTTCTGTGAATAGAATTTGCGAAATTATATTTCCAGCTCAGATCTTTCTAAAGAAATGTGCTGTACATACATTATGGCTGTAAATATCTCTGAGTGGTTTATTTTGAGAGCTGAAGAATTTCTCTGCTTGATTTTTTTTGTCAGCCTTTGCCTTTTTTTCTATTGGGTCAGGATTCACTAGATTCTTGAAATAAGAATGCTTTTTTCTTTCCTATCTTTCAAAATGTCATTAATAATTCATGAGCCTAACAGCCTATCAAGTCACCGATAAAACGTCATGTGCATGAGCTTTATACCCGATAAAACATTCCTGGTTAGTAATCTTTATATAAAGAATACTATTGTTCAGACTCCAGAGGGACATGCTTTTTGTGGAATGTTTTTGAAGCTGTTCAAAAAGCTCTCAGCACGTGTTTTATAGGGTCTAAAAACACTCAGCTACACCTCGTTTTCTTAAACCCGGTAAAACATTACGTCTGTTTTCATAGGCCAGGAAAGTTTCTACAAGATATTTTTAGTTTTGAAGTGACCAGTTTCTTCTGCAAACTGCCTAATGTGTCTTGCTCCAGTTACATATAAGATGAAAAACAAACCTATATTTAATGTGGAGCAATTGATAAAAATTTAAATGTCCTTGTTCTTTCAAATTAACATTCACAAACTGTTGTTTTGAACCATATGCTGGCACACTGGCCTGGCCAAATAGAAAATGTTTGGAAATAAACATGTAAAACCATGAAAGGGTGACAAAGATTTTTCTATTTGGCCAGCTTGTTTTGTGTTCTTTGAAAGTTATGTTAAAACATTTCTTTTGTTCTTGCAATTATTAAGTGATGTTTTATACCTTTTGACAGCTGCATGGAACCTGTTTGATACACATGCGTGCTGAGTCTGATTATGGCTATTTGTTTGTATCCATGGATACAGAGTTACACACTCGTTGTTTTCAAACATGTTTAAGAGTGTTGTGTGGTTCAGTTAAATATCAACGCATTTGGTCACCCAATAGTGTTTTCACGTGTTTTGCAGCCAAACATTTTCAGTTTGGCCTGGCCTTAACATATGCACTCCATCTAACAGTCAACTAAAATAGAAGAACTTGTGAGAACATAGTTCCCTCAATGTAGGGTACAGACACTGCAAGAAAAATGTTGTTTCCTCAACTAACCTTGCATACAGGTGCATTATTTTGGGAGTATTCTCTTTATTTCTATTCCCTTTTAGGATTAACAGAACATCTGGAATAAGGTTTTCCAAATTAATGCGTGTTCCAAAAAGGGGATGGTTATTGCGGAGGTGACCTCATAACTAATGCTCAGAATAGCCTAGACACGACTAAGACTGATATTTTGGCCACCTCCCCAAAAGAATGTGTATTCGGTATATTCTGGGTAAACCGTATTGTTTATTAGCAGATTAAACAGAATGCTATTCTGTTCATTCCGACAACGGAGTAACTCCCAAAAGAAAAGGTAATAAAATCGGACATTCCGCGTGTTCTTATTTCCGAATAATCCCAAAAGGATGCACCCATAGTTGTTAAAACCCCGTGTATTTCAAAATATTTCTGTCTTTAGGAAGGTGCATATCTTCTCATAAATAATGGGTTTTTTATGTTGATGTTCTTTTTATAAGCCTCTTTAAATAAGACAGCTCAATTTTCCTTTACTGTTTAAGATATTCAGGGTTTTTTTAATGTATTTATGGAACTTCGCTCGATAATTTTTACCCTGTTTTGCTTCCAAAGTCTGTTTCCTGAAAACGCGAAATTCAGATTTAGCATCTTTAGTAATTTCTAGTTACAAAGCTAAACGTCTTGCACAATTTTTTACAATTTTAAGAATTCTCTTCATGGAAAGATCTTTCTTATTCAGTGATAGTACTCATGTTAAAGAGGATTTTGTGCCTGGGCTTTCCAGGCTCAGTGTTAAAGTTTTCTACTTTTCTGCTTCAATTTTGCTTCGTTTTAGTGACCTGCGCATGCCTTTAGACTTTTAGATAAGTCTGCCAGTCACTTCTAGGCTGAGAATGCATCGTCTCCACGTATTAGATGCAAAAACATCAGATAGAAAACTAAAGCCAATAGATCTTTTTACCGATATGGCGGCCATCTTGAATTCTATTGTTCTGTGAAAGATATTATGGGCATCCCATATCTTTCACAGAACAGTAGAATTCAAGATGGCCACCGTATCGGTAAAAAGGGCTATTGCGACTTGGTGGCTATTGTTTTCCGTTGTTTGGTGCTAGTAGAACCAGTCATGAATAATATTACTTTCATTTGAGGTTGGCTGAAGGGCGTATCTTCTTGTAATTACTTTGTTTTCGGTTTTATGCCTCCCCTCCTTAATTAGCAATGTTCTAAAAGGGCAAAGGAGTGGGTACAATTGTTGAACGCTAGGCTGAAAATTGAATTTTAACACCTGAAAGCCTCCAAGCCCAAGTGAAATTATGAAATTTGAGTATGATTGGAAGGGAAGGCAAGGCTTCTAAAAATCACTTACGTTTTGTGATGTGTTTACCTATGCCATACCTGGAAATCAGCTTTTGTTGTGTGTGGCCAGTGTAGCTAAATAAATTTGTATTATTATATTATTCCTCAAACAAGAGAGCTTAGTATGGATCGAGTGACAAGCTTAATTTTTCAATTTAGTCGATTTCTTATACTTGTTCCCCAACAAAGAGGTACTCATTTGCATTTTTTTTGCGCTGACTTTAGTTATGATTAGTTCGTCATGATTGGTTGGAGCAATTATTCTACTAAACTCAACTGGAAACTGCTTTAACACGCAGACCCAATACCAGCAAGGCCGTTTCCACTATGGCATCATTTTACTATAACTACGGTACTGCAATACATTTTTGTTTTCTTCGTTTTGGAATGCTGAAATCCCACTGCGTTTTAACATACGGTACTCGTAGTTTGCTTCAGAAAAAAGTGAAGTACTATACTAGTAGTAAAAGGATGCTATCGTGAAAATGGCGTTAAGACCTTTTATTGCTCTGAAGTTTAAAGGCATGCTTAGCGTAAGACGTATAGAAGTAACTAAAACAGTTTCGCCATCCTTTATTTATTTTCTAAAGCAAATTCAATATTTATTTAACGTTTAATGTGCTGTGAAATCAAGTTTTTCAATGCGAAAGCTCAAGCTGATATTATGTGGCGTCAGGCTGTGGTCGTTACTGACAAATGAATTGTACAAAGTTTTGCTGAAATCAACAACAATTAAATCCGCCCTTTATTTAACTACCTTGTGAGATTTTCCTGTGTGAAGTATCGCGAGTAGTTGCTACAATTTTTAGAGCAATTTGTCTTGCTGTGTTTCCAAAGCAAATTAGCTTGTGCCAAAGGGGAGTACAATTGTCACCATCATCATAGCAAATGGTCCTGTAATGTCAAAGACAGTTCACAAACTTGTTTCGTGGCGTTCTCGTTGCCGTCGGTGTTGTCGTTTCGCGAGGTCCTTAGTTACTCACACATTACCTCGGCCTAAAAAACCTGTGAGACTTTTTTTTTCGTTAGCTCGTGTTAAGCTTACGTTATTGTTTCATACTTTTCTTTTTTGTTCTTTTGTTTCCTTTGTGTTACGTCATCCATGAGTTTCAAGACTTTTTACACCAAGGATGAGCCAAAATTAGATACTACGTTCACGCCTCATTATTGCTTCTGTTCAGTGCACGAAAACAAAATCGCGCAAGAATTTCCTCGCACAGTTCTTTAGCCGGCATTGTTCTTCCACTTGTAGAACAGTGGTTAAAAATAAAAACTATTATTTATACTTCTCGTACACGGTGTTTTGCCCGTACAAGAATTAACAAATTTCAAGCTGAAGCGTTGTTCGCCCAACTATCAATCGATGTTGCACCGCTAATCCTAATGACTTCGGCCTCTTATTAGGTTCTTCAATGGGTTTTCATTTTCTTAGGCCAAAGGATTTTGCCTATTAGCAAAATGGCCGAAAATGGCCAATTTCACTGCCTTTTTATTTATGGCCGAAACGTCGCCTCCAAGTCCGCCAGATCTTGTTTAATTGCTTGAAATTAAATTACAGGCCTTAAACGTTCCAGAAAACTCCATAATAGGGCCACTCAATCTCGACGCGTGCTTAGGGAGAGACACTGGGAATGAGTATACGCTTATGAATTATGTATAAGGTATGTAACAGTTGATCCCATTCCCCTCTCGGCCAAAGTGGTTTGGTAAAAAGTTAATTATTATAGAAGCGTGTTTTGGTGGAGAGAGTCTGGGGATGAATAAACGTCAAGAAATAATGATGAATTAATTATTCATCCCTTGATCCCATTCCTCTCTCGGCCAAAGTGGTTTGGGTAAAATTTAACTATAGGAATGACGTGTTTTGGGGAAAAGGAACTGGGAATAAGTAAACGTTGAAGAAACAATTATGAATTATTCAACAGTTGATCCCATTCCCCTCTCACCCAAAGTGGTTTGGAAAAAAGTTAATTATTATAGGGAGGAAGCATCCTGGACGAGGGACACTGGGAATGAATATACGCTAATGAATTATTTAGGAATTATTCAACAGTTCATCCCATTGCGCTTTCAAACGAGGTGACTTAGAGAAAACTTAGTTATAGGAAGGACGTGTTTTGGCGGAGAGGGACTGGAAATGAATATACGCTTATGAATTATGAAGGAATTATTTAACAGTTAATCCATTCCTCTCTCGGTCAAAGCGGTTTGGTAAAAAGTTAATTATTATAGAAAGGATGCGTCGTGGCCAAGAGACACTGGGAATGAATATACACTTATGAATTATTTATAAAGTATTTAACAGTGGATCCCATTCCCCTCTCCGCCAAGGCAGTTTGGTAAAAAGTTAATTATTATAGAAAGGAAGCGTCGTGGCCGAGACACACTGGGAATGAGGATACGCTTATGAATTATGTATAAAGTATGTAACAGTTGATCCCATTCCCCTCTCGGCCAAAGTAGTTTGGAAAAAAGTTAATTATTAGAGAAAAACGCCTCGTGGCGGAGAGACACTGGGAATGAGTATTCGCTTATGAATTATTTATAAAGTATGTAACAGTTGATCCCATTCCCCTCTCGGCCAAAGTAGTTTGGTAAAAAGTTAATTATTTTAGAAAGGACGCGTCGTTGCCGAGAGACACTGGGAATGATTATACGCTTATGAATTATTTATGAATTATTTAACAGTTGATCCTATTCCCCTCTCGGCCAAAGTAGTTTGGAAAAAAAGTTAATTATTAGAGAAAAACGCCTCGTGGCGGAGAGACACTGGGAATGAGTATTCGCTTATGAATTATTTATAAAGTATGTAACAGTTGATCCCATTCCCCTCTCGGCCAAAGTAGTTTGGTAAAAAGTTAATTATTTTAGAAAGGACGCGTCGTTGCCGAGAGACACTGGGAATGATTATACGCTTATGAATTATTTATGAATTATTTAACAGTTGATCCTATTCCCCTCTCGGCCAAAGTAGTTTGGAAAAAAAGTTAATTATTAGAGAAAAACGCCTCGTGGCGGAGAGACACTGGGAATGAGTATTCGCTTATGAATTATTTATAAAGTATGTAACAGTTGATCCCATTCCCCTCTCGGCCAAAGTAGTTTGGTAAAAAGTTAATTATTTTAGAAAGGACGCGTCGTTGCCGAGAGACACTGGGAATGATTATACGCTTATGAATTATTTATGAATTATTTAACAGTTGATCCTATTCCCCTCTCGGCCAAAGTGCTTTGGTAAAATGTTAATTATTAGAGAAAAACGCCTCGTGGCGGAGAGACACTGGGAATGAGTATTCGCTTATGAATTATGTATAAAGTATGTAACAGTTGATCCCATTCCCCTCTCGGCCAAAGTGGTTTGGTAAAAAGTTAATTATTAAAGAAAAACGCCTCGTGGCGGAGAGACACTGGAAATGAGTATTCGCTTATGAATTATTTATAAAGTATGTAACAGTTGATCCCATTCCCCTCTCGGCCAAAGTGGTTTGGTAAAAAGTTAATTATTATAGAAAGGAAGCGTCGTGGCCGAGACACACTGGGAATGAGTATACGCTTATGAATTATGTATAAAGTATGTAACAGTTGATTCCATTCCCCTCGGGGCAAAAGCGGTTTGGAAAAAAGTTAATTATTAGAGAAAAACGCCTCGTGGCGGAGAGAGACTGGGAATGAGTATTCGCTTATGAATTATTTATAAAGTATGTAACAGTTGATCCCATTCCCCTCTCGGCCAAAGTGGTTTGGTTAAAAGTTAATTATTTTAGAAAGGACGCGTCGTTGCCGAGAGACACTGGGAATGAATATACGCTTATAAATTATTTATGAATTATTTAAGAGTCGATCCCATAACATATAACCATGGCAACCATAACATATAACCATGGCAACCATAACATATAACCATGGCAACCATAACATATAACCATGGCAACCATAACATATAACCATGGCAACCATAACATATAACCATGGCAACCATAACATATAACCATGGCAACCATAACATATGGACGCTCCTACTTATGGGCTCCTGTAAATATGTTGCCAATTAGATGAATATGGAAGCTGACTGACTGTCATGGCAGACGAAATGCAAAAAGAGTACTTACAAACACTGCTAAAAATAAATGCGCAAGGGTCTCGGCGTACAAGCACTGAAACAGACGAACAAGAGTCAGGACAATCACAAACAAACAAAGGGCAAGAGTCCACACAAACTGTTACCGCCGCTGAACGGTTTTTCGTTTGGGACTATCGGGGGAATCTGGGGCGAGCGGGTGTCAAGTTTTTTTTTGGAGAGAAGTAACGGTAACAGGCAAATTCATCAGTAGTCGTTAGTGCTTCCATTACGTGCCCAAAAGTTTGAAATATGAACTAAAAGTTAAAGAGAGACGTGATGGCAACACAAACACTAACAAACAGATGCGCAATAGTTCGTACAAACACTTAGATACTGACGCTCAATAGTCGATACAAACATTAAGAAACTGACGCGTCAAGAGTCCATACAAACACTACGACACAGACCCTCAAGTGTCCATAACGACACTTAGAAACAGAAGCCCAAGTTGGTACTAAGAATTAGAAACTGACGCGCAAAGGCTATGCCAAAACTCAGAAACAAACAGAAAAAGTCCTCACTAATAATTAGAAAGAGACGAGGCAAAATTCGAGGCCAATCCGTAGAAACAGACGAGCAAAGTCCATGCCACACCTTAGAAACAGGGGCACAAATATCAGATTCCAGGGACAGACACGCAAAGGTCTATACTAACACTTAGAAACGGACGCGCAAAAGTTCATATCAACACTCAGAAACAGACGCAGAAAACTAAACGCTAATACGTACAAGTAGTTGCGCAATAGTTCACATCAACAGTCAGAGACAGAACCGGTAAAGTCAATAATGACACAGAAAAGGAA
>BLFK01000890.1:7589-10089 GCA_014634185.1 Astreopora myriophthalma
ATTTTTGTCATCAACAAAGACCTCTGGATGAGCAAAAACCAAACTACACTTGTTGACATTTTTGGGAATGGTCACTTTTTGTTCTCCTTCATCCTCGGGGGCACTTTGAAGAATGCAGACATTAAGGAACGCTTCTAACTTTTTTAACTGGTCTCTCATTAGTGCGCTTAAGGGTGACACAACAAGCACAATAGAATGATGACGTTCAGGCTCACAGCCGCTTCGAACGTAGTCAAAAATTCCCGGCAATATTTGATAAATCAGCGATTTACCAAATCCAGTTGGCAAAACTGCTAGCGCGTCCTTTCTTTCAAAACATATTGCCCTTATGGCATCATACTGTTCTCTCTTCAATTCTAGTTTCGGCTTACCCAGTTTCTTTAAGGAAAACTCAATAGCTTTGTGAAAAGTACTCGAACAAGCGGACTCAGACGAGGAGTCAGACACCATCTTGAACTACACGTTCACGGCTGCGCAGTTCAACCGGAATAACAAGAATCCTGTTATCGGAAACGGTTTGTCCCAGAGTCTCTCGTAACCCGACCCGCTGGTCAAGGGGAATGAAGACTCTGGGAACGAGATTGCATGTGATCGTGTTATATGCGCCTGTTAAAATTAATCGTATACCGTCGAATAGGACTCCTCCCTGTATGGAAACTAACCGTTTTTAACGTTTTGCCTAAAAATGAATAATCGTTAAACGGATGCTACATTCCCGTAAACGGATGACAAAAGCGTTTAAACGCTTTGCTCAGAATGTTAAACGGATAGAAGATTCAAAAGAAACAGATGAGAAAACCATTCAAACGTTTTGCCCAAATAAATAATAAATAATAATAATAAAATCACTTATAGAGCGCTGTGTCCACTAATTGCTCAAAGCGCTGTACAACAATCATTCAACTATAAAATATAAAACTGATAGCTATAACAATAAAATTAACTAAACTACTAATAACTAAACATCATAAGCCAATTTAAATAAGTATGTTTTCAACTGCGTTTTGAACTGGTCAACAGAGGTAACACTCCTGAGTTCAAGAGGCAATTGATTCCATAGCCTAGGGGCAACTACAGAAAAAGCTCTGTCACCATATGTCTTTAACCTGGATTTAGGCACAGCTAAAAGATTCTGAGAACTAGAACGAAGTAAACGTGGACTATTATGATAGTGTAAAAGATCAGATAGGTAAGTTGGTGCCAATCCATTAAGGCACTTGTACACTAAAAGCAATATTTTAAAATGTATGCGATAGTTTAACGGTAGCCAGTGAAGTTGAAACATGATAGGAGTAATATGGTCAAACCGCTTAGTTAACGTAACAATGCGTGCAGCAGTATTTTGTACTAATCTTAGCTTATTTAAAAGGTGTTTGGGAAGTCCATATAACAAGGAGTTACAGTTATCCAGTTTAGAGCTAATGAACGCGTGTACTAAAATTTCAGAGGTGTTTTCGCTCAAGTACTTCCTAATCTTAGCAATGTTCCTTAAATGGTAGTGGCAGGAAACACAGATTTTTTTAACATGTTCCGTTAAGTTGAGACAATGATCGATAGTAACCCCCAAATTCCGGGCAGAAGATTTGGGTTGAATCTTCTCATCACCCACTTGGATGAACTCTAGGGTAGGCCTGGAACGAAATTGTGAGGTAATAAGGACAAGTTCAGTTTTCTCCTGATTAAGTTTAAGTCCATTATTCACCATCCAGCAGTCAAGATCATTGACACAGTATTCAACACGACGCTTGGCCAGTGAGAGATCATAGCTACAGTCAGTCTTAAAAGATATATACAGCTGGGTGTCATCAGCATAGAGATGATACCGTAACTTGTGGAGCTTGATGATATCGGCAATGGGTGATGTGTATAGGAGATAGAAAAGAGGGCCCAGAACAGATCCCTGAGGTACACCACGTTCCAAAGAGCGCTGTGTTGAGTTGCAGTCATTGACTTGAACATATTGCTTGCGAGACGTCAGGTCGGATTTAAACCATGCAAGCACAGTACCCTTGACTCCAAAACGATCTTGCAGTCTTGACAGCAATATTGAGTGATCTACTGTGTCAAAGGCTGCGGACAAGTCCAATAAAAGAAGTATGACAGACTCGTTGTTGTCCATTGCACACAAGATGTCATTCTGGACCTTCACTAAAGCTGTTTCAGTGGAGTGGAAGTTCTTGTATGCCGACTGGAACACCTCGTCCAGGTGGTGCGACATGACGTGATCTATGAGTTGGATGGCAGCTGCCTTTTCAACAAGCTTTGATACTACTTTTAAGTTCGAAATAGGACGAAAATTTTGAAACAGTTCAAAGTCGGCGTCAGATTTCTTTAGGATGGGGGATAGTATAGCAACCTTCAAAGTATCGGGCATAGTACCAGTGGATAAGGACAGGTTGACGATCTTCGTAATAGTGGGAAGTAAAACCGTGAAACAGCCTTTCAAAACTGTTGCAGGTAGAGGATCAAGTTCACAAGATTTAGATAATGGTTTCTTTGA
>BLFK01000890.1:15089-18852 GCA_014634185.1 Astreopora myriophthalma
GCAATGCCCAGCCCTGAGGTAACGCCTCAACACTTGGCTCTGAAAGCTCAGAACCGGCAATAAAGGGCTGTGCGCTAGATACTTCCTGGAGTTTTTTCAGCGTAAAGTATCTTTGCCTTGTCGAGAAGCGAATGTCTTTCCTCTACAAATGTGCACTTGCCATAATGCATATGCCACTCTAGGTTACAGTGGCACTGAAAAGTACTCACACATCCTTCAACTGGACAAGAAAGAAGACCCGTGTGCTCGTCAGCGGATGCAACGTTTTCCACTCCTTTAATGGTGTCTTCCGTCTTTTCTTGACGAGGAGACTGCTTGTTGTCAAACAAAGGGACGTCTTGGAAGTCTCCAGGAGAAAGGGAACTGTCCGGGAAGACTTGATTCCTCACTGAACCCATTTGTACTAACAAAAAGAGAGCATAAAAAGATAACTTAATGTATGAAATGAGACACAAGATTTTGTAGCATTTTGTGGCGATGACACGATATTTTATATTATTTGAAATAAAAAAAGCGCGAGAAAATAAGAACTTGGTAAAGGTAAGCAAGAAATATTTTTTACCTTGCAAATGAGACCATGGTATGGCCTTTCCTTCTCCCACATCAAATGCTTTCCATACAGTTAGACATTCCTCTTTGTAATGGAAATTATTTAAGTTACTCACTCCTTCTAGTTTCCCCTGCAGTGAAACTGAATGCTGCTTTGTGGAATCAATCAAGGTAACTCAGACACCTCTGACACCACCATGAGATAAAATAGGTCGTTTGAGATCATTCGCAGAGACTACATCATGGGCTTCATTGATGCAGCGAAGAACATGGGCTTTGATGGTTGCTGCTCTTCTGTCGCATGAGCTCTTACTGCCTTGCAGATCACTGAAGTCCACTCTCTCAACCTTGATACCAGTCGCTTCCTCCATAAGTCGGCAAGCACCTAACATGGTGAAACTGTGGTAACACCCGGGGTTGTCCTGTTGGAGAAAGGCAGTTGTAATCTCCGGATGTTCTTTCTTGAGTTCTTGCAGGGTGTGTCGTATGATGCTGACCACCACGTTGCTGTCTTGACTGCATTTCTTGACTATGTGAACGAACGCTTGGTGCTGCAGCTTCTCAGCAGTCCTACGGGCAACAACACTAATATCCCAAGAAATTCCTCTTTTGGCAAACCAATCAGCTTGCGTTTCCCTGAACTTTTGTGGCAGGAACTTCATTGCCCAGTCCTGTGTGATTACAACTGCAGAAGTTTCCAGGTTTTCTAGAAGACTCGTTCTTTACTTATCCTGTTGAATTGACCTCAACTGATGAGCCTTCCTTGATTCAACTGGCTGATAGGCTTGCTGAAAATGTGTACATCAAGTCGTCGCGGTCTTTGTCTCTCAGCTCGGAGGATTTTAACGAAGACTCAATTTCCAAGAAGGGCAGCGCTTGTCATGAGCGTGGTCACACGTCAGAAGGAAACAGTCTTCTTTAGCGTCACTTAGAGGGTGTGTGCTGCAATGATCTGGAGTGTGTGAGGCTGCTGTAATATGGACCTAAACCATTTAAGGAAACATGTCACTGAAGATCAGTAATAAAAATAACATGTTTTGTTGTAGAATGTAAATACACAGCATGTGGTGAAAACGGAATGAGAGTACGACTTTACACGCGTCCCCTTCTTTTGAGTTCCCCTTCACGACGAGCGAAGCAGTGCTTCTCTCTAACCGATAAGCTATGTTGGAATTTGCCGTCCCAGAGTGTGTAGATTTTTGGCTGATTTACTGTGTGATTGAGTCAAAACTTTTGCTATTTTGTTTGAAATTAGCGTGTCTTGAAGCGGTAAAAGCTTTAAAGACAGCCACAAAAACGTCTTATTGTATTCATCCCCTACAGAGACGTACGTTAACCGATTTCGTACAAACTCGAGACATGGATACAACGCTTTTTGATCAATGTTAACAACTCTAGCAGAAAGCGTGAAGGCGATGTAAGTTAAAAGGATTTCACAACACCAAATAACATAATCGCCACGATAGGTCACGATAGGTCACGATAGATCACGGTAGCTAAGTAATCTAATTCGACTTTAAGAAAATATCAAAGAACCTGCAAGATTTGAAACAACGGGAAAGGAAGCTAATATATTATTTGTGCTTACATTGACTTAATTCAGCATCTCCTTTGGTAAATATCTAAACAGTTTTTAGACAATGTGCCCAAACAAGATGCCGGCGGAGAAAGAAATGAATTACTGGGGCTCTAGCTTGATAATCACGTAATGGCAAAGTAACGAAACAATAATAAAGCATGGAAAAGTTCATTCGCTTCCAGGCTCCTGTCTGCTGTTTTGTCCGGAACAACGATTAATGTACTTAGTAATAGGCCCATCTTCTATTATTTGTGCCCGCTGTTCCGACTTCAGTTTAGAGTTGTAAGCGATTTGTTTTGTTAGCTCAGGGTAAATTTAAATCCATTTAGAGCTGGATTCATAAGTTCTGTTTTTGGAAGCAAGGCAAAACTTTATTAGAAGTGCCTGTCCCAAATAAGTGCCCTGTTGTCCCCCCTTTGAGCCTAAAGAAGTAAACTCCTCTCTCTATTTGAATGATTTACAAAGAAAAATTAAGCATGGCAATACTTACTTTGTAGTCTGTTTTGAAGTACTGCTTTCCCTCTTTCAGTGCCTGCTGGCATCTACGGACCCACTGTCTCTCACCCTGTTTTTCAACAATTGCCATCAGATCTTCAAAAGCTTTCGCTCCCTCAGCTGCAAAGTAGTCAAGTCCATTCAGTGACTTTCTGACTGTGGCGGTACACGATGACAAGATGAGCAACATTGTCGAGGTGCTGAAAGGTGTAAAGTTGGTCTCCGAGCAAAACTGGCGATACTGGTCAGTTATTTGCTGCGGAATCATAGATCTGATGATATTTGGTGTTTCGAAGATTTTGCCGTTTGTTAAGTACAAGCAGCGTTGGCCAAATGGTAAATCTTGTACAACATGTGGACTAGTTATAAAACACAGAAAGTGATCTAACTGTCGTTCATCCACACCCATTCTTGGCCTTTTAGCGGCAGGCAAGGGAACACTGCGCGCATGCTGGATTGTGTGCTGTCATGCTGTTTTAATTCTATACTCTGTGATACCTGGTATGAACTGCTGGATCATGGAATAAGGAATTAGATCAGCTATTACTGATAGTATCTGTCGGCGCGTGTCCCAACTGTTGGCGTTTTGATAAGTCTCCGCTAAGGCTTCCAGATACTTCTGATCCACTGAAGTTTGGGCTGTTATGCACAGTGCTGCTTCCACTGACTGTGAACTCTTCAGTGCCTGCCACAATGACGCAGGGTTTCCAGGAGCGATGACCTCCAGTGATGCCATGATAGCATCTTTTGCTTTCGAGATGCGAACAGTTTTGGTTCATGTGCTTAACTGATCCCAGCTCTTTTTGGTTTCATTTTTAGTTCCTTTGCTGGTCACGCGAAGGAACTTGTTTAATTTCACACGACAAAGATTCTGATTTTTGTGGTTGCTGGAGGAATCACTGGCGCTGCTGCTACCACTATTTTCTGTTGTGTATGGGCTGTCATCTGGTGTCACAATTGATAGGTTTCTCAATGCCTGAGACAGTCCAGTGGTGCTTTCGTTTCCCTAAAACAAAAGAAAATGAAAAAAAAAATTACTTAGGAATTAGTGAACATATACAACACGAGGCACAGTCGCGAGGAGAATGGAAAGTAGACCTGCTTTTCCGCGCGCAAAAATGTTTCCTTCCTGTAAAAAAT
>BLFK01000890.1:29522-34522 GCA_014634185.1 Astreopora myriophthalma
CGGATTCGCGAAGACGAATGTACTTTGCCGTCCCAGGTAAACAAGGTTTTCCAACACGAGCACTTCGTTCCCTCTCCGCCATTGCGGATCACAACATCTACATGCTACTATAAACTATCGAAATGAAAGACTAATACACGAACCGAAATAACAACAAAAAGATAAACTACAATAACAGCGGTACTTATTTATACTTTTTTGAGAATCTAGAATAGGTAAATACATGTAATAGTGCATTCAAGGCGAATCTACTTTTCGATCATTTTCAACTGCAAGAAATCAATTAGAGATGCACGGGGCTCGCAATGCATTGATGGTGAAACCGGGCCTTTAACTCTGATATTTTTTATGGATAATGGCTCATAAAATAGCTTGTATCTCTTAGTTCAACTTATGTTTCGAGAGACAAATTTAAATAACTTAAAGAACTCAGTTCGACTGCTTAAATTCCTTCAGGAATTTGACATATTCTTTTGTTTTATTTGTTTTCGTTTAATAGCTACCAGACGCTCCATTTATATCTCGTTAATAACAATAGATCACGTTTGTGTCATGCCTTGTTTTTTAAACACTAAATAAAAATTGCCACACGTGTGGAGTATGCTTGTTTGCATTACTTGTCACCGAAAAGTTGGCAAATATTCAGAAGTTCATTGCCAGTGCTTTGCTGTGCAAGGGTTGTCCAATACTCCGACATAATGAGATTCATGATGCTTTGTGATAGACATCACAAAGTGTCCCCAAACTCTAGTTCTTAACAAAATAGTAACAGTTTTGTGACACATGAAGAACGAGACACTTTGTGACACTTTGTGACACTTTGTGATGTCTATTGTGATGTACTATGAATCTCATTATGTCAGAGTATTGGACATGTATGTGCTGTGCAGCACTGGAAATGATCCCAAAATGGAAATGATCCCTAAATTGGACCCACAAAGGACTCCTGATGTGGACTGCGGGAAAACGAGGAAAGGCATGGAGTTTGCTTCCATGTTTTTATCGATTCAGTTTCTTTTCATCATCCAAACGATAAATTTAAAGATAAAAAAACCGACAACGAAAACTACAATTTAAATATAATTCCCATGGTAAATGATCTTGCAAAAGTTATTGCTAGTGTGGACGGTTCCATCCCAGCTAAAAACAAGATTAGTTGTGCCTCAGGACCATGGACCATGGACCATGGACCATGGTGCTGACCTGGCCCTTCAGGAATTTGAACCAACACTGAATTGCAGAAAGTTATTAATAATAATGATAATGATAATTACATGTATTTATAATAATGATAACTGATTTATAATTAAACTGACAGAAATAATCTGCACACCTGTAATACAAGAAATTTAAATCAGATGCCGGTGTATTTATGAATTATGACCATAAACTTAAGTGGGTATAGGGCCAGAGTGTATTAATGGGTATCAGTTAAGTTTGTGTCCTTTGTTTTGTTTTAGGCCATGTCATCAGGAAAAGAAAAATGGACTGCCAGGGGAACAGGCAAATGTAGTAACTGGAATTTTGCATATTCAACATTTCGGAAACCTGAAAATTGTACAAACTGTATTTTCTTGGTGGGAAATGCGTTCCTAGAGAAACCAGCAGAAAGAAGAGAAAATTAGACAACCCACCTCTTGTGACAGTGTGCTCTTTCACTGGCAACTCTCTTTTCTCAATACAAGTGAGCACTAAAGATGACCACTGTTTTTGTCTTGTGCCTGACACAAGAAGACTCTGTTATTACAGCTCCTGTAAAAACTTCAGGTCTGTTTCAGTTGCGTCTGAACAGCAGCTACTGAACAAATTTCAATGTGAGCACTTGAACAAAGTGAAAGAAAGTGTAACTGCAAAAGCAGAGTTTTATTTGACCCAAGCCAAAGTTACTGAGTATCCTGGAAGTGCTGACGTACAGAGCACAATGGAGGCTGCACTAAATTATTCACATCAGCTTGGTGTTCCGGAAGTTGTCAGGGTGTCTGAGTCAAGCTATGCAGTCTGTGGCATTCCTGACACATATGCTGAAAATGGTTTTGTCCACGTTAAATCTGTGGAGAGCAGATTGCAATGCTCAGTAACAAACTGCCGCATACTTGCGGGTGGGAAGCAGCTCAAAGCTCGACAAGTGTGTATACATGTCCATTTACTGTCCTGTTGCCTGGGCTTGTGGAAGTCTACTCCAATTGAAAAGTAACTGGAACCAGCCTCAACTAGTGCCATCTCAGCTGGTGTTGACCAGGAAGTCGAAGAAGCCTCATCTGTATCCAGGTTGGCCACCATCCGTCTAAATTTGTCCAAAAAGTTCCCTTATAATGTCCCCTTGGATATTATAAATATAGCTCGGAATACAGATTACAGGACCTTCTATGGAATGGACGGTGGTTGGCCTAGAGAATTTATTCCAGAAGAAGTCATTTGTCAGCTCTGTGGCTCAGCCCTTGGTGAACCAAGATGCCATCCAGGTTCGAGGGGAAAAGCACTGCTCCTCACCAACATTAATCCCTTCTTGTCAGTGGATGTGCGTGTGAAAATGTGTTCAAACATAGACTGCCAAGCAATGCACCAACCTGATGTCCACAAATGTGGTAAGTTTAACAGGCTGAAATCAGTATTGTGGAGGGGAATAATGAGATTTATTATTAGAGTTATTGCACATTTGAGTGCTGAGTTCCATTATTAAGATCTATCACTTGAACTATAGCATTAACAAAATTCTTTATTTTATCACTCTTTTATGATAAAACTGCAAACATTTTTCCCTAATAACTGTTGTCATTTGATATTCATTTGTAGGCTTGTATAATGCTGAAGACAAAGTTTTGATTGCCCTTGAAATATTCTTAGAATGGTGAGAACTTTTCAAAAAAGGTGTGCCACTGTCACTCATCATTGAGTGCAAATTGAAATACTTGGTTCCAACTGCATGTCAGGTTAGTTTGTGTCTTCATATTTATCTTAAAGGCTTAATTATCTAGACATGATTGGTCAAATACACAGAATTAAACAGTTAAAAATCAAGTTGTTTATGTAAGAGTGAATGTGGTCTCAAAATATTTGGAAGAAAATTATGAAGATGTGGTCAGAGGCACGACTCAGGTGCTTTGAAATGAGACTTCATATGGGCCTTTCCAAGATATCATTTTGGGTGGATCTTGTAAATCTTAACATACCAGTGAAAGAAATTTTCACTTACCGGTACGTGTTAGAGGGGGTTTCAATAAGCACCAACAGCGAATGAAAACTACATGTATTGCTTGATAGTCACAGATAATGATTGGATGACATTTTTTATTGCTATTGATTTGTGGATCAGTGTTTTTTTAGATTATGGCAATTTTCAAAGCAATGAATCATTTAAACAGCAATACGATTCAAATTTTTCATGATGAGGTGCTGATAAAAAAGCAAACTTTACTCATAATGAATAAACTAATAATAATAAACTCAAGAAAGCCCCTAGTAATGCTAATGTGTGTGTAGCATGAAGCTGGAAAGTATAAATTTTCAGGTCCTTTCAAAGGAAAACTGAACTTTCAGCACAATAGTTTTTTTCCTGTGAAGTATATATATGAAGTAATCCATATTGAATATTACCAAAAACTAACCCTATATCCTTCAATTAATTGCCTAACCCTACAGACTCACAAAGTACCTGTTTGACCCAAAATATATTTTGTGACTGGTCATGACTTGTTTGAATTTTCCTGACACTTACTCTTACACTCTCTTGTATATAATGCAAGCTTTCAGCTGTCAAAACTACATGTACAGCCCTTTACAGGTGCAATGTTTTGTTACACAATTTAAGTGCATTTTACCTGTCGAGTCTGTGGTTTATTACGACAGACAAAACCTTGAATTCTTTATATTTTTAACCAGTGACTGTTTCAAACTTTAATTTATCATAAATTATGTATATTGTAAATGTTTTTCTTTATAAATCTTTTAACAAGTCATGTTGGTAACATTTAGCAGCTGATCTTCATATTCTACCTTGCATTTGCATACAATCGGAGGTCACGTGAGATAGCAAGTATGCGATATCCGAGCTCAGTGCAAGTTTGGTGTCCGAGCGATCAAGTCAGATTATTGCGAGTGGTACAACGTCCACGAGTTTTCTGAAATCTTTAGGCACCTCTTTCACATAAGTGGAACCATGTCAGCTACAGAAATGCGAATAAATATTGAGGATCCGGATTCGCTTGGTTTAAGCCCAGATGAAGGAGACAAAATCTTACGAACTGATGACACGCAAGATACAAACATGGCGGCCACAAGTGGTGCGAATCCTTCTGGACCGCTTGCTGAAGTAAAGCTTCTTTCTTCAGCTATCCTAAGCCTAACTAAAAGGCTTGATAAATTGGAGGAAACCCCCTCCATGAAGGGGAAAGGTGAAGGGAGGGGCAAACACTCCAGCCAGGAACCTCAAAGCGAAGTTCCCGCCAAAAAACCTGCCAAGGGATGCTCTCGCTCCATGTGCGAGCAAAATGCCTCTGACTCTGAGGATTGCCAAACCCTAATGGAAAAAATTACCCAAGAGGGTAACGAGAGTTATACTGAAAGCGAGGATGAAATATTAGCGGAGATGCAGAAGGAATACGAGGCTGAAGATTCTATTGGCAAAGATATACAGAATCCTCAACTTGCCAAGCTCCTTGGTAAAATTTTTCGCAATCGCTTGCTGGGTAAAGTCCTGAAAGACAAACTTGAACGCCAGGACAGACTGGAAAACTGCAAACCCGCTAAACCAACGAGAGTAAATCCTAGCATCTGGTGAAAGCTCTGTGAGGCTACGCAGAAAAGAGGTTTGCAGCTATATAAGATGCAGCTGGCGCTCGTAAAAGGTATAAGGCCCGTTGCCCGCTTGACTGACTTGTCCATGACTGAGAAAAAAGGGCTAGACAAAGAGGGCATTCAACAGATAAAACAATTTGGGCTTGATGCCCTCTCGCTCCTAACACATGTTAACTACGAACTCAACATGCAGAGGAGGCAACTGA
>BLFK01000890.1:39522-44390 GCA_014634185.1 Astreopora myriophthalma
TCTTCTTGATGTTGATTTGGAAGCAGAATTGGCCAGCTGCTCTTACAAATTTCTCCACTAAAGATTGCATATCTTCCACGCTGTGTGCAACTAGAGCACTGTCGTCGGCAAAGAACATTTCTCTTACTATCTTTATTGAAGTCTTACTCTTGGCTTTAAACTGTGCCACATTGAACAAGTCTGCTTTCCTTGTTTGAATGTATACTCCTTCTGAAGTGTCTTTGAAGGCCACCTCAAGCATGGCTGCCAGATATAGCGAGAAGAGTGTAGGTGCCAGCACACACCCTTGTTTCACCCCGTTGCTTATTGAAAAGTCTTAACATACGGAACCACTCATTGCCACGTTTGCTTGCATACCTGTATGGAGTGCCTTGATCAGGCTGACAAACTTCTCTGTACAACCATACTTTTTTTTCCTAAAGAATTTTCTTCGGTTACTTATGCTACTATTAACGACACTATTTCTACCCTAAAGCGCACTGAGAGGGGCTTCTTCATGGCTAAAACTGATATCAAATCAGCCTTAAATGTGTATGAAATGGGACAATCTTTACTATTATGATCGTTGTCTGCCAATGGGCTGTTCTTCGTCTTGTGCCATTTTCGAGGCTTTTAGCACCGTGCTCGAATGGACAGCTATACATCATCTGGGAGCCTCTAGCGTCTTGCATATACTCGACGATTTTCTATTTATCGCCAACTCTAAAGAAAAGTGTCAGTTAGATCTGACTAACTTCATAAGTATGTGTGAATATCTTGGCGTTCCCATCACCGTTTGTGATAGATTTTTTGTTTTCTCCTTTAATGTTCCACCAAAAATACATATTTCCAGCAAGCGATCAGGTTTCAACACCCAACTCTACAACCACACTCCATGCAAAAAAACACATATTCTCCTTCAACAAAACAACAGCATGTTCAATGTTTACGTGATCACGTGTCAACCCCGTGATCTGTCCACGTGCTAAGAAAAATGTTCAAAATATGTGACGCTAATCTAAATGTCACACAACGAACAAAAAATAATCCACGACAGCCCTAGCTTCGCGAGGTTTTGTGAGTCACATATTTCTAGTTAAACTAATTCGTGCAGGGCAGTCTGTGTAGGGCAGTTTACCTCCTGTTGCTGAAATAAATCGAAACAAAAGGAAAAGTTCAAAAAAAAAAATACAGCATTTGGATATTTCCATGACTTTGTTTACGGTATGGTGAAGGAGCATGATATCGCTTGAGAAAGCGGTGCCTCGGGACACTGACGCATAAATTCCAATTGCTATTCCTGACATGCAATCTGAGATGAAACGCCACTGTTATAACGAAAAAACGTTTGAAACAACACGCAGAAAATGGTGAGCACTTTTGCATGATATGTTCCTGTTTGATAATATTTGCATGATATGTTCGCGTTGAATGGCGGTCATCTGCACACTAAAACACTTGAAAAAGTCGCATTCGTTGTCGAAATTAAGAAACGAAACAAAGTGGTCCACCTTGGTTCTTGGCATACTTCCTTTTGGATAGAAGAATTCCCTGTTGGAAAGTTAAAAACAGAAAGACACAGGTAAGCAAACAAATGTAAGCTCGGTAACAACACAGAGAACCAAGAACAAAACAAAAAAACAAGGAAGGAAGGAAGGAATGAGTAACATTTACACGCTTTGGTCTTGTAACAAAGCCTAGTTTTTATCTGTGGGGTAAACCCCAGAGGATTGCGGATTTCACCTTTTCCCGTCTTGGCAAAATCTGGGATGGAATTCAAGTAGTAAAATCCCCGATTGTCTGGGATTACAACACTCTCAGAACTTTATACTTGGAATTTTTAAGTGTTTATTGTCAGTTTGTTATAAGATGAAAATTTAAAATCAAAAGTAACTAGTTAAGTTGCAGGCATTAAATACACACCAACTCTCTTTGGGGTTCTGTGGGTCTTTATTGCCTAGACCCCCCGTAAAGCACCCTCCCGGGAAGGGTGGGGTGGGTAAAGAAAATTTTACAATGATACTGCTGCATGTGCTAGCTCGCTAGAATCGTAATAATGAAGTGACACTCAATTTGGCGAAATATGTACATGGACCTGAATGGCATTTCCGTAATATATATTTAATCCTGATAAACAGGTTTATCACTCACTTTATTTTTTCTCTCTTTCTTTGTTTGTCCAAAATCTCGACAAAGAAAGAACTTTACGCCTTACATTTCTTGCTTGCATTGTTTGCCCTCTAGTAATTCTAGAATACTTCGGTCTCTGATTACTGGCAAATCATTACATAGAACTCAGAGATTATTTCTTATTGTGAAACATATGCTTGCCGAATTATGTGATGACAGAAATATATAGAGATTGATTGTTACAAGGAATAAACGGCAAATTAGGAGGAATGGGGTGGCAATATCTGGTAACATGGGTGAATACATTAACAGCTCATGTCATGAATACGGGGTGTGACAGACACCTAATTGCATTGGTTTTGGCTAAAATAGTACAATGGATTTTTAATGTATAAAATAAAGCCCTAAGGAAATCTCTGATATATGCAAAAGGGGTGTGTACTTCCGGAAAAGGTAGATAAAAAAAGGAACAATATTGTAAGTGTAGATCAGATTGCGAGATTGAAAGAGCAAAGAGCGCTGCAAAAATGTGAGCCTGCCCCCGGAGAGGATACTCCCCTTTATGGGCTATACGGGGACGTGCCACTGGATAGGGTATGGTTTTTGGCCCCTCTGCCCTGAACAGGGTATAAAATTGACAGTGACTGTGGGCCTTTAAATGCAATAACTTTTGCCAATAAAAACAAGAGCTAGATGTTGTCCTTTGTTCCAAATAGAAAGCATTGTCCTACAGAGGGTTGGTATTTAAGTTTTTTTTTTGTCCTAAACAGGGTCAGGGATTCAAACCCCCAGAGGCACCCCTAAACCCAAATACGGGTCAAGTAGCCTCTCTCCTCCTCCTCCCAGCATGCTTTTTGAGTACAACTGATTAGGCAGGCCATCAATGTTTACGTTAACACTTTCTATGTTGGGATTAACAAATTTTTCTGAGTCTCTTGTCCCTGCTTCATGGCTTTCGGTGAATATCATCAAAACACCAGTCATTGACTTTCTAGGCATGTTGATGTGTTCATTTATTATTGAATCAGTTGCTTTAGCTATTGTAAATTCTTTATGAAGAATTATGTTTTCATACATAAATCCCTTACCAACTCTGTATGTTGACATTGCTTTTTCTGATAAATAATCACTATTTCTAATCTCATACTCAAGTTCAAGGTTTCTTATTGCATAATTCGGTGTCTTTGTTTTATCAGAGTACACTACTATGTTGCCAACTGGTGGCAATCTAATTTGCATCATTAACGTATTTGTCATTCCCTTTGGGTAGAAAACACCATGACTGTCTAGAATAGGGTGATCAAGAGGAATCTTGTACTTAGTGTTGTGAATAGTAGCTAGTGATACCTCCTTTGCATCTGACGTACTCTTTTCTCCAGCGTTTGTCCTTAATTTATGCATAATAACACTCGATATGCCTTGTTTTAACTTGTCTTCACGTTCTTCTTTGATAAGAAAAAGATCTTTATATGTGCAGAACAAATCATACCTTTGAGTATCTTGTAAAACTTCCCCACTGAAACGGTCAGGGACCATTCAACTTGGTACAGGGATTCAGCAATCGTATTAACATCAACATGGTAGTTGGTAAATATCTAAGAAAAGAGGTTAAATTACAAAGCGTTTACAAACATGAAATAACAGGATAACTAAAAACGAAGGAAGCATTAAAAAAAACATAGAACTAGGTCAGACTCTTACCAATTGCTGGATCAGCAAGGACAGCGTGGAATAAACTGAAGCTGTTGTGAGAACTTGACTTATAAAGAAACTTAGGTGAAAATTTACATACGGCAAAACTTAAGTGTTAATTAAAGGTGATAACAACGGGACTTACAAAGGGAACATGAAGGACGCTGAAACGGACTAATGAACGAGTGTAAATTACAAGGGAATACGAATACTAAAGGGCTAACAAACTATACAAGAAAAATAGGCTTTTAAAAAGACATTACACCCACCATATAAAACTTTCAACGATTGAACCAAATTTCTTCCTACATTATTAACAAGAGTGTTATTAGCATGCCCTGAAACATTCAAATCAAAGCACAAATTCAAACTCCCAGGCACTATTACTAAATCATCTGCAAGTTGAGGAATGTGAATATATAATGTTTCCCCTGGGTTTGTGCTTGATGGATTTATTGTTATTCTACTCAATGTTTTTTTAGCTTTTAATCCGAATGGTTCTTTTGGCAATCTGTCTGGGTTAAACTTTTCTGAAACTGATTATGACATATATTAAAGTATAAATAAGTAATACTTTTAAATGGTTTACGGAAACTCCCTCAGTAAGATATATTACAGCACTGATGGATATTGGAAAGGTTATGATGCAATAAACAAATTAGCAAACAGGGCCAATGTCAGTTCAGAAAAAGCTAAAGTCAGTGGCTAGAAAAACCAACAATATGGCAAATTTATTTACCAAAACCAGATTACGTACCAACATATCATTGGAGCATTGACAAGAAGGATCAAATACATCAAGCAGACTTATTATTTTTACCCCATGATACAGTTGGAAGAAAGACTTATAAATATGCTTTGGTTGTTGTTGACATAGCTACAAGATACAAAGATGCAGAAGTGTTGTCGTCTAAAGACACAAAAGAGGTTACCTCAGCATTTGAAAAGATTTATTCAAGAAAGCTAAATTATCCTGAAACATTAATGGTAGACCCAGGAAAAGAATTTATGGGCTCAGTTAGTAATCTTATGAAACAAAAAGGCATAAAGATACAAAGAGCTGAAGC
>BLFK01000890.1:62263-64763 GCA_014634185.1 Astreopora myriophthalma
ACTTAGTTTACCGCCAACTTTAAGGACTTTTGCATCATAGTACTGTCCATTTGGAGTCCAGATTGCATTAACAATATCACCAGGTTGTATTTCATCTTCCTCATCTACAGAGAAGATGTGACGAATCTCCTCATGAACCACTCGTAAGTTCTCATCATCTTCATATTCAACAAGGTACCAAGTCTCTGAAAAGTAATAATTATTATAGTCATTACTTAAGTATTCCAGAAGCTGTAAGTGCTTCTTGGTCAATCGTTAGGAGACTTTAACCTCTAAAGTTGCATGTGAATTGACTCTAATCTGGTAAGCATCATCATTGGAACAGGATGAAGCTCATCCTCTTGAGTTTAAATAGAGATCTGTGACTTGCCTCTGTAGAATGCTAAAAGATACATGAAGTCACCTTAAAGACATGTTGAAGACATGGACTCTTCCCACCAAAAATAATTTGATGTCCTTCTTCTAACTTTCAAGGAATGTTTTAGGAATGAGCTAAAGGCCATAAACAGTGATTTATGTGAAATGTTATCTGGTGAAAAGGAAAAGAGCCCCTTCAATGTTTAAAGCCACCAGTAATTCGAAGGTGCGATGTTTCCGCTCACGTGCACAACACTACACACTTCGTTTCTGTGCTTTTGTGATATTTCTCTTTCAATCACCATTTTCCCTAAGTACTTTTAAGTTAATAAAATAATTCTTAGCCAAACCATGCGGTGTAGCAAGGCACTTAGACGTTTAGCACAAGCGTGAGATTAAACCGTGATCTCTCGCTCCTCACTCGATCGAGCAAGCCTGCATGGAAATATTGAAAGCATGCTAAAGTTTATCACACGTTTTAAGACTTACCTTCTCTAAGTCGTGCAGGAATGTTTCGGGTTCTTGAAGTACGCCCAGTCATCGCCATTTTCGACTAAAATAATGTCTGATTTAAACTCAAGAAGTTCTTGCTTTTCGACATCAATGTGTGAAATATTCGAAAACGACGTGCTTCATGGGTGACAGGCAAACGAAAGTCCACGTGTTGTGATTGGTTATTACGGTACCACGTGAGGCGTATCGATAGTCACCAGTTCATCTCGCTTTCGAACCGAGTTGTGCGTTGAGCAATATGGCGGAACGAAAGAAACGCTACAAACAATATGTTCGCCATTTTAACCCCTTTGAATCCTCTGCAGCAAGACGAGCCATGAGACGAAGAGTAAAGAAGTGCAGAAATCCAACAAAGAGTGATGTGATGCCGATTTCTTCCGATAATTGTCAAGAATATTGTGGAAAGGACTTGGAAGTCTTTGATGGCTTCATGATTAACTCGACTGATCTCGGTGCTGATCTTGATGGCTCAAGTGTTAGCAGCTTTGTAATCTGTCAAAATGATGAAAGAAATAGTTTTGAAAAGGACACACAGTGGTTCAGTTCTGAGCAGGGAATCAAGGGAACTGCATGTGAAGAATTAGAGGACATGCAAACTGATGGGACAGCAGGTGAAGATGTAATTGAACAATTTCCAACATTTGACCGGTTTGTTAAGGATGACGATGATGTCTCTGATGATTCCTCTGATCTTGAAGGCAGTGAATCAAAAATGTGGGTCACGTATGGCCCAAAAGTTGCCATATGTTTCCCATAGTTTTGCTTTGGTAAGGGTGGTAGCAAAAATCTCTGGTCGCCAGCTGAAAACGAAAACCCTGACTTCCTTTTTAATATTACATAGGCATGAAGAATGAATGCATGAAGAGTACCTTGAAGGCGAGGAAATAACAACTACTAATGCCAACCCCAACTGAACAAGACTATATGTACAACTACCACAGTGCCAAGCTCACATTTGGACTTTTGGAGTTCGATGATGCAATTAAAGAAGGGGACGGGGACAGGCTATTTGACATATACAAAATTGCTTCACTTCTTTACAAGGCCCATGGCCACTTCAAGTATGCTTATGTGGTACTGTTGCATTTAGTCAAATGCATTTGTATACTACCGGAAAAGCAGGCTCTTAGTGTTAAATGGAACAGATTTTACAATGGTAGTGGTAGAGCAGGTGCCAATGTCTCCTTGGATTTAAAGAAAGAACAACAAAACAGAGTGTTAAAGTCAATGTGGAGAGCTCTAGGCCCAAACCTGGATGAGGCAAATGCAGACAGAGTTACAGGAACTCTAGAAGCTGGAGAGAGTATCTTTGAATCAATTGATCAGGATTGCTGCAATTATGACACCAACAGTCTGCAGACTTCTACAGAAGAGCACGAGGCAGTGGCTGAGATAACAAATGACTTACTGGTCCAGCATGTCTTCCAAAATTCGAGTGGATGAGAAAGTCACCCTTCCTTCCCAAAGTTTGAAAGGAGCCTTCTACATGATCTTGATTATAGGGATCTTCATAAATGGATTAAAGAGCATGTCAAACTGTGGGGTACAATCTATGAGTAAAATAACTCTTATTGAATTTTGTGGGTCGTACACCAATTTCTGAATGGGAAGCTGCTGCGACAGACGTTTC
>BLFK01000890.1:69763-82263 GCA_014634185.1 Astreopora myriophthalma
ATGGATTTCCTCTTCACTGAAATCAGAAATGGTATGCAGGTTGCCAGTCTGGGTTCCACTCTTTTATGATCTCCAGAGCTTCCTTGATGGTTTCAGTTCCTTCATCTTGTATCACAAAGGTGGCCACGACCTGGTAATCAACATTTGTCTTTATTGCCAGGAAGAAAAGAGGTAGGGAATACCTGCTTGTCTTATAGGTGGCATCCAGAAGACAAATGTCATTACCATATTTGCACAATAGCCGTCTTTGCCGTGGTGTTTGATGGACAAGGAGGAATTTCTGGCATGATGGGGGAGATGTAAGCTTGATTTCCTCTGCATCATTATCTTCTTCAACAGAATCCTTCTCAGAAGCCTCTTTGCAAATGTCACTGTATTTGCAAAAGAAGTATTTGTCACTCGGATTCTGTTCTTGCCACTCTTTTATTTTAGCTTCAGCATTGGTTTGATCACAGTTGGAAAATCTGCTTTTCATCATAGCCCGGTACATGTGATTATAGAGTTCTTTCTTTGTTGGAACATACTGCCTGCTTGTTGAAGGTGGCATTTCTCTTCCTGGGAACAGCTCAGTCCTGACATACTCTCTCAAATGTCTCCTCATTTCTTCCACACTAGTTACACCTCTGTTAACCAAGTTATGTATTCTAGCCACAATTCTCATGTCAACTGCCTGACGAATATCACCAGCCTGTGGCAGAATAACATTCTGGCTTTAGTTTTCTTTCTTTTTGATAAGCAGTCAAATAATTGGGAAAGACACCATTCTAGCTTACCCTGCATGCACCAGGGGGCTGGAGATGGGGATGGGGATTTCTTAGCCAGTTAAGCAACATAATACTCTTTTTGGGGATCCATCTTACAACATTAGCAAATCTGTGGGCGTCCAGTGGGCGTCCAGTAACTAACACGGGGCCGAAGGCCCCATTCCTCTAGGGGGGTCTGGGGGCATGCCCAACCAGAACATTTTGAAATTTGAAGCTTCTTAGGTGCATTTTCGGCGATTTTCAATCGATAAACTCATTGATCAGACTTGAATGTTAAATGAGTTGTTTTCTTTGCCAAAAACCTAAAATGGATTGAAACTGTGATTGCTTTTGCCCACTAAACGCATCAGTTAACACCTCCATGCGACCTTGATCTTGGCGGCCATCTTAGGTGAAGTTGGAGACTGGGAACGAGCAAATATCTGCAGGGTGGGACTGGACTGCTGGTTAGTGGTTACATGACGTTCCTTTCAATGAAATCAGTTCGGTAACACATGTTATGCTCTACACAAAGGTTGCTCTACATGGACAAAAACGGAAAAATAGAGCCCAATATTCACTTATGAAGTAACAAATAACCGAAGGAAACTAAAGTGCAAATAAGGTGATGGTGAGATGGTGAGATGGTGTGCAAAGCGTTTCTAGAATCACTAGAATCAAGTAATTTGGTTCGAACTATTATGAAATCACTGACTGCAAATTAACAAGAGCTACGTTTTATTTATTTTCTCTTGAAAAGTGGCCATCCACAGGACGGCCGGACGGCCACCTGGCTAAAACCCTGGTTTAGGGAGGGGTTCACATTTCAGCCCATGTGCATGAATGTAAATGTCTTTTTTGTATTTCTTTTCAACTTTTTATGACCTTACAAATCCTGGTCAGATGTACTTCGGTAATCACATTCTACAATACAGAAAATGCTAGTGGATTGTACTCATATTGTCGATATTGAATTTAGCGTTGACGTGTAGGGTTTATTCCATGGTTGATGTGTTTACAGTTATTTGCATGTGAAATAACACAATCATCAGAAAAAATTATCATCTGAGTTACCTATAGGCTTCCGAATGGTTCATAAACAACGAATTAAACAGGCTTGGGTCATAGTGAGCAAAGGCGAAAAAGTTTGATTCATGGACATGCGGAGAACTGAGAACCCCTCCCTTTAACAGAGTTGTCAGAAGATGGTACACATACATGTAGCTCATCTTTTTGCTCCAACCACACCCCCACCACACCCACGCCATTCCATGCTAATCATTAACTGAAACTCAGAAAGTACAACATTTGTTATAGTTGCAACTGTTTTATTTCCATAAATGAAATATGTACTGATAACATGTGATTGCGGTTGCTTTAAAGAACAAAATTTCAGATGGCAGTATGGGAAGTGATTTAAGTGATGTAATTTTCTCTTTGTTTAATGAATAGTTGCGAGGCAAGACTGGGGGGAATTGAATAGATAAGAAATGGCTATATTTTCGTAAAAAAATTCCATTCCCTTTGAGTCTCATCTGCTGACTATTCAGTAATGAAGATGTTTGACTGTACTTTGTATATCCAATTTTGATATTGACCAAAAAGTACTAAATTACAAAAGTTATGTGTTTACATTGAATTGTAATTTTGTTGTCACTTACCTTGCAGAAGAGTTTAGGATATAAAGATTAATGTTTATGTTACATCTATACTGGCAACACTAGCTGAACTAAAATGTATGAAATAAATTTTATGTACAAATGAAATTCTTGAAAGTGTACTTTTCTTTCAATCACTTACCTCCAAACATGAAAAAAAACATTTAGCATTTGGAAAGTGGGTATGTGAGATTTTAAGATGAAGCTGCATTTGTGAAATATAGGCGCTTGATGTTTGTGCAAATTAATAGCGGTGCTTATATTGATGTGTGGTGATTTCAGCCAGTTGTTGTAATTGTTCCGCTTCTCTTAGCCTTTGTTGTAATTGCTTGCTTTTACCTATCACCTGGAGTCTTTGAAAGGACTGGAGAACTACATTATCTAAAGAGCGTACTCTGGAGAGTGCTACAAAACTACATCCTGCAGCTCTTTCAGCTATTCCTAGGTCAATCACCACAGTAGATAATGTTTGACCTTGCGACTTGTGAATGGTCATTGCAGAGGGTTGTCCAATACACATGATTGGAGTCAGGTCGACTTTTTGGTGAAGAAGACCCGTCAAGCGGAAGTCGGGTCATGGTGTTTGCGGAAGTAAAGTAACAGGAAATTGTTTTTTGAAGATAGTGGAGGCGGTGAGGCCGCCTGAAAATGTTGACAGGTTGTGACGACCCGTCTAGTTCGTGACAGGCTGTCACTTGAAAAGTCGACCCGACTACTGGAAATGTCAGTTGGTGAGAGACTTATGTATGTGTATTGATATGAAGGTGATGGAGGCGGTGAGACCGCCTGAAAATGTTGACGGGTTGTGACGACCCGTCTAGTTTGTGACGAGCCATCGTTTGAAAAGTTGTTGGAAATGTCAGTTGGTGAGAGACTCGTGCATATGAATATGAATGAGAATCGTGCATATGTGAAGTGAACCAAATATAAATTTGAATGAGAGATAAATGAGAATCCTGAGAATATGAATGAGAATATGAATGAGAATCGTGCATATGTGAAGTGAACCAAATATAAATTTGTCGCGATACATTTTGTCACTGAGTGTTCCATAAGAGCACAGACTTCCGGCTTGCCTAATCCTAACTTCCCACGCTTGTACCGATTCGATCAGTGTTTGGCTAAGGGCCCAAAACTTAAATCTGTCGGCCAAAAATGAACTGCCGGTCGAACCTGTATAGTGTAGGAGAAGCTTCTCCATCCAAATCCATGGTTTGGCTCTGTCATCGATCGCGATCTGAGGTTCTATTGTGTATTGTATGACCGGAAGGGCTTCGTCTGGCATGGCCGACCGAAGTGCAGGGATTTCGAGCTGTGGTTTCTTATAATATTTGGCTGGCGCTGTCACTGGGTCTTTATCCAAGTTACAGTAGTTCCCTTGAACACAGTAGTCATTGAACCTGACTTCGAAGTTCTTGAAATTTTCAGAGATGTTTCCGGTTAGATTGAGTCAGATTGAGTTCTTCCGGTTAGATTGAGTTCTTCCAGTCCAGCATCATCAGCATCTTCTCCATCATTGTCCTTGTCATCAACATCCTCAGTCTCATCTCCAGTTTCACTGTCAGAACTGGCAGTAGTGTCATGCATCTGATTAACAACATCAGTAAACTGATAAAATATCAGAGTATTGATTACTTTATGACTGTTATGTCTACTAGCTGGCCACAAGTGGCCAACTACATGTAATGTAATCGGTAACACGTTTTGGCAAAAATCATAAAAATAAATTAAACTATTAAATAATTATGACTTGTAAATACAACTTGAAACACCATGTATGTTTTAATGTATATTGTTTCAGACAAAATTGAGCTCCTGCAACTGTTTCTTTGTTTATCTAATGATTTGGATATAGTTAAATTACAATAAAGTTACTACTACAGTTAATTACTACAATTAAAACAATAATAATTATTTTTGAAGCACTCAAATTTTAGTGGTTATCATGGATTCAACACAGGTGGACAATGGACTAAAATTAATGGTCCTTTTGATTTCTCAGGAATGCAAATTCCCTAGACTAATTACTATTTCCAATAATTAAAAAAATTCAAGTGCATGAAAAATTAGCTATGTGTATCCTGCATTCAGCTACAAAAAACAGTTTTTTAATTAAAGCAAAAGTTCTGTTCCGGGTATATATACATGTACTGACCGCTTTAAGTTCTGTTTTCAATTGATGATTCACTCTTTTCAGCCTCGAGTTTTCTTTTTGGTATTTCTTGTTTGAATTCTTGGGCTTTGTACATTGAACACAATTCACTGGAGAGGCACTATCTACAACATTCACTGGGAATGGAGTGGACAGTGACTGTAGGTACTGCTTCTGTGAGCACTGACTGTGTATCTGCCAATGGTTGACAGTCAATATTTCCATGAACACTGTCACCTTCAGTTACAAGTGTGGCAACATCTGTGGTGACCATCTCAATCTCCTGGCTCATCGAGGAGCAAGGCCCATGATTCGCTATTGCACTTCAGAGAATCTGCAGATTTTGATCAGTGATAGAAAAGAGTAAAACGGCACGAACCTCAAAGGAAGACATAAGCTTACACTGTATGTCAATAATGTCGTTTCACAGACAGAGTTTTAAAAGCACAACTTAAATGTTACGGACTCATTATTCTATATAAGAGGCTTAGGGCATAAAGCCTAGATCAGGGTGGGAGAAAATTAAAAACTTCCACGTAGCTTTTCTCACGCTAACAATCAGACACATGCGAACAACGTAACGAGAACAACATGCTATCTCACGATCTTTTTCCTGATCACGACGGATATTCAAAGTTAAAAATCTCGTACATTTTCTAGTATTGAAATATATTCCACACCAATGTTACTTAGACCTGACATTTGAAAAACTTTAGGTGTTACCTGGTCTCCATTTCAGTCTGATCTGCACGTGTGTAAACAGTTCCGTGGAAAACAAAAAGCTATAAATATTATTCTTACTTTACCTGTCTTCGCTCTCTTTCGCTTAGCTCCTGAGGAGGCGTTCTTTGTGCGACATCAATTGTGGGCACTGCATCTTTATTGAGACGCCTTTTCGTGACTTCTCCTGGGGGTATGTTGATATCCAAACGCCGGGAAAAGCATGTTGGTTCAAAATGGACCGAGCAAAGTACCGACGTTCTATTTGCTTTGAAGTTGGCATGGTGTTTCCGTACAAATCGCTGCATCGAAATACCTTTTATTTGTGATGTATTTGTGCAGCTTACGAAACTAGGGCCTCCCGCAACGCAATACTTTCCCTCTATTCGTGAGCCCTTCTTTGCGGCCATTGTGGTTACGAAGGTTTACACAACTCGACGTCACGAGCCCTAATTTGCATATTTTGGCCGCGCGTCGGTTGTCGCACATTTTGACTCAAATAGCCCAGCTTCGAGGTAAGAAAAATAATAGATTGCGTGCTTGACTATAGCTTAAATTGGAAAATTATGAATCAGTGGAACATGAACTTTAATTTTTTAGATTAAAAAAAGGGTCAAAAATTTCATTTCATAGGCACTTTAAAGTGCTACTATGATAAAAAAAATCACTTCTTTTTTTTTTCTGATTTTGAAAGTGTGATTGCGCAACACTTGACTGGCAAAATTGTAAGCTTTGATTTTTATCCAAGGCTATTTACTTTGAGTGTAACTTTTGCATTGCAGTGGATTTCAGTGTTCCATTGATAAATTACTGTACTTCCAGCAAAACGAAGTAATCTGTTATCATTTAATATTTCAATATTGAATACAGTGTGAGTTATGATTGAAATTACCTCCTACAACAGCATCATGTGGGTTTCTCTTGCACACTTCCAACTTCCAATTGTCATGGATCATTTCAAAAGCTGAAAGGGCGTCTTCAGAAAGAAAGAACTGTGCTCTGTTGACAGTGACTGTTTTCATCTTACTATTTTCCTCTATTGTGTAGGTAGTCTCCCTGTGTATATACAAATCTGCGAGAAAATCAACTGGTAAACAAAGAAATAAATGAGTATTAGAACTTCTTATTTTGGAGTATGGTTGTGTGTGTGTGTTTTTTTTATAAGGCAAGTAATACAGACCATTAAGGACAAAACTTGTTGCAAATGAAAGAGATTAAGAGGTAATTGAAATAAAAGCTATATAAGTGTTGTTAACTTTAGTTTCCAGTGAAAATGATGGTCTAATTTTGTCTGTAGTACACTACATAGGGATGCTTTCTGGGTATACAGTATTGTGCAAAAGTAATGAGAGCGAAATGCGCGAATTTCGTTTTTTGTCCCGGCGAACTTTCGACGAAATTTCGCTCGAAAATTCGAGCGTCCTTTCGCGATGTTTCCAGCGTCATTTCGCTAAAACAAAGAGAGAAAATTCGCCGCATTTTCGAGACCAGCGCGAAAATTCGCTCAAACAAAAGCGTAATTTCGCTTGTTGTACGCGAAATTTCGTAGTGTAGTTTGCAAAGATCGATCACATCGATCGGCTATATAGTTTTGTACATGTAAACAACTGCAGTCACTTTGAAAGCACTTTGATGATCAGTACATGTATTTTGGAGATAGTTAAGAAGCGTCCGTTTAAGTGTCCGTTTAAGTGTCCGTTTCACTTCTCTACAAAATTCGCCCTTTGTAATGTGTTTTATTCATCTTTCTTGGAAGAGAAGACTCGACAAAACATGGAATTTCAATCCTTTGGTCGTGAGGACAAACTATTGTCAACAACGCAAAGCCTGTAAATAAAGGAGCCAGCGAGTGTTATCTTTTAGCGTCACAGCGGCAAAAATGGTTTTCGGGTCTACATTTGTATTACACCACAAGTGTTTATAGACATGATGAAAAAATGTTAAATTTTAGGTGAAAAGTTTACTTACCTTTTTCAGGATAGCTTTTAACTTTTTAACAGGTGCCGGCAAGTCACCGCAGTGAAAAACCATCAGTGGTTCCATTTCCATTCGATGGAAAACTTTGAACTCAGCGGTAAAAGACTTAAATACATAGCTTAAACACCTTGTGCGATCGCAGCTTCTTTGTTATAGGGAAGAGCACTGTACGATGCCTTTCAACTTTCATTCCACACACGTGCGAGTTGTCATGTTTTTGTCACGACAGCAACAGGCCAGGGTGTAAACGAGCCTCTCTCCTCCGGCGGGAGCCGCTCGGTCAACCCTCTCAGCTTTTGCGCCTGCACTCACTTCGTTCAGCGGATATACATAACACCTCTTCCTGAGCGCGGTAAGTTGACCAGAGTGCCGGTGGATTTTAACCTTTTCACCAAACGTGCAACACTTGGAAAGCTGACGATTAAGCCTTCTTTTTTTAAAACCCTAAATATTCCAGCTGGGTGGAGGCCTTCCTTGTGTAGAAGCTCAATTCGAGTTTTCGCGTAAGTTGACACTTTCGGCATGGTTAACCTGAGATAGCTTGAAGGCAGGCTGATTACGACTGTGAGCTTTGAACTAACATACATTTTGTCGTCATGGTAATGAGTAAAGAATCTCAACGTCGTGCGGAGCCTGGGTTCTAGGTTTGTTATGAGCAGCTGGTACATGTATAAAGGCGGTGTTACACTGTGAAATGTTTCGCGCAACTTTTCTCGCAATGTTTTGGCGACATTGTGGTGAGACACGTTGCACCAAACATTTCACAGTGTAACAGCACCTTAAGAAAGAAACTTTTAGCTTGGAAACCTTGGGACTGTAAAACAAGCATGAGGTCTAGTTTGTCTGGACATTAGCATGGTAAGTTTGAAAGAAAAAGCACTTAATAGGGTGAGGTGTTGCTTTCTATCCCGCTAGGAATATGCACAGAAGCTATACCAAAAGAACGACTTTTCGCTCGAAAATTCGAAGGAAAATTCGGAAGAGCGAATTTTCGCTCGAAATATCGGAACGAATTATCAGTGAAAGCGAATTTTCGCTCGAAATTTCGGAACGAATTATCGGTCAAAGGGAATTATCGCTCGAAAATTCGCGTTAACTACAACAATAGGCATTGCGAAAATTCGGCGAATTTTCTCTGAAGTTTCGCGCTGGACAAAAATTCGCCATTTTTCGTCGAAAAGCCCCGAAATTCGCGAATTTCGTCGAATTACGCTCTCATTACTTTTGCACAATACTGTATGTGTTTATAGTGGATTTGTTACTGAGAATGGTAATTAAGTTCTATTTTGAGGTAATTGTTGTTCCAGCTAATGAAATGGTACAATGTACAATAATTATTGATCATACCAAGTTGCTCTTTGAAATGTTCAACGTCGTTGCATTCCTCCTGGTCCAAAATGTTGTCACGCATCTTGCAGAAGACTGGTCGAGGAAAAAACCACAACATCCTTGAGGTGAATCCTTTTGCATTGTTTGAAATATCTTATATCACAGGGAATGCTGTATAAGGTTGGGTGAAGCCAAAGAGAGTGAATGTAATCCTCTGCATATTGAAGTTTGCATTTCCAGTTACTGAAATAAAAGAATGGTCAAATAAATTAAAAAAAAAAACGTTTGCATTTCTTTTGTTTTGCCCATGGAAGAAAAAATTTATGATATCCAAAAAAATATTGTTTACATCAGTGGCATGTGCCATTTAAAGACCTAGCTTATTATTTGACTGGATGAATTAAACAAAGTAGTCCTGGAGTGAAGGTGGGTTAAGCTCAAAATATGAAGAAGTTTGATTACCATAAAGGCAGGTTAGTGCATTGTGTAAGATTGCACATACTATATACATTTTACCAACACTGCTCGCACATATTTTCAGATTTTTCTTGAAGTCTACAAACTTAAAGTAGTTGGTTATATCTCCAAAGAGCCATTCCACTGAAATCCTTACTGTGCTCATGGCAGCATTGAATGCTTGCATGTGCGGTGTTATTATGGCTCCTTTGAAGGGACCCTGAACGCCATATTTCGTGTTGTTGTTTAGTCACGTAGCGTGACACATTGTGCACGCTGTCGTTTCGCTTTGCTTGCACACTGTTGTTTAGTCATTGTCACACGGTTCGCGCATAATTAGCTTGCTACCTATATTACCGCTTTGTATTCGCATCTTGTCTTCGGTCAGTAAACGTGATCTCTTCTGCTCGGAGTTTTGGCTTAACTTACTGGCGTGGTGGCAGCACCGACTCTTTCTGGTGTACCCTCAGGGGATATGCTGGGTCACCATACAGACATAATGGGTGACTGGCTGGGGTGAATGCATGATGTTGTAACTCTTGTAAAAGGCCAGACTCTGCTACCCCTCCGGAGTCATGTCTTCTCCCCTCTACAGTGACAAGAATAAATGTTAAGTGATTAAGTGTCTTATAAAGGTATGTGGAAAGGTCTGTCTTTCTTTAGGTGGGGGAGGGGTTGGGGGAGTGGATAGATCAAATAGATATTGCCTCATGTTAAATGTTTCTTAAGCCACTCCTCTTTGCAACACTGTCAACATGACTGTAATAAGAAGATACAGTCAATAGGAGTTCGGTAAGAGTGGAGTTATACTGAGGTTTATTGGACGCGATTGATAACTGTTTTTTGTTCAGATCAAAACTTGGAAAGCTACTAACACACGTGATTTGTTTGAAGATCAGATTGCAATCATTGAATATAGAATTACAGTGTTTTTTCACCCGCCTTCAATTGAAGAATTATGAACAAGCATTTTTTAGCCATTCCTACTATTCTTCTGAAATATAAATGTAACCAACGTCGGGTTCGGCAACCACGGAGCTGTGGTTAGTGTGCGTAGAAGAGGGTGTGGCTAGAGAGGTATAACCAATAGGCCAACCAAATTCCAGGAAGTTGCAAAGGGAGGAGTCATGGTAGCCACTTAAGCGCGATTGCCACTCGGGAACGTTTAGACCGGACGGAACTGGCAAACGAAGGGACAATGCGTTAGGAGCTGATGCTTTTTGAAGTTTGGAGTGAAGGGAGATGAGGTGGTGGGTTAACTCAGGCTTGCAAGGAATCGAGGGGAGAGGAGGTCGGCCGGGAACGCTGGCCTTAGGCGAAGGCAGGAGAATTACGATGCGAGAGATCCACCGCTGGAGTTCTGTAAGGAGGCACCGGTGGGGATGGAGTAGGTCTGATGTTGGAGGAAGCTAGTCAGTCTTGCGTAGGGGCATAGGGATGGTGCAGGGACGGGATATTTCCTCTTTGTGCAGTTGAGAGCTTGATGGTCAGGCTTGCACACCATGCAAACGTGGCGCAGGGGGCAGTTTTGCGTTTTGCAGTCGTCATACCATGACCACGCGTCACAAATTTGGTTCCTAGGAATCAGCTGAGGATTGTTGGGTGGTTTTTTGGGAAGCGGTGGCCTGGGGCTAGCTTTGCTGGAAGGATCTAGAAGAAGCGCAGACGGAAGGAAAAAGGCCGGCTTGACAGAATCAAAGGAGTGCCCCCAAAACGCGAGGCCCAATTCAATGCTGCGCAGAGCCTTGTAATGGAAGGCCCAAACCGTGGACCAGTTGTAGGAACCCGCCAAAACCATCAGATTGTAAAAATGATCAAGGAGATGGGATCGCAGTAGGGAATCCTGGCATTTTTTTAGAATGACGGTGTAACTTTTCAACTTTTTTAACTTTTCAACTTTTATTTATTTATCTTTAAGTAGAAGTAGGGGAAGTTTGCTCCGCAAATAGCTGAAAAGCTAGTCGAGGCGGGGCAAGACAAAGAACTCAAGACTCAAGACGAAGAACTCAAATAAGTACCTTAAAGAAACAATTTAAACCTTAAATTTAAAACAAGCCTTGCAGATTACTAAATTAAATAAATAACAAGTGTATCTATGTACCTACTTTTTGGATAATCATGGGGACTTGACCCACGGAAAATTCAGTAATTGTGAGTTCATGAAAGAGCTTAGGCTCACCTGGAGCAAAGATGTGAAGCCAGTCTTGCAGAGCAATGATCTTTTGAGGGGCTTTGAGATCACCAAGTGATTTTTCCCCGGGCTGTTTGTCGGCTTTATCTCGACAAGGCAGTGTGTCTTGTAACTTGAGCTGTGCGAGCTGAAGTTCCAATTGGAGACGCTCGATTTGCAATTGTTCGGTTTCTTTCTTGAAGGTAGAGGCGAGGGAAATCATCAGATGACTGGGGGATAACGTCAGTTGTCGATTTTTCCAGGTGATCGCGAGATTCGGGCGGGAGACTGACTTTGAGTTTCTCGTCTTTTGAAGCTGAAAGACCTGTGGCGTGCTTGGGTGATAACACGGCCTGGCCGGCGAGGTCGAGTGCACTGTGATCTGGCAGTGAGGGGAAAGAATCCCATGCAAAATCGTCGGACAAGTGGCGTGAAGAAATCGTATGCTGGGATTCTCTTGTGCCCATGCTTCCAGATAAGGTTTGTTTTACGGCGAGTGAGGAATTACAGCGAGTGAAGAATCAACGCTAGCTACTCTTGCGACACAGACATGCGGATGAAAGACTACGCCGTAGTGTATTGACAAGCAAATAATTAACCTAAATGTAAGTGAAAAATATAGCTCCACAAACAAGGCTAGAAAAAGAAGTATTCGGAATTCAGGCTCAAGTGCTTAATTCAGCAGAATAAGGTAGTGAAAAAAATGCTGATCTCTGGGAACCCTGATCACAATTAAGGGAGCAAATGAGTCACTAAATGTATAGTAACAAGTAAACCTTACCAACAGGCCCATACATGTTTCCAATTATCCCGTTTGGTAGTGCCACTGATTGGAATTTTAGGCCATGAACCCTTTTATGGCCATTGTAAACTACCCTTTGGAGCTCTCTTGGGCGACATATAGGCCTGACTGTGCCATCGATAAATCCAAAACAATTATCTAACGGCGAGCCTTTCGCCTTTTACAGCATTGGCGTATACTTGTAACTGGGCGGGACTCATGACTGTGTTGATCTACTGTGTGATTCTGTCCCCATGGGTACCGTAAATTTAGTCAAGAACCGTGTTTGTGACCATACTTAAGACAGGCACTGGTCGAGGGAAACGAGGCAACATGTCTCCATACCGACAAGGATAAGACAGTCCTTCGATTCCGTCACTCACAGAGCGCTGTTGACAATAGAAGTTGTCAGGTATTCTAAGATGATTAGCAAGAGCAGGGATATCACGTTTATGAACTCTAAACTCAGCAAGGCATTCTGAATCATCCATTTCGCCAAGGTCAAATGGAGGGT
>BLFK01000890.1:89135-99135 GCA_014634185.1 Astreopora myriophthalma
TTTTTTTTTTAGCAAGATTTCAGGAACCACTAGCAAAATAATATGGAAAGGAGAGGAAAGGAACAACTTAAGGTCGCTATGTTCAAGTAAGGAAGTTGATTTCAACGTATTTATTAGACTTTGAACTTTGACAATACCGTATGCTAATCATTCAGATTCACCAGAGCGCTGGTTCCTTGCTAAGTCGTCAAATTGAAATAAACATTTCTTGATGCTAAACAAGTTGTTGACCACTTTGTTTTACCTCCTAGCGAATTTTAGCGTGTTCAGCTGCACACTTGGCGTGCGATCTTTCGCACACTAAGCGTGACATCAAGCACGCTGAGAAAAACAAAACAAAGCAAGTGTGTCCTCCTTTGTTTTGCCAATTAAATATGCGCATATCCGTGTCTTCAGGACACGCAAGGCGTGATGTGTGAGTGTGTTGTGAGCGTGCTATCACCTTTAGCTTCAAAGTTGTGTGGAGGGTCACATTTTCCAATTCTATCACACGACCAGAAGGCAGAGATCCCATGAGACTTTAAAAGCGTTGATGCACCCATACGACATGCACTCGAACAAGAGGCATGAAATCCACACAAAAGTAAGAGGTTGAGCATAAACAAGGATAACCATGTTTGTAATATATTGTCTAACAGTAACAAAGTAAGCAAAGTAGCACATGCAATATTCCAAAAACATATCAAAGCCTGCACTGGTCAAGGATAGCGGAAGCAAGGCTGTTTCCTTGAATAACCAGTTTGTTATAATATTTATGGAAGGTCTCTGCAGACTTCCAGCCTGCCTTTGCCATGATCTCATGGACAGGGACATCCTTTTCATTAGCTTTGGAAACAGTGCTATGTGCCGTGAACACCTTGGTATAAATACCGCAAATTCTAAGAGTGTCCTTAGTCCACCTAGAGATCGTGTCCCTAGCTACAGGTTTATGGAGTCTAACATAACTAATAAACAATTTTGTTTCGTTATTATGCAAAGCCTTGGTCTTGTTCATGTATCCTTTCAGACAAGTCAAAGGGCAAATTGTACTGTGTGGCTCATAGGCAGCAATGTCAATCCTTGTATGTGGGCTTCTGGGGATACTGGTCTTGACATGCTCAGCGATGTCAAAGGAATAATTGTCCTCCTCCATGGCAAGATGCTGTAGATCTAGGTAGTGTATCAATTGCCCTCGTTGACTCGAAACTAATAGAATCAGCATAAGGACCTTGTGCGTTAAATCATTTAAAGACATTTTTTCATTGGGGTATAAAGAAGATAAATGCTTTAAAACCACTGAAACATCCCAAATTTTGTCATATTTAGGTTTGGGTCTACGCGATTCAAATACCCCTTTCATAAACCGTGTAACAATATGGTTGCTACCAAAGCTCCCCCCCGCCTATTGTAACAATGGTAGATAAGGCAGAGCAAGCAGTATTAAGGGTTGAGTAGCTAAGCCCTTGATTAAATAGCCCCATGAGAAATTAAAGGGAAATTAAACGTGTACCCCCGACCAAGGCAGTGGTGCAACCCTTGGGGTTTTAGGGTATGCTAGTGCCTAAGCTATAAACAATAAACACACAAGTAAAAAAAGAAAAGCAACCTAACAAGGTGAAGGCTGACCGTAGAATGCCTCACCTTCCTAACGACCGCAAATTACAAACTCAAATCCCATAACTCACTGCGCACTAACACGCTCCCCAGACCTCTGATACGTGCCGGCAAAATAGTAATTTATGGTAATACAGTGCAATCACGAATTACATTTTGAACAGCGAGCTGGTTAAGTTCTTTGGATTTTGAGCCTGCCCATATTGTTGATATAAGCGAGGGCTGTGGTACTGTCGATCTGAATCTGGATGTGGCAGTTGTTCATATGGCTACAAAAACACTTTAACGCAAAAAAGGCTGCAAGTAATTCCAATATGTTTATATGGTTCCGAAGGGGTCCATCTCCCCCCATTTTCTGAGTGCCAAGAACAGCTTGACCAGTGAGCCCAGTGTTGATGCATCTGACTGAATTGAAGTGCTGGGGTGGTCGTGTTGGATATCTCGTTTGCGAGTTATGGCATTATCACGCCACCACTGAATTTCTGTTAAAGTGGGAGGGGATAATTGCATTCCCCCCCCCATAATCATCCTTGCTTGCTATGAGTGCGAGATATTTATCCCGCTCAAGGTGGCGGTAGTGAAGTGGTCCATGCTGAGCACCGGGAAAATTGGACTCCAGAATACCGATAACCTCTGCGACCTGTCTAATTGTGGGCATTTGTGTTTTTAAAAGCATAGCACAGACAGATAGAATCCGTTGAACTCCCCCCCCCAAGCGTAACTGTCATAGCAATAGAATCCAGTATAAACCCTAAGAAAGTTAATTTCTGAGAGGGTATTAAAACTGATTTCTCTGGATGGATATGAAACCCTAATTTTGTAAACAGCATGATGGTGTCGATTACATTTTTATGACATTCCAGGGAGGTGTCGCCTTGTAGATAAGAATCGTCAATATACCCAGAATTGAGATGTCCCATGCTCCGGAGGGTGGCGTACACAGGTTTCAATAGTTTTGTAAATATGTGTGGGGCACTAGCTGGGCCATTAGGCAAACACGTATATTTGGAAGATTAAACGAGACTTACCTGTAACTAGAAGTTTGATTGACATTCTATCACATGATGGACAGAGCAGGGAGATCACATGAGATAGCACAGTGCACGTGCAAGATCATTCTTAAAAGGTGTGGGTGTGAGAAGGGAAGAAACCCCAACTCACCCCACAGAGGAACAGCAAGTATGTTCCAATAAGTGAAATATTTGTATATAACTCCTATAGGGAGGGAGAATAGAAAGGGTGGGCATGTGATCTTCCTGCTCTGTCCATCATGTGATAGAATCTCAATCAAACTTCAACTTACAGGTAAGTATCGTTTAATCTTCCTATTCTATCACATGACTACCAGAGCGGGAGATCCCATGAGACTTTAAAGCCTTTGAGCACCCACATGCAAATGAAGAAACTGGAGGTGTATAGTAAGATGTAAACATTTACTACACCAAGTTTTCTGTTATGTGCTTCTACATGTAGCATCACAATGGAACAGTAACCAAAGAAAAATTTTTCATGAATTGTAACATGAACCTATAGGGAATAATAGGTACATCCTTCTGCTTAGCTTTGGAAACACTGGCTGCTATTGTTCTGTGGCTTGTAAACAGCTCAGTGTCGATACCAGATCTTTGCAGCACTATTTTAGCCCATCTAGAGATTGTATCTCTTGATACTGATTTATGCGGTTTAACAAAACTGATAAACAACGGTTGTTCATCACCTCTGATAGTGTGGGTACGTTTCAAGTATTCATTCAGTGTTTTTATGGGACATATGCGGCAGTCCTGTTTGAAAGCCTGGATAGTGATAGCTGATGCTGGTTTCCCTGGTTTGCTTGTTTTGGTGTGGCTAGTCAGGTTGAAGACACAAGAGGTATCACTAAGATGCATAGTGATAATATTAAGCAAATGTATCGATTGTCCTTTGTCCTGTGATCAGTAGGAGTAACATAAGCAGCTTGAGCGTCAGATCTTTCAATGTCAACGTCTCTACGGGGTCCAAGGTGGTCAAGTAATTTAGGACCAGTGAAACATCCCATATTTTGTTGTATCTAGGATGAGGTGTTCGTTTTTCAAAAACCCCTTTCATAAATCGTACTGTAAGTGGGTGTGAACCAAAGTTGCTGCAGGTATTCATGTGTAAAATTGACGAGAGAGCTGATCGGGCAGTGTTCAGTGTGGAGTAGCTAAGGTGTTTTTCATATAAGCCCGCCAGGAAATCTAAAGCTTCACCCATTTGTGGGGAATAGCAATTAAGTTTCCTTTCACCACAAAACTTGAGCCTCTGTTCAATGTAGGTCTTGTACTGTTTTTGGGTGCCGGGGCGCCATGAGGATGTTGGCAACGTGTCCAGAAATATTGTAGTTTGTGAAGGAATTCCTGAGACAGGAGATACCATCAATTTCAGTTTTCTCCACAGAGGGTGGGGTTTCTGATGTCCTGGGTGTTGAAGGAGGTTCTTGGCTGGGTTCAGGATCCATGGGGTTTTGTAAAGATGCCGAAGAAGAAATGGGAACCATGGTTGGCTTGGCCATAACGGGACAATGAGAATGCCTGTTGCCTTGTCCTTGTTGATTTTCTAGAGGCATCGCGGGATCAGGCTGAAAGATGGAAATGCATAAAAATGAAAAGGATGCCAATTTTGTGAAAAGGTGTCTACAAAAGATCACCCAGGGTCTGGTTGCCAGGAACAGTAGGTGTCAAACAAGTCTATAGTAAGCTCAGGGTATTCTGCAGTGATTTCCTGGAAAGCTCCAGTGTTCAAAGCCCACTCGTGCTAGTCATTGAAATGGTGCGACTGTTCATCTGCATCAATATTTGATATTCCAGGAAAATGGACAGCAGAGACCCATATCTCCCGAGAGATTGACCATCCCCACAGATCTTTAGCTAGTTGGTTTAACTCAAGAGATTTAGAACCCCCCATGTTATTAACATAGGCAACTGCTGTTGTGTTGTCTAACTACAGCTGAATATGTATTCCCCTAGTATGATCTGCAAAGGATTTAAGGCTAAAAAATGCTGCCTGCAGTTCTAACAGATTGATGTGCTTTAAAGCCTCCGATGGGGTCCACCTCCCCCAGTCTTTCTTCCATCAAATACTGCTCCCCGTCCCTCTTTTGGAGGCATCTGCCTGTATAATCATTGAGGGTGTAGGGTAGCAGATGTGCTTCTGGGCCCGTGGTGCATATGTAGTCCACCAAAGCAGTTCCTGAATTGATGCCTCGGACAATTCCATTGGCATATTGAAATCCCCTGCATTGGCTGCAAATGCATTTGTTTTATCATGTTCAAGTACCCAGTAGTGGAGAGGTTCATACTCTGCCCCTGGGAACAAGGAGACGATGAGGCCAATTACCCTGGCTACATCTAAAATAAGGGGTGTGGCCTTCTGAACCAACTGGCGGCAAGCTTTGACAATCTTATCTATCTTTTCTGGTGTTGGTGAGATTGTCATTTTTACTGAGTCGAGAATAAAACCAAGGAATGTCAGTGTTTGAGTGGGCAGAAATACTGATTTGTTGGGGTGAATGTAAAAACCTAGTTCAGTGAACAGGTTCACAGTGCTAACAATGTTAAGCTTGCATTCATCCCTGGTGTCACCTTGCAAATAGGAGTCATCAATATAACCCATACTTATATGGCCCTGGTTGTGCAGTGTAGAATAAACTGGCTTAAGCATCTTTGTAAAAAGGCTGGAGCACTCTAGAGGCCATTAGGGAGGCAAGTACAGTATTGTTCAAAAGTAATGCAAAGGTATTTCAACCAAAAAATATCGAATTTTCGATGGAAGTGAATTTTCAACAAAAAGTCATGATAATTCGCAAGGCCTATTGTTTCCAACTACGCGAATTTTCGAACGACAATTCCCTCGGAACTAAAATTGACTTATATAAATGACTTCTAACGATGTAATTTTACGCCAACTGGGCAAAAACTCTCTGACTGCCTGCGTGAAAGGTCATAAGGTCGGGTAAAAATGCAATGTTACCATGTGAACTTACCCCAATGTTTACTGTTTGTTTGTGGTCCCCTTTTTTCCGACCCCGAGGAGGTTGGCCTTTGGATAAAAAATCGTTTCTCCCCCGACAGGGAGCATAGCGGTTGTTGCTGTGGTGTCCGTATATTTTTCTACTGCCAAGACGATTATTTCTATCATGGCTGTGACTAGCCGGTGGGGCTGAGGGACGCACTTTTTTAGTGAGTCGGTTGGCATCTGTGATATCTTTTGCCAACTTGGAGAGGTCTCCAAATAGGTACTTGTATGTCTGGTCAACCGGTGAGCTACTGCATAATGCATCATAGTCTTTATTAAGGTCATTCATCATCGCTTGTCGTCGGGCGGTGTTCAAATCGTGGTGACCTTGAAGTGTGAGCACGACAGCATCAGTCATGAACTTGACAAAATCCTTGTTGTCCTTCAATGCAGATTCAAGGACTAGGTCTGTTGCTTTCATCATGGCGACTGTGCCCGCCATCAGCGCATTCTGTGATTGTTGGGTTCTGGAGTCGTTTGTCCTCGACGTAGCGGATATTTGGTTCCATATTAGGTGATTTACACGGGGCGTTCTGAGGCCTGTCACGTTTTGTGGTTGAGGGTGAAGATCAATCTTCGATTGGATCTTCTCGTCCAGCGACTTCTCTTTCAAAAGAGAGTTTACCATACCTGTCAGACCCTTGCTGGCAGCCGGGCCAGTTTTCTCACTGGCATCTAGATCGCAAGCGATATCAGCCAAAACATTTGGTTCCGATGACCCGCTAGCTGTTAGCGCCGCTACTCGTTCGTCAAGTGACTCCGTGACATTGTTTTCCCTCTCAGGGGATCCGTCGCTAAATTCAGCGGGCTCACTTGTGACCTTCCACGGTAAAACGTACATTGACGCTTTTTCGTTAAATGACTAAAAACTAACGCCTAACGAACGGAGAGCAAACGACTTTTCAAAGCATTTGAACAACTTGGCTAACGCTTTGAACGGCAAGTGAAAATTTTTAACGGTTTCCAAAAGTTTTCAAACGACCAGCTTGAATTTCTTAACGCTTTTAACGGGCAGCTTAACGATTTCTTTGCCACCGGATAAACGACTGAATTGAGCATCTAACGGTTTATGAAAACGTTAAAACGAATAATTATCTAACACTTTAATTTTTGAAAAGAAAGCAGACAACGTTTTAACTGGGTAAATAAAGGCTGTACCTGTATCGAGAGAGATAAGATAATAGTTGAAAATGATAACGCCGAGGCGCTCGTACGATTTGAACAGTTTACACTAAAATGCATAGAACAGTCAAATTGTATCGATTAGTTTGGTTGTTAAAAAGAGAACAGGACATTTTACGTGGCTGGAAAATTAGTGGCCTTTTATTACTCACGATGACTTCCATTCACAAAGCTCATGATCAAGGCTGAGTAAAACTCACGGGGTGGAGAGTACATATCTCACGCGCTTTGTATACAGAAGCACCCCACTCCGAGTTCACTGCAGTTAAAAACCTAATACTGCCCTTAAATTTGACTCTTCGATCAGTATAACATTCAATAACTTTAAGGAACATTTCCAGAATTCATTTTCCTTCTCAGAGTCTTGCCGAAACTCATAAAAACACAAGATTTGTCCCATCAAAGCTTGCATTCCAATAGATTGGGGAATGATGTTGAATCAATTTTTACCCAGGCCACTTGCGTGCATCATATTGTCATAGCAACCACACTCTCCCCAGCCTTTGGTCGCCATAAGAAATAAAAGACTGTTCCATAGAAGACTATTTCTCGCTGGATTTGTCATCGGATTCAATCACTAAACAACGCTGTGCACAGACTTCTGAAGTGTTCTTTAAAACTTAAGTCAGATTCTGCTCAAAGTTCGAGCAATAAATGCAAAAATTATTTACTAAAAATCTATTCACAGCACATTAACTTTTTGAATGCTATTTAAAACATTTCACTCATCTCAATTTCCTAGAACATTACCTTCCTTTCCCGTGCCGATTACTTCAAATATCTAATTTTTACTCCAAGATGGGGTGATTGATCAAGGGGTAGGGAGTCACATAGTCAAAAGACGGCTACAACTACTTAAAGAAAACATGACTTTTTATTATTGAATTAACTACAATATACTGAATTTACGAAACTGCGACGTTGTGTATATCTAATGGCTCTAGAAAATTTATAAGTTAGTTTTAATACGAAATTACAATACTGTTACGACTCATCTATGTATATCTAATAGCTCCAAAATTAGAAGTCACTTTGAACGTGTATTTTCACTACCCTCACGCCGCATGTGGGCAAATCTGGTCGCTCGACATTTATCGTTTATTTTTCCTTTCATGATTTTCCAACACTTGCTTTCTTCCTCTGCAGGTCCTACTGGAAACTTCGTAAACAGCGAAACTGAAAAAATGAGAAAGTAAATTAGCCAACGACTTTTGTTAGCATGTATACGTTTTTTTATACTTATATTCACGCCATACTGTTCCTAACTGCAATTGATAACAATAACAACATCAATCATAGGATTAACCTTTCAGTGAATGGAGTCTTGTCCGGTCCAGCGGTGCCTTCTCAAAGGTTCCTTCGGTATTGCACATGGCAAGCTCCTCCTTCGTAAGGAAGTGTTGCAGTAGCTTTACGGTGCATCTGTGTCGCATTTTTTCACCATGCAGAGTTTCGTGGACTTTCAGAATCTTTCTTGGCGTCACACAGCTTCGAATCAGTTCTTCCGTCACCGGGCCGCACGAATCGTCTGCGTCAGGTACTGATTGTTGCGGCGCTACATAAGGAACGATGGGGCTGAATGAACCGTCCAATTCTTGCAATGTTCTTAGGGCATCTGCATTAATCGTGGTGAGGTCTAAGGATTCATCCACGCATTCAACAGTGGATAAAGTGTTTGCAGGACTGAAACTGCCATCGGTACTGATCTACAAAATCAAAACGTTCAAAAATAACTTATAACTATTAAAAATGATGTAAATGAATTTGTGTCTCGATTTGTTCCGATTTTTGAAGCCGAAGAAAGCACTAAATTCGCAGTTTATAAACGATAGCTGCTTAAAAGTTGGTTTAACTTAGACAGTGAACGTTTCCATTTAACAACTTTTCGAACGCTTTCAAGATCTTTTAACGCTATTGAAGGGAAAATTTGAACGGCTTTTACTAATGCTTTTAACGGACGGTGAAAATGCTTTTAACGACTTTTCTAACGCTATAAACGATTAGAGTGAAAATTTTAACGGACGTTCTAACGCTTCTAACGATTTTCTAAACAGTGTTAACGTTAAACAAACGACTAACAAATGCTTTTACCCGTTAAACGGAAAAGCGTTAATGTACGTTTTCCCGTGGAAGGTCACACTTATGGCCAAGATGTTCTTATTCATCTTTTTCATCTCCTGGAGAAGAGCGGTGAACATTGAGCCTGTAGATGTAGGGCCTGGTGTGCTTTCTTCCCTCATAGGTTCTTCGTTGGGCCGTCCACGTCCGCCATGCTCAAGTTTGGGCAGCAAATCGTCTGACTTCAACTATGTTGAAGTGCGAGTAGTTACAAATCGTGAACAGTTAGATTAGGATGGGGTCAACTACGTTGACTCGCTGTATGCTTATGTGAGCCTTACTGCGAGTCTGAGTTGCGAGTAATGAAATTACTTGCCTCGTTGAACCCGTCCAAAGCGTGTGGCCCGGATGACATCCCGAATTGGCTTCTAAAGGAATACGCAGAGTTGTTGGCATTACCCGTTAGCAAGATCATTAACGCTTCTTTCGAAGAGCAAAGTCTCCCGAGGATTTGGAAGTTTGCAGATGTGTCCCCCTTACCCAAGGCGAAACCAGTTGAAGTTCTTAAGAAGCAGCTTAGACCTATCTCTCTTACACCGTGCTTGTCGAAAGTTGCTGAAGACTGCGTCATTCGTTGTAGATTATGTCAAGCCTGCAGTTCTTCAAGTCCTGGACCCAAACCAGTATGGTGCAGTTCCAAAATCATCTACCACCCAAGCACTCATTCACATGGTTCATCATTGGTCCAAGGAAACAGATGGAAATGGCGCAACCGTTCGAGTGACTCTCTTTGATTACCAAAAAGCTTTTGATCTCATTGACCATAAGATCCTTGTAACAAGAAGAATTAATTGGATAATCGACTTTCTCTCTGATCGTTTTCAGAGAATCAAAGTCTCTGAGGGTTGCTACTCTGAGTGGGGCTCAGTTCCATCCGGTGTGCCTCAGGGGACAAAATTAGGACCGTGGTTGTTTCTTGTTCTCATCAATGATCTAGCAATTGACAACAGTATAGCCCATATATGGACATATGTTGATGATACGACAGCATCTGAAGTAGTAATCAAGGGCAGAGCAAGCAACGCCCAACAAATTGCAGATAATGTAGCAAAGTGGTCCTCAGATAATAGAGTCA
>BLFK01000890.1:102985-114939 GCA_014634185.1 Astreopora myriophthalma
AATGTCACACTTTTGCAAGAACCACATACTTTCTGGCGATAACTTTCCCCTGTACAGAGGTAATAAAACCAGAAACCATCTGGTTATACGCCTCTAAACTTTTGAAGGCTTTGAATTGTTGTGCAGTACAATAGCTTGTGTCTAAAACCAAATACGATGGTAGATCTGAGGCTTCGATGGGACGTAAACACTCTGGATCGAGCTTCGCGTGCCACAACGTAGCCAGGTCAATACCAATCACTGGTATTTTCTCAATGTAGTGACGTTTTACCTGGCTATCTCGCTTTTTCGAGTACTCTGATAAAAGAGGAATAAGTGTTGAATCTTCTTCGTCATTTTCTTCAAAGTTTTCTGTATTAGATTCGTCGGCATTATTTTCAGACATGCTGTTATAATCGTTCACCGCACAATGCGTCTGGTTCCATCATGAGCTGAAACTTACTCAATTTAACGTTGATTTTCAAAACATTCTACATGTTTCAAGTACTCTAAAAATGGAGGAATGACATAGCAATCATCTCCGAAAGTTTCACTTGGTTTTCTCTAACAGATCTATTAAATTAGTTGATTTTACATTGACATATAGTTACAAATCCCAACATGTACATCGCTTTGTATTTTGACACATGCTAATGAGCAAGCTGTACACCAACATGGCTGCCGTGGTAATATGATATGCTTGTGACATAAGATGAAAACCGAGAATAATATATGGAAAATTGCTAAAATGTATGGATTGTTTTTTTTTGATGAGACAAAAGAACAGTATCCTAATATCAATGATATTATATTAAAATCAGCAGTAACTTATCAATATCTTTGCATAAAAAAATTTAAGAGGCACATATCAAGAAATGAAGTGCTTTGAAATCACAACAATATAGGATTAATAGGTCCAGGAAATGGTTGTCTTACAAGCTTTTTACAACCCTTTGCTTGGATAAATGGTTTACATGTTCATGGCATTCTACATGATGCTGCAGACAATTTTACAACAACTTTGGTTTAGGTTCTGGTCATTTTTCTATGTTATCTCCATGATTGATGACCCCTTAGGTGTGTAAAAATCCTCTTGGTGGACAAACACGTGGTCTGCTATATTGTCTCATCAAGCGACCTAAATCATAAATTGTACATATATATTGTTAAGTATTGGACTCTGTCCAATGGTTGTATAATACGTAGTGGCGATAGTCAATCATTGGACGTGCGTGACATGGGTCGCCTTTATAGCCCACGATATTTAGGCTCGATTACCAGCGGCTGTTTTGGGAAATGAGCCCGCGCTCACCCCCCGAAAAGACGGCTGGACTCGTGAATGAGACATTGTTGATTTCCACCAATCAGTAGCTTGCCTGCCCAGATCAAGCAGGCAGATCAGGCAGCATAAATTATTTTTGCTCAGAACAAATTTCAAGATGGCGGATGCGGATGAATTGTTTAACTCGGCGTGTGATCGTGTTGTAGAACGTTTCAAAGTGAGAAACCTGAAAGATTTGCACTGGAAAGCATTACAAAAGCTAGTAAATGGTGAAGACGTGGTCGTAATAGCTGATTTCCGAGTTGCTGTTTTCCTCAGGTTGAAAGCCAGTCTTGGTGCACAACCATTCAAATGGAAGTGAGTTGGGTATTTTCATGCAAATCAAACTCATTATCATTTGAATGGTTTAGCACCAAGACTCGGTTTGAAGCAGAGGCAAACAGCAACTCGGAAATGGTCAATTCAACTGACTGGATCAGGAAAGTCATCCATTTAACAGTCTGCACCTGTGGTTTTTGACATCGTCAAGAGGACAACTTTCGAGTCCATTGCTGTTGTAATCTCACCTTTTACTTCGCTAATGCAAGATCAAGTGGAATAGGAGTTACTGCCGAGTTTATTGATGAAGATCAACAGGACGACAAGGCCAAAAAGGCCATTGCACGGGGCGACTGCCAGATCGTGTAAATGTCCAAAACAATGGCCACCCTTTCAGCCAGGTCTTGTACTTTTCCTTTCAAACTTGTTCTTTTTCGTGAACCAGTTTTCTGTGCACCACAAAACAGGCATCCGGAAGAACTTGAAGCCGAAGATTTTATGGGTGTTTTACTGCTAGAATTCAAACTCGCTTCAGCCATCAAAAGAACTATGTCTGGAATTGTAAACACCGCGCTGAAAACAGCGAGTAATCGTTAATGCGTACAGCACATGTTTGCAATGTTGGCGAACAAACTATGATCATATTTGGCATGAGATAGCATATTTTTGGTATCCGATGACATTTCCGGTGACCAGTAAGGATGCACAAATTAAATTTTGAATTTACGTCACAGACACAATCGGTCGCTCACGCATCCAACTGTCTCTTCTTGGGCACGCGGACCCGAGAGAGCGGCGGAAATCGAGCCTAACGATATTTCATTTGTATCAGTCATTCTTAGCCAGCAGAACCGCCTTGTAATTTTTATATCCCCACCCACCCACCCGCGAGCCGCATCAGGGGTAGGCCTTCGGCTTCGCTCAACCCCCCCCACCCCGCTTCGGCTTGACTTTTTTCTGGGAAACAATAAAGTCACTTTGCCTATAGTTCCTGTTGTCCTTTGCATTAGTGTAAGATTTGTCACGGAGGATTATATATTCAATGGATAATAAAAGCATATTCAGTTGGAATCATATTTTGGACGATTTAACAGAATCAAATCAAGGAACTAACAGCTTATTACTGCACATATCACAAATGTTGGGCTTGTAAACAGGTAACTAATCAGTATAAAAAATGGAAAATAATAGGTAGTTCTTTTTCCATTTTTGTAGTGCTGGTGGTATAGCATCAGCTATTGCAACTCATGGTGTTTCGTTGATTGCTACATAAGCACATTATCTTTATTAATTCAGGGGTACATGAAACACAAAAATTTAAATTTAAAAATACAAAATTGTACTTATGCTTACCAAAGTTACCAACACTTACTCGTTCAAATAAAAAATCTGTTGAGAACAGGTGATTGTGTTTCATCTCTCTACATTACAATGAATAATGTAGACAATTGTTACAGACAATTAACCAATTGTTGATAAATTCTTGGAAAAATATTCCGAAAAATTTACTTACTGATTATTGATTGCACTTTGTCACTTATCAACAATATTATTGAATTCCAATAATGCTCATTAAAAGATAGTGTTCTTTTTTATTTTGCCACTGGTATTATTTCATATCCTTTAATATTCATCATTTCAAACAGCATTTTCAAAATAAACTTAATGTTAATCATTCATTTTCTTTGATTGATCTTATAAATAATTTCATCAATTTCCTCCATTATTTTCATTCTTTTGTTGTAATCAATACTTGATACATATCACAGGAAACTTTTCGAGATTCCCATTTGGGAATTAAATGGGAAACTTTCCCATTCAGGGGAAAAAATTGGGACAAGAAATTACTTTTTGGGGGAAATTTTGGGTTTTTATTGGAAAAAAGGTCTACTTTTCTTTTACATCCCAGTACTGGGAATATGCTGTGAATGTTTCCCCAAGTTATTCCCAAAGCTGGGAACAATATGGGAACAGTTCCCAAGTTATTCCAAATATTGTGAATTATGGGGGAACATTTCCCCAAGTTATTCCCAGAATTGTGATTAATATGGGAACATTTATCCAAGTTATTTCATAAAAAAGACTAACTTATTTGTTCATTAGAACTATTTATAGATAGAGAGTAAAGAATCCTCGCATAAACACAGAAAACGAAGAAGCCACTTCATCTTGTTTATTTTGGTGTTGTGTTACCTGTCACATTTTTCAAGTCACGTGTTGCTGTACACGGTATTGTGAAAATGAAATATAACTTTTTCTTTATTTATTTCTTTTAGGGTAGTCACCAGCAAAACATCGCACAATCGTCACTAAATAAAGGAGTACTGTGCAATCAGAACTAAAAGAATCTCCTAGTGCACCTATGCCATCTCCGTTTATATCTTTATAAGCAAAATATTACTTCTCTCCAGAAACGAATAGGGATGCCAATCGCACCCATGCCGGAGCCCTCAAGCCCCTTTCCAGGGTCATTCTTCGGGTGGGTAGAAGACCCAAAAAACGAAGACCCCCTCAAAATCACTTATACAGTATTGTGCAAAAGTAATGCAAACGAAATTTGTCGAAATTCGTCCTTTGTTCTGGCGAATTTTCCATGAAAAGTCATCGAATTTTCGAGCGATATTTCGTAGGGTTCGAAGCGAAAAATTCACGATCTTTCTCGAAAATTCGAGATAGCGAAATTCGAAGTAGCAAATTTTCGAGGTAACCAAACGAAAATTCGAGATAACGAAATTCGGAGCAGCGAATTTTTGTGACATGAATCGGTGGCCGCCATGAACAACATCGCTGAACAAGCGTATGTACGCATAATAAACTAAAGTCGTGTCGAAAATAGATTCAATGATGCGACAGTTTAATTGGCTATTTCAACCAAAAAAAAAATGATTGCCTCACACAACGAAAACTGCCATTGCTTCTGTCCGGGCCGGACATGTAAAGCGGCGAGATGAGTCCAACTTGGTAAACATCCTTTAAACACAACGAGTTTAATGCGAACAAAGTCGACCTTTCATCAAGAATTTTACCTTTGTAGCAAGCCGGGTAATAACCATATGACGAAAGGACGGCGTATTTAAGAGAAATGACAACCCAGCGTATATACACAAGCGCTTCTCCACGTGCGATCAAAAAGCAAGAAAAATCAAAAGCGTGCTACTCTTTGGGCCCTGATGCAACTCTTGCAAGAAGCCAACGCCGAGAACACCCGGTTGTGGCACGAGATGCGCCAGTGGCAACGGGATTACGCGGCGGTGCTGGAACAATATAATAAGGTGTTGCGCGACAAGATGCAACTGGAGAAGCGCCTCTACTGCGGTCCGTGCCGTCACTCGTTGGAGGTCGACGGGCAAGTGACATTGTGTGAGACGTGCACGCGTTGCGTGCCGTGAGCAGCATGGAAGAGATGATCATCATTCCCAAGCAGGAAGTGCCCGAACTGGTGCAGTATTACAAGGGCGCGGTCGGCGAGAATCCGTCCTTGATGCACGCCGGGCGGTTGGGGGCCAAGAAACAACGGTTGCTGGCCGACACGTCCTTGTCGGCGTCCGAAGCCATGCAACGCGTCAAACCCGTCTCCAGTGCCTTGCGACGCACCATCAAACGGTTGCGGCAATTCACGGCACCGTTGCCGCCTGCCGGCGCCGAAGGGGACGCGGGGGATGCGGACGCCGATCTGACCACCTCTGCGTTGGAGAAATGGATGCAACGTATGGTCCGAGCGGCCAAAACCCCTCGAGGACGCGCGGTCGCCGCCGAGGCGCAAGGTGCGGTCGTGGGGACCCCCGGCCCGACGCGCGGCATGGCGGTGGTCAAGAAAGAAGGGGCCAAGACGGCCCCGGGCGGACGCCCTGGGCACATGAAAGAAGGGATCCTGGAAGAAATGCAAGCCACCGGGTTCAAACCCAAGCGACGGAGCCGCCCGAGCGCCGACGAGAAACCCCTGGGTGACTTGTTGGAAGAGGTGCAACGGACCCAGGCCAGTGCGGACGAGACTATAAAACGATCCCGGGACGCCCGGCAGGCCAAGACACCGGCCGAAGTCCGACGATTGCGACCTCTGCCCGGGTGGGAAGCGTCGGCCGAAGGCAAAAAGACGCATCGGAAACTCGATGGCACCGACTACTAGAGCGCAGGCCCGACGGCGGCGGGCGAAAGCCCCTCCCAAGAAAAAGAGGCAACAGCGCGGGTGGGGGTTGCACGTGCAGAAATGGTTGGGCAAGACCGGGTTGGAATTTCATTGGCCGGGGTACCAGTACATGGGGCCCGGCACGCATCTCGCCAAACGTTTGAAACGCGGGGATCCGGGCATCAACCGGTTGGACAAGATCGCCAAAGTGCACGACATCGATTACGCGAACGCCAAGACGTTGCAAGACAAGCACGCGGCCGATCGCAAGATGATCCGAGCCATCTCCACCCTCCCGGGGAAAAAGACGTGGACCGAAGCCATCGTCAAGAAAATCATGCAAGCCAAGACCCGTTTGAAATTGTAATTGTTTTTTAATGATCAATAAAAAAAGTTTGTACAAAACACGCGTCGTCTTGCGTCTACGGGTTGTGCCAGCGCCGCCGTAGGTTCATCATCCATTGGTGAGTCGGGTCGTCATGGGCGCAATAGCAGCAGTCGTCCAACATGTACGCCAGGCTGCACGTGTCCCAACCCATCCTCTGCAAGACAAGAAGAAGGGGGGATGTCAGGAACCGCGTTCTCGTTGCTCTCGTCGCAGCCTCATAATCCGTCGATGACGGTGATTGGGGTGATCGCATCGGCAACACTCGCTGTAGATGAAGGCCAAGAGACAAATGTCCCGATCCGTGAACTGTTTTCAAGAAAAAAAAAAACAAAACGCATTTGAGGAGGGTGGCCTAAAGCACAATCGAGGAGGTTCCTCCACAACCGTTCTTCTCGAACCCGGCGCATCGTAGCCACGTCTTGGGGGTTGTGCTGACAATAACAACACTCCTCCATGAAGCGCCCCCACTTGCACACGTCCCATCCCATTTTTTAAAAGAAAAAAAAAAAAGAGAGGTTCGTCAGAGCATGCGCCAGAGGAGGAGTCCACGCGTGCGTGCCTCGGGGGCCATGAACGTGAAGTGGCGATGGCGGCGTCGGTCGACCCTCGGGACGTAATAGAGCAGGCAGCGGTGCCCTGGAGGCAGGATCTACGGGGAAAAGGTGATCGGAATCATGATGACAATGCCGGGACATCCGGTCGGACAGGAGTAGGTCACGAGGGTCAATCCAAGGTGCTTGCGGGGTACTAAAACCTAAGGAGGAGAACGTGACACTGCGAACAGAGGAGATGGATCCTCGCCCATTCCGGGTGATGCTTGCAGGACCCTAAAACCTGAGGGGAGACCAACCGTAAGGTGGACGTCTGAGATGAGCGAAGGGACCCCGCCTGGAGGGCCAGGACCAATCACAGGGTGGATGAAGACGGTAGGGGGTGAGACACTGCCAGCAGCGGAGTTGGCACACCGTACATTCCATGTCATAGCATCGCCACACCCCGAGCCGCGCTCCGCGATAGATGTCATCTTCCCACATGACCTAAGGGTTCAGATGAAAAAGAGAGCAGGGTCCGTCAACACGAGGCGGCGCTCGAGGTGGGGCGGTGCCCGTGGCAGGACGCGGTTCCGCCGGTGGTAGTGTCTGTGTCCCATTTGGATGAAACACCACGTGGTCGCGTGCATGACCTGCAAAAACCAAGACACCACCCCCAGCGTCGTTCCATCTCTCTCTGTCTCACGGGGAGGGTGGGAAGAAACGTTCAAAACTCGGTAACCCTGCTCCACCCTCGGTCCAGTCGCTCGCACGCGGTCATCCGGTCGGCCAGCCACTGGATCCGTTCTGCCATCTCGGGCGGCAACCAGTCCCAGTAACTCTCTTCCTCCTCTTCTTCCTCCCTCAGGCAGGCGCGCTTGACGACTGGGGCGTCCACCTCCTCCTCCATCTCCTCGTGCGATAACCCGTGTTTACTCGTCATGGTCGACGTTTGGGATCACTGACGGTCGAACGCACGGTCTTATGCCTTTGACCTCGACCAATCACGGTCTCGCGCCGGGCCTCTCTCAAAAACCCACCCAGAGGGGGGATAGGGGGGTATCCCCCCAACAGACCCCTCTAGGACACGTGGGACGCCTCTGGACTCCCATTGGTCGAGGTCGACTCTATAAAGCCAGACTCCTCGCGGGTCTGAGTCATTCTCTGCTCGCTCGTCTACCTGGTGAGCGGTCCTCTTTCTCTCTCAGAATCCGAGACGATGGAGAATGCATGGGATCCCGCGTGGAACGATGGAAATGATGAGCTCATGGCCCAATTGGGGAGGGCGTACGATGCCGGGGCTCACAAGGTACGTACTCGCGTGGGTTCGATCTCGCTCACTCACTCACTCACTCACACGCGTGGGTTCCTTTTTTTTTTCTAGCCTGCGGCCCAAGTCGGAGGAGGGGCGTTCCGGTTCGCCTTGGACCCTGTCCTCGAACGCCGGTCCGTCAGCATGGGCGTCCGCGAGCGTGTGTTTCGGGCTCAGCTGCAGCAAGCCCACGCCTTGCGTGCCCGCCAGAACCTGACGCACGCTTTGACACAAGCCCTGTGGACGACCGAGGAAGGCCTGCTGGACCAGGAGCCCGACATGGACAACCGCGATTACGTGTACGTGCGTTTTCGCACGCCCCGCTACGACAACAGCTTCACGCGGGGCTTACGGGTCGCCCGTTGGCGCCAAGATGCCGGAGCCGTCGACACCTTCTTGGACAACATGGCCCAAAAACTCAATTCGGGGGAACGCTTCGAAGCCGACGACAAACCCTTCGAATTGGAACTCGTCCACGTGCGGGGTGGACCGCGAGGCCGAGGCGGATCCCGTCGTCAACGGCCGGGGCACGAGGCCGCCGTCAAGTTCCGGCTCGGGAAGAAGTGCATCGTCCCGATGCCGCGGGACGACGACGGATTGTGTTGCGCCCGCGCCCTCGTGACCGCGTGAGGGCTCCACCTGGCGGGCAACGATAACGCGGAGAGGGATAAGTGGACCGAAAAAACCCGCTGTCGATGGCGCCGGGAAGCGGCCGCCATCCATCTCTTGGAGGAAGTGGAGTTAGGCCCCGGGCCCTGTGGACTCCAGGAACTCACCCAGTTGGCTTTGGCCCCCAGTCTGCTCGAGTATCGCGTCGTGGTCGTGGACGCCAACCGCCAGTACACGTGCTTCGCCTTCGGAGGCGGGGACACCCTCTTGGCCCTGCTGCTCGAAGACGAGCATTACGACACGTTGACCACGTTGCCAGGGTTTTTCGGGAGCAGTTATTTCTGTGGTCGCTGCCTCCAGCCTTACAGCACGGACGGAGCCCATCGATGCTCGGAGGGCAAGGGCGTGCATTGCCCCGGGTGCCTGCAGGACACGTGCCAGGACTTTCACGACGCCTACAAGGTCCAACGCTCCGCCCACCTGTCGTGTTCGGCCTGCCGCCGCCTGTTCTACGGCGAGACGTGCCTCGAGTTACACGCAACCCACACCCGTCGTGGTACCCCGTCGGGACCCGGCCAGCTGTGCGTGTGCCAAGTCTGGCGGAAATGCGGCACGTGCCGTAAACTGCTGCGCACCATCAAAGAGCAGCAGGACCACCGTTGCGGCTGGAACACGTGCCCGTCGTGCCACCAAGACGTGGAGGTGGCCACGCATCGGTGTTTCGTGCAGGTGCCGCCCGACCCCGAGGAAGTGGAAGAGCAGGCCCGCCTAGCCCAAGGTCGCAAACGGCGGCAGCGGGCGCGACGTCAGGGTGGGGAAGCTCGTTTGGGACGCCAGACGTTGCGTGCCAACGGCGCCCTGGACGACGAGGACGCCGACGACGAACCGTATCGTCCTCCGTTGCTGGTCTTTTGGGACACGGAGGCCATGCAAGATACGGGGCAGCACATTCCCAATCTGATCGTGGGTATGTCGGCGGAGGACGACATCCCGCAGGTCTTTCGCGGCGACACGTGCGTCGAACAGTTCCTCCAATGGTTGGAAGACCTGACAGAGGACGAGACCCGGTACGTCACGGCCTTGGCGCACAATTTTCACGTGTACGACGCCTACTTTGTGGTGAAACGTCTGACCGAACGCAAACAGATGTTCGAGCAAACGCGTACGGGTGGCAAGTTGTTGCAACTGACGTACAAGGCGGGGTACGTCCGATTCATCGACTCGCTGTCCTTCTTTGCCATGAAGTTGTCGGCCTTCCCCAAGACCTTCGGCCTGGATCGCACGCAGTTCAAGAAGGGGTATTTCCCGCATTTGTTCAATACCCCAGACCATGCCGACTACGTGGGTCCTCTCCCCCCGAGGGATACCTATGCGCCCGAGACCCTGCCGACCGCCGACCGAGCCGCCTTCGACGCCTGGTACGACGAGCAAGTGGCCGCCGGGACGGAGTTCGACCTGCAACGCGACCTGTTGGCGTACTGCATCTCCGACGTCCGTCTCCTCAAGGAGGGGTGTTTGGTGTTCCGACGCGACTTCAAGGCTCGCACGCAGTTCTGCCCCTTCGACAAGATGACCATCGCGGGGGCCTGCCTGCACGACTTGCGTCTGAACCGCATGGAACCTGACACCCTGGCGTCCGAACCCTTGCAGGGGTGGCGTCTGGCACCCAAGCACTCCCAAGTGTCCATGGAGTGGTTGACCTGGCAAGAACACCAGCTACGCCGGGCCGCCTGGGCCGCCTTGATGGAGGAACAACGGCAAGAGTGCGAGGAACGGTTCCTGGACGACGGGTCGGAGGCCGAGCACCCTCTCATGCGCACGCGGATCCAACACGCCTGCAACCAGGGCGAGTACCGGATCCCGGACACGACCTGGAGGGTGGACGGGTACGACGACGACACGAACACCGTCTACGAGTTTTTGGGGTGCTTCTGGCACGGGTGTCCCAAGTGCTACCCGCAGCGACGCTTGGACGACCGGTCCATGGACGCTTGGACGACTGGTCCATGGACGACGTGTACCGCTTCACCATGGAGCGATTGCTGGACTTGCGTCGTCGAGGGTACCACGTCGAGACCGTGTGGGAGTGCGCGTGGCGGGCCTGTAAAGCGGCCGAGCCCGAGCTCCGCGCCTTCGTGGACGCCGCCGCCTTGCTGCCACCCCTCCAACCTCTGGACGCCTTCTTCGGGGGACGCACCAATGCGGCCTGGCTATACTACGCCGTCGACGCCGAACGTGGGGAGGAGATCCGGTACGTGGATTATACCAGCCTGTACCCGTGGGTCAACAAGTACGGTCGGTACCCCGTCGGGCATCCGACGTTCCTGTACGAACCGGGGACCACGGACCTATCGTCGTACTTCGGGTTGGCGTCGTGTACGATCCTGCTGCCGGACGTCTTGTTCCATCCCGTCCTGCCTTACCGGTGCGGTGGCAAACTCACGTTTCTGCTGTGCCGAGCATGCGTGGAACAGGATCTGGACAAACCGCTCCACGAGACGCCCCTCAACTGCGACCACGCCAACCACGAACGGGTCCTGACCGGTACGTGGTGCATCCCGGAGCTCCTTAAAGCCGTGGAGATGGGGTACGTCATCCAACACGTGCACGAGGTCTGCCATTTTGCCGAGACGCGCGTCGGGTTGTTTGCCGATTACGTGAACACCTGGCTGCAAATCAAGACCGAAGCGTCGGGGTGGCCTGCCTGGTGCGACACGGACGCCCAACGTCGAGCGTACGTCGAAGACTTTGCCCGGCACGAAGGCATCCAGCTGGACGCGACCAAGATCGCCAAGAATCCGGGTCAGCGGTCTTTGTCCAAGCTCATGTTGAACTCCATGTGGGGTAAATTCGGGCAGCGGGACAACTTGATGCAAGTCAAGGAATTCACCGACCCGCAGTCCTTCTGCCTGTTCATGGACAGCGACCAACACGACGTTCGCTACGTGAGCTGTCTGGACGAGCACAGCGTCGAAGTGCATTTCCGAGCCCAAGACCATTGCGCCAGCCTCAACGTCAACACCAACTTCTTTGTGGCGGCCTTCACCACCTGCTGGGCCCGCTTGAGGCTGTACGAGGCTCTGGAACGGCTGGGGGATCGGGTCCTCTACTACGACACGGACTCGGTCCTCTACGTGCATCGCCCGGATCAACCCGACGTCACCCTCGGTACCCATCTCGGCGAATTCACCGACGAGCTGAAACCCACCCAGCACATCGTGGAATTCTGTTCGGGGGGCCCCAAGAATTACGGGTACGTCTGCAACGATGGCAAGACCGAGTGTAAGGTCAAAGGGTTCTCACTCAATGCGGAAGGGGTGGCGCAACTGAACTACCAGGTGTTACGTCAAAACACCTTGGACGAACTGCACCACCCCTTGGAAGCCCCACGCAAGACCCGCATCCACGAA
>BLFK01000890.1:123533-131033 GCA_014634185.1 Astreopora myriophthalma
AACCTGTGGCAAAAACCAGGAAAGACTTCAACTCATCGACAGATGCATCTTTAAGGAACTGTAGCATATATTCCTTGATGTTCTCATCATTTTGGTTTAAATCTGATGGGAACTGAAGTTGACTCTTGATGTCATCAGCAGTTACTTCTTTGTCTCCTGCTACAAATAACTCCTTAAAGGTGTCAGGGTACAATTCCATCCTTCTGCCAAAGCCAAGCGTCTTCAGCCCCTCCCTTAATTGGTCTAGCACATCTTTGGTTTTGCTATAGCGTCATGTACTATAAGATTTCTAATCACTCTCATCTTGTTGTCATTCTAAAAAAAGGAATGGAGAATGCAAATTTATTTTCTTGAGCTATATAAGCTAAGTGAGCTTGAGGATTTGAAGTTGGACATTTATATTAACATCTTACACCATTTACAGATTTGCCCCTGGCAAAACTGTGTGAGTTACAAGTAAATAACATTTGGGATGTCACAGGTTTGACTACTGTCTAGTAATCGGGTGTTTTCTTTGTCTCATGCACATGTGGTGTTGATCATTTCATTGATCATAAGTTTACTGCTTTATTAAGCCACCATGTTCAATACAAAACTGGACCATACATTTTAATCCAACACCTAGAAAGTTGTTGGATTAAAATGTCTATCTCTGAACATAAAAAGTAAGTTATTCTTTCGCAGTTTCTGTAATTTTCATAAATCAGCACATAAAAAACTTCATCTTACTGTCAGTTTCACAGTAAGTCCACAATCTGAAAGAAGAGTTGTCGCTTCCTCCTCATCGAGATTGGTGACATCTTCTGCTTCTGCAATCTGAGAATACAGTGATTTTAAGCCATAAAGAACTATATCTAACAACTGGTTTCGCATTGCCACAATTGAATTAAAGAATGGAATGGAGTAATAATTATTAGTGTAGTAATGGTAAATGGAAAAATGAATTAATGAGTATTATTTTAATTGTGTGGTAGTCTACTATTAATTTTGAAGATGAGCAAAATCGTTCTAACAAGCCAAGAAATTGATAAACTGTTAAGAAGCAAATTTGTGAGGAAAATGGATATTTCAATGCCTGAAAGGTTACAATAGGTAGTTGGGATTGTATAATTCCATAAAAGATGACTTAGATACTGGAAGGCTTCAATAATACTATTGTTTTCGTTATCACAAGGGTTGCTAACGAAAACATGTACATTTCCCTTTTCCTGGCAAAGAAAATTTATAGAATATAAATTACAGTTAATGATACAACCTTTAGCTTATTAGAGTCAAGCTGACAGTAAACAATAATCTATCTGTAAATGCTAGTAATATGTTCTTACAATATGTGTCAGGACAGCAAGTATGTGTAATAATTAGGGTTTGGTGATTAAGTATTGTTAAGTATTCTCAAGAGCCTTAATAGCATGTAATTAATATTCTGTTGAGGTAAAATTTAGTGTCAGTTTTCTTTTGCTCGTCGTTTAGTAAAGTTCGGTTCTTCGCTCGAATGTGTCTGTGCTGTTTTGCTCGTCGTTTAGTAAAGTTCGGTTCTTCGCTCGAATGTGTCTGTGCTGTTATTACATGGTGGCAGCGATCTAAGTTTTGTCTTCGACAATGTATACTGTCTACGATGCTAGCAGCCGGGTCAGGAGCAACACAATCAACAGAAACGGCTGCCCATCCGCAGCAATTGCAGTCTTCGGCTGCGACGATGTTTCATCAAATACTCCCGCCACATCCACTTGACCTCAAGTGCAGCAGTGAGATTGCGGAAAATTGGAAGTTATGGAAGGAGAAGTATAATAACTATTTTATTATTTCTCGGTTACAGCAAGAGAGTCCGGAGTATCAACTTGCCATGTTTAAGCACGCGGCCGGCGATGATGGTCTAAAAGTTATCAAAACTTTCAGTTATGCTGTCGGAGAAGACTCCAATGACTGGCGCGTGGTAATGGGCAAGATGGGGAAATATTGCATCGGAGAAGTCAACGAGATTTATGAAAGGTATTGCTTTAACAAACGAGATAAGCTTCCCACTGAATCAGTCGACAGTTTCGTCGCTGAAGTGAAATCGCTGGCTAAAACGTGTAATTTCTGTGATTGTCGTCGTGATAGCCTCATCTGTGATCGTATTGTCCTCGGAATTAAAAACGAGCAGACCACTAAGAAGCTCCTCAGGATGAGAGACCTCACTCTGAATCGTTGCATTGATGTGTGCCGCAGTGAAGAGATTGCTGAGATGCAGATGAAGTCGTTATCTGGGCCTCTGGACAACATCAATAAAGTGAAGTCCAAGAAGAAACCACAAGCTTTGCAAGTCAAGCCGACTACGCAACTTGGAAAGAAAGTTTCCTGTAAGTTCTGCGGTTATGTCATGGACAGAAAGAAATGCCCTGCGTGGGGTAATACCTGCAAACGGTGTAACGAGTGCAAAAAAACTTCAGTCTACAGCATCGAGAGCGAAGAAGAGCTTGAAGAGATTAGCGTCGTTCGGGTTCAAGCAATGAAAGACAAAGCAGTGTTTGCCAAGATGCTGGTCAAGCAAAACCCAGTCAAGTTTCAAGTAGACTGCGGGGCAAGTGTGAACATTGTACCCCTAAAATATGCAGAGGGCGAGGAACTTTCCCCGTGTTCGCAAGCATTGGTGATGTGGAATGGCACCAAGGTGAGACCCGTGGGAACTTGTTCTCTTCCAGTGGTGAACCCCAAGAATAACGAGTGCTACAAGGTTAGATTTCTTGTTGTCCAGGAAGATCTCACACCTTTACTTGGTTTGAATGCAACAGAGAAGATGAAGCTGTTAACTGTTCACAAGGAGAATTTTGTGAATGTCGTTGAAAGAGCAAGCAATGACCTGACGGTCAAGTACGCTGACGTTTTTAACAAGGCGCTAGGAGCACTTCCTGGTAAAGTTCATCTTCAAGTGGATCCTGACAGTAAACCCGTTATCCTTCCTGCTAGAAAGGTACCTGTATCCGTGAGAGGGAAGTTTAAGGAGGAACTTAAGCGGTTGGAAACCCTTAAAGTGATTACTCCCGTTGATGAACCGACTGAGTGGGTTAGTCAGATTGTTGTTGCTATTGAAGAAGTCTGGTGAGCTATGTATTTGCATCGATCCGAAGCCCCTTAATACTGCTTTGAAGAGGGAGCGTTACCAAATCCCAGTTATTGATGATTTGCTGCCGGATTTGACAGATGCTCAGGTGTTTACCAAAGTTGATTTATCGTCAGCCTTCTGGCACCTGGAATTGGATCATGAGTCGAGCATGCTGACAACTTTTGCTACACCATATGGGTGATATCGCTGGCTTCGCCTACCATTTGGTCTTACTGTTTTGATTGAAATATTTCAGAAGCATCTCCACCAAGTGTTAGATGGTCTACCGGGTGTGAAGTGCATTGCAGATGATGTAGTAATCCATGGTACGAGTAACGCTGAACATGACAGCAATTTGGAGAATTTCATGCGTAAATGCCAACAGACTGGTCTTAAGCTAAACAGTGAAAAGGAAGTTCCCTTTCATGGACATCTACTGACTACTGAGGGACTAAAACCTGATCCAGAGAAGGTCAGAGCTATTACTGCGATGCCAAGGCCAGAGAACCAGGGTGACATCTTACGTCTGAATGGCATGGTTACCTATCTTAGCCGTTTCCTACCCCATCTGTCCGATGTTATGAAGCCCCTCCGGGAACTCACCCACAAGGATGTAGAGTGGTGCTGGGGTGAAGCGCAAGAAAAGGCTTGGAGTGATGTTAAGAATCTTATTGCATCTGCACCCGTCTTGGCTTACTACAAGGCCAATGAAGTCCGTGAAATCCAGTGTGATAGCAGTCAGTGTGGCCTCGGCGCGGTTTTGCTGCAAAATGGGCACCCAATTGCATACACCAGCAGAGCCTTGACGGAAACTGAATCCCGTTACCCGCAGATTGAGAAGGAGATGTTAGCGATTGTTTTCTCAGTCGAGAAGTTTAACGACTACACGTTTGGTAGAAGACCTGTCGTCTACAGTGACCACAGACCTCTAGAATCAATTCTGAAGAAGCCACTTCATCATGCACCGAAGAGGTTATAGGGAATGATGATTCGTCTGCAAAAGTACGATTTGGAAGTCAGGTACGAGAAACGGAACAACATGTTTCTGGCTGACACTCTCTCCAGGGCGTACCTACCTTCATCCAACCAGGACGAGTCAGAGTTCGAAACCATCAACATGATAAAGTTTTTACCCATATCTGATGAGAGACTCCTGCACATCCGACGGGAGATGGAGATGGACGAGTCCCTTCAGGTTCTAAAGGCCGTAATTCAGCGGGGCTGGCCTGAAGACGAGTGCCCTGCCAGGAATCACCTCTCCGTACTTCAATATGAGGGATGAAATGTCCGTTCAAGATGGCCTGATCTTTAAAGGGGAGAGAGTAGTTGTTCCAAAAGCAGCCAGAGGAGAGTTACTCAAGAGGATTCACAACTCACACCTTGGAGTTAATGGGTGTCTCAACAGAGCACACGATTGTCTGTATTGGCCTGGTATGACAGGAGACATCAAGAATTACGTATCCACCTGTGAAGCCTGCAGAGAATACGAGCACAGTCAGACCAAGGAGACGCTCATGAGTCATGAGTTACCTAGTCGACCCTGGCAATACGTCACAGCAGATCTGTTCGAGTTTGATGGAAAGAGCTATCTAGTAACATCCGACTATTACAGTGACTTTTTCGAGCTGGACCACACGAGAAGTACGTCTGCAGTATTCGTGATTAAGAAACTCAAAGCTCATTTTGCGAGGCACGGCATTCCCGAACAGCTTGTCACCGACAGTGGATCACAGTTTGTGTCACGTGATTTTATGACATTTGCCAGAGAGTGGGATTTTGAGCACTATACCAGTAGCCCACACCATCATCAAGCTAACGGCAAGGCAGAAAGCGCTGTAAAAGAGGCAAAGAAAATCTTGTCAAAATGCAAGAAGACTGGGTCCGACACGTTTCTGGCCATTTTGGACCACAGAAACACTCCACCAGCTACATGTAGTATTCAGATTAGTCCTGCCCAACGTCTCATGAGTAGGAGAACCAGAAGTCTGCTACCGATGTCAGCTGAATTGCTAAAACCATGCGTTGTCGATGAAGATCTCGCATGCACTAAGCTTCACCTACGACAGCAGCAGCAAGCCTGTTATTAGAACAGAAACGCGCATGATTTAACACCTTTACAGGCCGGTGACTCAGTTAGAGTTAAGCCTTGGCAGATTGGAAGGAAGGAGTGGAACAAGGGTGTCGTTAAGAGACGTCTAGACGAGAGATCCTATGAGGTTGAACTTCCTAGCGGTGTTCTCAGAAGAAACAGGGTACATCTTAGGAAGACAAACGAGCCCACGGCTTCCGTGGAACAAAGATCTCAAGCTCCAACGTCACAGACAAGTGAGAAGTCTAGCGTGAAGCCACGCGAGATGTCCTTTCAACAGGTCCTCGAGCTACCCCGCGAACAATCCCTAGAGCAGTCCCGTGAGAAGTCGCAAGAGCAGTCACACGAGCGACCTTGCGAGCAGTCTCGAGAGCAGTCCCGTGAGTTACCTTCCCGAATTGAGGTTCCATTGAGAAGATCTGAGCGCACTCGCAAGATGCCAGTGCACTTAAGAGACTTTGTGTTAACTTAAGGACTGTGAGCTGAGTAACACTCGAATTTAAGAGCTCTGCAAATTAACATCTATGTTACATGTGTATTTTTGTCAAGTTAGTTTATTCCGTAATCCATTTACTTTTCATAAAAGGGAGGGTGTTATGATATGTGTTACAATATGTGTCAGGACAGCAAGTATGTGTACTAATTAGGGTTTGATGATTAAGTATTGTTAAGTATTCTCAAGAGCCTTAGTAGCATGTAATTAATATTCTGTTGAGGTAAAATGTAGTGTCAGTTTTCTTTTGCTCGTCGTTTAGTAAAGTTCAGTTCTTCGCTCGAATGTCTCTGTGCTGTTATTACATAATACAAGGGTACAAAGGTCATTTTGCCTACTGGGCTTCACGTGCAGTCTTTTTTTATTGTCCAATCACAGCGCTGAATATTCTGTCTGTCAATCAAAGCATGTTTGTCCATTTGCTTCTGTTTAGTGATTCATTCTCTTCTTCCCTTTGACAAGAATCACAGTTCCCTCCCACCCTTCCCTTCGTATTGGTAGGATTTCATAATCACTAGTACTCAAAAGACAATGTATGAAGTCTTAATAGCTATAGTTAAAAAAAAAAACAGTCACAACAATCTTTAAAGATATGAACTCTGGACATTAGACTTACTGTATTGTCAACTGTCAATAATATATATTCCTTTCCAAGATAGTGCCTTGCTATTCCTATTGCTAATATTTTGTGGCTCATTTAAGACCCGTTTATATTTGTTAACAGTACAATAAAGTCAGGGTTTGGGATTAAGTGCTCCCATGCTGGTCACAATCTCACCCATAGACTTATGGCAGCTATTCATTCTGGGGATTGCTACCCCTATAGCTGTGTTGCCATGGGAATGAGTGTTATCCTGGAGGATTATCACCTCCTGTAGGGGATTACTACCCCCTCCGCAGCTTTGTTGCATAATACTATGTAAGTCCCGCACATGTGAAAAGTTAGACAATCTCAGTTTTTTCACTTGCAACCCACCGCTTTAGACCAACATGTTATGTCAGCTATTTTGCGACTGGAGTGCTTGATCCCCTACCGGTTTATCCCACAAAGTGTGTTCATATTCTTGTCTTAGCTAACAGGTTGATAGCATTAAAGGAATGTTTTAAATTAATGTAGCTAAAGATGACATCATTACGATGATAGGGGAAAGCGGGAGAAAACATGACCAGGAAAACTGAAAGGTTTATAAATGCCACCTTCTAGATTTTTACAAGTGTTCATTACCTTTTCAACTACGTGTTTCATCTGTAAAGAACAGTCAGTCACAGTGAGACCTTTCAATGCTTCCTCAACGTTGCCTTTCGCCAAGTAGTAGTATATGCCTGGGCTGAAAATAGGAACACCTGGGCCCCCTTGCAGTATACTATGCACAATTATCGTGCCCACTAACTTCATCAGCCCAGAGGCTACGGTATCACTATTGTAAATAGGACTTCGGTATTCTTTTCCCTGAAAAAAGGAATCAGTAAGTGGCAAGGAGCTGGGTGTAAAACTGGCGCAAAACACCACCTGTGTCAGCTGCGGGCTGGCCAGTGTAAACAATTCAGAGTCTTTACACTCAAAGTGGGTTTTTCCCCCAGGTCATTTCCAAATAAATATGGATTAAGTTTGTGACTGCCATTTAAACAATTTTGTGAAATTTAGATGGTCTTCACAGTTGTCCATGGTCAGTGTTACCCTGAGTTTTAATGCATGGTTTTGAACATTGTTTCTGTGCTGAAAGCATTTCTTGCAATGTTTGTCTACATTTTTACACCTTGTTACAAGGGACACTTTCCTGCTTTCAATAGCTTTAGCTGCCTTGCTTGTCCTTAAGTTGAAGTAGTGTAGTAGTA
>BLFK01000890.1:138545-159835 GCA_014634185.1 Astreopora myriophthalma
TAAATTCAATAGAAGAACCCTCGGTCGTTTCACGCCTTACGAGATCCTGACACTTCCTGAAAGAAAATATCGCTAAAATTGTATTTTTTTCGTAAAGTGCATTTATTAAGCTTTCTTATGATATATAGTTTGTTAGGGTTTTATTTAAACTGGGGCGCGTACGATTTTTTTTCCGAAGGGCACCCGCGAAGGTGGGAAGTAACCTTAACTTATCTAACCTCAAACTTGCAGGGTGCTGCAATGTGGACACTAATCATCGCCACTTTGACGAGCTTTCTGGCAGTTTTGGTAAGTTTTTAATTACAGAACATAGTGTCCTTTCAAACTTCATAGACAGTGTTTTTATCATGTACCAGACAAAGCTTTCCCCAACCTTGTATTTTGCTTGTCAGTTAACATTCCGTCGTGACGGTAGGAATTTGTGGTCCAAAATTTAATGAATTCTCTTTTCATCCTATTTATCCTTGGTCAAGTTTTCTGTGTACCGGACATTTTCCCATAGAAAACGAAGCTCCAAAGAGCAAGCTTTTCATTGTAATAAAACCCAAGGCAGTTCTGTTTTAAACCAGTTTTGCAATTTGACCTTGAAAGTGTGCAACCTTGGTTTGTTGGCATTAGAATTCGATAGCTTCTTGATTATGCATGATAAAGGTTCCTCTCACATGGCTCGTTGACCATTCTGTTATTACATGCTACAAATTTTACGCTTACATGTTGGAGTTTGACGTTGGTATGTTAACCTTTTAGCAGAGTTTTACAGAAGTTTTACATCTTGGCCAATCTTTATTCTTTAGATAACCAAAGCTCCGCTGCAGTACGACTTTTGAATTGATATCGTACTTAAATAAGTTCCCTGTGAGTACGTACAAAGAATGCCAAATTTAGTGGATGTTCCTCAAAAATTGGCTGTAAAATAAAGATGATAAAGTGCTAAAAGGAATCATGAACATAAGAAGCCTTTTTGTAGGTCTGACATGCATATTCTTTGGACCAGAATAAACAAGGGGTGACAACTCTAACAAACGCTGTTTCGGGACAAAGCCAAAGTTGTTCCGGGAATCTGGAGATTTCTCCAGGAATCGGGACACTTGGAAATTATTCCGGGAAACACACGATAATTCGGGGACATTGAAGGAAATTTTATTTCATGTTTTTATATATATCCTAAAAGTTCAGGAGGATGATCCAAATTTGCGGGAGGACTTAAGTTAAGACCTAGTATTGCTCAAACAGTGTTTGTTAGAGTTGTCACCCCCCTCCTCGTAGAATAAGAAATTCCCACCATTTTCACATGAGCTCAACCAAAAAGCATGGCGAACGTACAAGCGCACCCGACTGTCTCTTTGTTGTGACGCCAATATGTCAGGCAAGCGACCAAGAAAACAACTAAGGTACCGTAGGATTTTATTTTTACGAATCTCTACTGAAGTGAAAAAGGATCTTTGACTTACGAATCTCGTAATTTTGTAGTGCCAATGCGTTGTTCTTCAGGTGCTTCAAATTGCAAACAGGCAGTTATCGGCTGCAGGTAGTAATTTTTCCTGAAGGAAATGTTTCAACGTAACTCTTTTTCTGAAACCGAAACTTCTTTTCTCGTTCAGTGTTGCTTACGGTAGTTTTTCCCTAAAAAAAAAACAAGTTCTGTAATACAATAGCTTTTCCCTCAAAATTAATATTGCATTGCAGAAGTCCAGAGGAACTGGGAAAATTAGAGAAGCAAAAAGAATTGGAAAGATGGCAAGAATTCAAGGAAAGATTAGAGAGGGAGAAGCAAAAGAAGGAATTCAAAAAGAGAAAAAAAGATAAATTTATGAACATAACTTTAATAAAGGAAAATTTGAAGACCACTGAATGACTTGAGTACCCACTTTGAATTAACAAATAAAAAAGCCTCAGCCATGCTCTGTTCTGCTTTAAAGCACGCAGGAAGCGACAAGAGCACTAAAGCCTGGTTTTCACTAGTGACGCAAGCATGTGTGCAAGCACAAATGCAGAGATAAAAAATTTCCCTTCTCCTTGTGCTTGTGCTTGCGCTCATGCTTGCGCTTATGCTTGCGTTCTCTGTTTGTGTTTGTGTTACTCTTGGTTTCACTTGACATGAATGTCTTATGCTTGCATTTGTGCTTGCGTTGCTAGTGAAAACCGAGCTTAAAGAAGTCAGGAAACAGGAGCTGCAGGCAAGTGTTTTCATGACTTCTTTTGTTCTCTCGTTGCTTCCTGTGTGCTTTATAACAGAACAGAGCATGGTTGAGGCTTCTTTGATTCTTTTATGATAAAGAAAGCGTAGTTTTCTTGGCAAACAACCATTGATTTTCCCACAGAGGTTTGTTTTTATTCATGAGTTAGCATGAAAGTCATCAACATTGTGCTTTGGACTATTATAAGGCACGCCAATCTGGGCCAATCAGTGCACCTGTAACGATGTACCAAAAGGTTTGATTGGTTAATGAGAGAAATATGACATAAGCTCGGTGCTTTGAACTGCTATAAAGCATGCTGTGTAGACCCATCACAGTGCTTGTTATAGCAGCACTTCATTATAATAATGAATTCATGTGCAATGTAAAAAGAACAACAGCAAGAAAGTGAAAGATGAGTGCCTTAATGGCAAATATGCTGGTGCCTATTAAAAAAAATAGCATGAGCCTACAAGGCTACAAGCTAGCAAGCCAAACCATAGTTTTCCTTGAAGGAGGAAAGGAGTCTATAACCCAAGCTGTATCTTTTTTAGGGCCTGCTTGCAGCAGTATCACTTGGACACATTGAGAGTACCTGATCATTTAGTTTAGAAATTATGCAAAGGGGAAAGATTGAACTCTACTAGGTTTGGGTACTATTAGGAAGCTTTTCCAATGTTGTTTATTCCTCTAAATTTTTTTCCTCTTCCTCTCCAACCTTATCTCTTTCTTTTTGCTGACCAAACAGTGAAGTGCAAATGCTCATGTAGCTGACTAGCTTTCAAGAAATACATATAAAGGATGTTAGGTTTCAACAAATTTAATTACAGCATTTTCAAAAGAAACTGGGTATACTTTTTGGTCAAAGCCATGCAAGCTACAGTGAACTCATTGACTCATTAACATGGGAGAATTTTTCTCTTTGGTATTTCCCACACACAATGTGTGAGATGTAGTTATTCAGATTTGTTGCTATTGAATCAATTTCCTCCATTAGACCTTTGCTTTCAGGCAATTTTGCGGGTAGATCTCTGATTTCATCTACTAGTTGAAACTGTTCTAAACACGGCACATGAAATGTTGTGCTCTGAGCAACAACAAAGCTTCTCTGACAAAAGAAATTCCATTCAATGCGTTGCACAGTCATCATGCATTTTGAGATTTCTTTGAAACTCTGACAGAACATAACCCCTCAGGCTCTTTGTTCTTGTTTGTAAATGTTCCACATCTTCAGGAATTCTGTTTTCCTTAAGGTTTTGGCCCATATCGTTTACAATTTAGTTGAGGTTGTCAAAATTCTGTCCCTCCATCTCTGAGCTAATGTTACAGACACCTGTCTGTTCTGCTATAACTTAAAAATTCGCAGCCTTTAGCCCTTGGTAGAACATGCTCCCTTTAAGTCGCACTCGGACTTGTAGCGCTTGTAAAGGGCAGTAGTGTTTGGGCCGTTTGACTGGTTGCTGGCCATCACCCAAACGTTCACTGACCCAGGACTTTCCTTTGCCTTCACAGGATTGGCTTTTGTAACAAGAATATTCAATTGCATCTGGATGGTGAATAAAGTCCAGTGCAAAAGCAATGGTTTCTGAAGAAATTCTGTGACTGTATGGTCAGGACTCAGGAGATGGAACTGGTGCACCAGCTCCATAAACTTTTTGCATGAATCCTTGCTTTAGTAATTTCATAGTCAGTGCAGCTTTGTACAGTGCCAGTTGAGGTTGTGCATTTGAATGTATCCTTTAGTTTCTAGTTTCTTATTATCACAGTTATTGGAAACACAGCTTAATATTTCAGTTCACTTTGTACTGCCAGGTTTTTCTCTTCCATATGAAAGGGCCAACCCAGCAAGAATATTCTCCTCTGTTTTCTGGTTTTCCTGAAAATATTTGAAGGGCTCAGAGCAAAAACGTCCTAACTGACATTTTCAGTGCATTTGGTCATTTTGTGAGATTGCGCCCAGATTTCGCACAATACACGGAAATTAAGTTATGGAATTACCTGTCCTAGGTGTATTCGTCTTTCCGGGCCTGTATTCGACCTTGAACTCATAGTCGAGCATTCGTACCATCATTCTTTGCAGCATTCTTTGCATCATTCTTTGCATTCACGTCTTATGTCTAGGGTTGTTCAGGATGACTTCGAGCGGTTTGTGATCTGTGACTATTTTGAATGACAAGCCATACAGGAATACATGGAATCTCCTGCACGCGAAATCTGCCGCAAGCATCTCTAGCTCAATTTGGGAATAGTTCCGTTCCGCATCTGAGAGGGCCCTGCTTGCATATTACACCACCCGCCAGCCTTTGTCACCCGACTCACGTTGAACCAGGGTTGCCGAAATTCCTAACGGACAGCCATCCATTTACCTCATGCTCTGCAGCGGGGTCAAAATAGACTAAGACTGTGTCTGAGCTAAGGCCTTCTTTCAAACCCTCGAAAGCTTCTTGATGTTCTCTCCTCCAGGTAAAAACTTTTCTCTAAATTCTGATCATCACTGATGTTGAGGCATCCCGGTATGTCTCGGGTGATCTCCCTGCTCACGGTGTCTTGAAAAATTTCACCCGCGGATCTCGTGCCAAAATTTGGCCTTTTGTACCTGTACAACCCGACGTGTGTTGAGAATGTGGTGATGTCCCGACTGTTCTCTTGCAGTTCTAGTTGATGATAGCCATGATTCATATCCAAGTGGGAGAAAACAACGCTCCCAATGTGCGGCTTCATAGCTCAGTTGGTAGAGCATCGCACCGGTATCGCGGAGGTCACGGGTTCGAATCCCGTTGAAGCCCTGATTTTTTCAGGCTTCTCCTTTCCAATTGCTTAAATTGGAAACTTAACTGCGATGATCATTCTTCACTTTCATCTACAACCGCAGTTCACATATGAATTATTTCATACATACTTCACATTGGGAGAAAACAGTTGCTCCATTGAGCTCATGTGTGATATCCTCGAGAGTAGGCATCATAGTATGGGTTCGCGGAATGGCTTTATTGGCCTCTCTCATATCCACATTCAGTCAAATTTCATTGGTCGTTCTCTTGGTTGTAATCACTACTGGGGATACCCAACTGGTAGGCTCCTTCTGTGAGGTTGAGCAACTGGTGTTACTGTACGGTCAACATGTAGATCTACCTGCACTCTTTCCATTTTCCTGATCCACTGGAACAGATCAGCATATTCCTCAAGTAGTTTACTCGTTTCAGGGTCAGTTCGTACTGCATTCGTAATCACTACCAGCCCAAGACGTTCGGCAGTCTGAAATCCTATCAAGGGTTCCGTGTTAGTGTTCCCTTTAATGACATGAAACGTTGCCAGGATGACTTTCGTGTTTGACTCTACAACCGCATCAAATTTCCCCATCACCGGGGTACCGTTAATGGCCTGGACGGGTTTTTGTTCATTTGGTACGAGCGTAAAACACTTGTTGACCTCTGCAATTTGACCTTGTTGGCTAGCAGCTGCTGAAGGATGCATTCATCCCTTACATTTACAGACGCTCCTGTGTCAATCAGCAGTTTTCAATTTTAATGCTTCTTACTGGCCTGAGTTTTGGGTTGTTTTCAACAGCCTCAACTTCCTCGATCGCACACAGGGATTCCACGTCACTGCTATCTGAGTGCATCTCCTGATGAACTGTCTTTACGATACTCTTATTTACGATACTCTTATTTACTTTCCCTTCACTCATACAGCATTTGGCAAAATGATTCATCTTCCTGCATGTGGTGCATTTTCTTTCCCCATGCTGGCCATTTCTTCTTTCCTCCAACGTGTAGAAATGTGTCTCCACAAAAAATAACACTCTTTGTTGATACCAGTCGAGTTGTTTTCTCTTCCTAATGAGACCCTGTTTAATATTTTCTCGACTTTGTTGCTCCATTTCGATTCTCTTCGCTTGTTTATCCAACAATTCCTGTGCTCTAGAATCATCTAACGCCTCCTGAAGCGATTGAGGCTTACTGAGCAAACGCCGTCTGACTCTCTTCGATTTTCCCTTTTCAATTAACTGGATTTGTATTTTGACTTCAAGCCAATTCAGTGGAAATTCGCACGGAGCCGCTGCTTGCTTCAAACGAGTGGTGTAATTATCGTAAGACTCCTCTTCCTCCTGGACTAACCACAGGGGGCCCACACAAACTGTGTGCCCGTTTGTATTTTGAATTTATAGAGGAAATGTATGGGAATGTCGAAAATCGTCGTATTATCGTACTAGCTTCCAATAAATATTCTCATTTAACATCAAAGTAAACATATTTTTACCTTAAATGTTGTGTTGTCGTTCTTGAGGTTGAAGACGGCGATTTTAGCGATTTGAAGGGTTCGGCGTTGGCCGCTCACTCAAGTGTAATAGTAGAGAGAGAAGGGAGGAAAGCTCGCAGTTGGACTGGTCCAGAGCCGAGCCGAAATTCATGAACAAATCATCATCACACGGGTTCCAAACCACGCACCAGGTAAGTTGAAAGTCCCACCTTTCATCTCATACCATTTGATTTGAAATCCGTCCAAAACTTTTACAGGTAGACCTAAAGTTAAACCGAAATATTAAACAATCCAAGCTCGATGGATGCGTAGCTGGACTTCCGTGTGCCGACTGAAAACTGTCACGCTGTTTGCTCCTCGCTGATTGGATGATTTCAAACAATGCCCTTTCAAAAAGCCGTCCTGTGCGAGGGAGGCAGGAGCAAATAAACAGCGGCGAACTTGCTACTAACCAGCCTGGGGTTAGGCGAATTGCACGTGACGGGCGCCCCGAAAGGCGCCAATCTCTTTGTTCGTGTCAGCCAATGAAAAAGACGACTGTTGTTTTCAAATTCCACTTCCATTTTTATCTGGAATTAAAAAGGTAGTGTAAAATGTTATCGACTTTGAGGGTGAAGAATTAATTTGGAGACCAGGAAAAGAAAAGCAAAGGTGGGGTAACTTCTGTGACAAAGAATGTCTCCATGAAGGCATGGTGAGTTCTGAAAGTGTCAAGTAAAGATTGGGAATAAGCTCTTGTGTACGGATCCATCATCTGTGCTTTAAATCAACTTCATGTCCTCATTTTTTCTTTAAGAGAAAACAAATTCAAAACCAAATCTTCAGTTCTAGTTTCTGTTCCTTTTAGACTATTAAGAAACTATGAAGTACAGGAGGGCTCGTTTACCTTTCGCCAGGATATTTTTGATGAGCTCGAAAGGGAAAGGGAAAACGTTTATCCAGGCCAGCCGTCAGTTAGAAGCATCTGCAAGGCAATAAGTGAATTGTGGGCGGACAAAGGAACGATAGTTCCTTCTCAAAAACGAAGGAACAACATAAGAGCGCGCGGTTATGTGAACTTAAAGAAGAAAGAACGATTTGCTGAAATAGGCTCGGTGTTAAAAGGGGAGAACGACTGGAAAGTATTTCTTGAGAGTCTCCCCACCTTTGTCCATGAGGGATGGTACCCAACTGCTAACCATGCGCACTCAGTTAGCTTCTTCCATGTTGAGAGACAAGAATGTGATGGCGTTCGAAGTTTGACGTTTGAAGTTTTTTTACTTCAGTTCTCCCACCAATGGCATAAAAAGGAGCTCCCTAGCATTTTCGATAACTACTTTCGTTATGCTAGTGATGTGCACACATACAACACTAGATATGCTTCAAAAAGCAACTTCTATAAAGCACGCTTCAGGACTAATATTGGAAAAACAACGTTGTTGGCTCTGGCAGCTGAACATTGGCAAAAACTACCACGTGACATTAAAGATCTCAATCTTTCCATTTTCCCGAGAAAAGCTAAACAGTATTTACTAAGGAAACAAATGTAACATCTAAGTCTTTATAATTCCTCTACTTTCTATTTTTCACAACAAGTGTTCGTGAATGTGTGTGTGTTGTGTATGCATGTAGATGTCTATATTTTAAATTGAAACTCAACAAGTCTAGTGTCTAACCATTTCCATCATTGTTATCAATATGGTTTAGTTTAACCATTTAATACCTCAATAACTTTAATGTAACTAGCCATACAAATATTTTTTAATGTGATGTTATAAGGAAATGTGAAATAAAGTATTATTATTATTATTATTATTATTATTATGACGGAAGTGATATTCCAAGTTTCAAACGAGGATAAATCCTTAATTGTGAAATTTAAATGCAATGAACGTGCCATTTCCTTGGACGAGTTTTCCGGTTTGAAGGCTCAAGTGAGAGCTCTGAACATGCTGGAGAAGTGTCATTTTATTTTAACTTTATCAGCAACTCCACCATTTGCTCTGGCTTTTCGTGTCAAGTGAACCCAGGCATGCCACTAGAGCGGGTATACACTTGTCAGGATATCTCGTATACAGACAATCCTGAAAACTGCAGGGAGAAGAGATTCTTCTCAACTTCTCTAAATGTATGCTATTTTGTAACGGGTAAAGGTGGGTGCTGTCCAAAGTGCACAACGGCTAAATATCAGCTTGAAAGGGTTAAGAAGAGAAGAGCGTCCCTTGACACTTTAGCTGGCAAGATGAATAACAGGTACATGTCAAGGGAGGAACTCCTCGACAAGTTAACCAAAGAGGAACAAAGAAGGCTCAGAGAGCAAAAGGCAAGGGAGCGTGTTGAGAAGGAGATGTTGGAGAGAGATGGACCCGGAAGATCATCAGGACCTTGCAACTATTATGAAAAATGTCAGAAAGGAAGATGTCCCGGAGGAATGTCCGTTCTTTGGGAACAACAGAAACAAATAATTGAGACAGCATCCTTCCGGGCCTACCGTTGGCACCCAAAGTAAGTGCATAAAAAGCCAGACATAACTAATCGATGACATCAATGTAACCCATAATTTTATACCCAGTGCACAACCGCTTATTCCCTACTTAAAGATTGAGAAAGGATATTGGCCTGACTCTAACCTCCAACCCCTAAATAGAAAAAAATTGTCCATAATTTAAATTCCTTATTCAGTAAATATGGATACAATAATATTGTGATTGGTTACACCCATTTGGAGAAAAAATATATTCCCTTTTGTTATCGGTAAAATATCAATTTGCAAGGAAAGATACAGTGCACTGTGACTGAGGACCCACTTTGATAGTTCCCACCTACATACCACTGACACCATCACCACCCTTAAATCTCTGTGAACATTTAAAACTGTTTCATTAGGAATAAATCAAATTATAATCGAGTCCATTATTTTTGCACTTTTAATCTTTCAGGGTTATACGTCTATGTGTGCAACTGTACTGCAATTTCAACACAATTTCAACACCAAGATATCAATGTGCAATAGTGATGACATATAGTATAGATTTCTGTACTAATTGCAAAAATAACTTGATAGTACAAATTTGGACATTGAAATGCTAAAAAAAGATGGCAAACACAGGTTGGTTGGCTTTGTAGATTTTGGTGAAATGCACGATGCATTTGAAAAGATTTCAGGTAACAAAACTTTATCCTTCACTTATTTCATTCTTGGGTTAAAATACACTGCCTTTTTTTCACATGCTTTTTACTAAAGGTACACGTCTAATAAAACTTGCTCCCATTTTTATGTTTTCTGGGCAATATGACAATATGTAAACTATCATGAACAGTCATATCATGATATTATATTCAAAAGGTTCATATTTTCATGAGTCCCTTATTTGAAGGACCTATACATACATGGAATTATTTAGAATGATTATCTGCAAGTCCAAAAATACAGTTATCATGCCAAAACATTATAACTTATTTCTAGAATTGTAAAAACTGAAACCCATCCTGTTTCAAAGTTTATGAAAAAAATATTGCCCCTAGGGGTAATTTTAACTCAACATTTTGAAATAACTCTCAACATACTTTAAATTTTCTTAATTCTAGGAAAAAGCTGTGAGCCAAAACTTGCAACACATGTGCTTCAGTTTATCTTCTTAAAGGCCCACCTTCATCCAGGAGTCATTGCGGTTGTTTGTTTTTGTTTTGAAATGCTGTATTGTCCAAATGCATGATCTTATTGGCTGTATGCACTCAAGCGGTTCATGCGGGTTTCCTCTACGACTCATGCTGGAGGGAAAGTATATTCACGATCGCTCTGATTGCTTCTCGCTATGGAGGAGAATTTCTCAGGAGCAACTAGGTGAAATCAGTTAGAAGATGAATTGACCGAAGGATCGACAGTGAGTAAATTTGATGAAAAAAAAAGGAACGTATAAAGTTAACACTGCCACCGGAAAAGTACCTAGTCATCGTTCAATTCGATGTAGGCATGATAAACATTTTGTCTGAATAAACTTACATCGCGGGATGTAGTGGGGTGAAAAACCGGGCTAGCCACCTCCGATCTAAAAAAATGTGAAAGCAGATCGATAAGGAAATGCTTGCAAGGCGTGACAAAACTCGGGAGCTAAAATCTACAAAACATAACCTCACGATCGCTGTGCTACAATCCTGGTCAAAACTGTTGGGACAATTCCCGCTTTTCCCCCTCCCCCCATTGCAATGTTGATTTTTCACGATCACCAAAATCAAGATCCGTTCATCGATCGCTGGCATGTTTCAACATTGCCAGGGGGGAAGGGGGGCGCGAAAAAGGCAGCAAAAGGAGAACACACGTTGCTCATAAAGCGATGGAAGCATGTACAGTAAATTCTCTACTTTTCGCCCAAAATTTGACAAGTGTCCCGAAGTCTTTTGACCCGGATTGTCTGAAACTGAGTTTCATCGAACAAAACTGGAAACCGTATTATATATGACCTCAACATAGTGAACAATTTGTAACATTGCGTCAAAAACTGTTTTATCGTAGTACAGTCTGTTTTATGGCAGCTTAAAACCAGCGAAGTAAGATTTTCAGGGGACTCGTTCCCAGACTCCGCGCAGTTAGAGGCCGCTTTTCGAGCTGCACAATCTTTTGACTTTGCTAAGCAGGGTTTGACTCCTCACAAGTTCAAAGACAGCAAATCGCCTAGACAATAGACTAGTACAAAGGAAAGAGCCACATTCATGTATCTGTAGATGCTTCGCCAAATTTGCTGCGCGTCACCTTGCTGATAATAATCAGTGTCATATAAACCCGCATTGCCTGTTGCGTGACCCAAGCCGTTGTTGACAACGGCAACAATTCTCACTGACATTTCTCACTCCTAAAAACACATTTTCTGGTTGTGCTTTTGATGGAGCTACCAGAATATATGGCGTGTTTTGTTATACACACTTTCGTTGATCTTTAGTTGGCGTTCGTTTCTGAACAAGAAAACGCTTAATGCATTTTTCAACATTTCTCGGCCATTGTAAAATAATTTAAGCTAACATCTAATTTGATCTTTTGCTGTTTTTAGGGTGAGAAATGTTGAAAAACACACACCCGGTGATCGTTTAAAGCCAAAAAGCGCTTGTATGAATAGAAAAGAAAGAGTTATTATGTTTTTTGTTTGGCTTTTTTTCAAAAGTAATTTCTATACCTAAATATCTTCCTTTAAATAGCCGAGAAATGTGGCCGAGAACTGTTGATTGCTCACTGTAACGCAACCCACCGTTTTGACAATCCTTCCTCACACTACCTCTAAACCGGTGCAACATATTGTTTTACTATCTGAGACAATTCTCTAATGAGATTCAATGAACCTAACCGGGTTTGAGACCAATTATCAAGAAATTCTTTTCTCAGACAATCCTGGTCAAAACTGTTGGGACAATTCCCGCTTTTCCCCCTCCCCCCATTGCAATGTTGATTTTTCACGATCACCAAAATCAAGATCCGTTCATCGATCGCTGGCATGTTTCAACATTGCCAGGGGGGAAGGGGGGCGCGAAAAAGGCAGCGAAAGAAGAACACACGTTGCTCATAAAGCGATGGAAGCATGTACAGTAAATTCTCTACTTTTCGCCCAAAATTTGACAAGTGTCCCGAAGTCTTTTGACCCGGATTGTAGGAAAGGATCTAAAGGAAGTGTTCCTGTCTCGATTTGACGATAGATGCAACAAGACTTCTGCAAATACACTGTCCGTGCTTTTATTGAATCCCATTGCCGCTTTTCTTTCCCTCCATAGCTGGAAAACCGATTCCCTGACCCGCAAGAGCTTCGCTGAGCCTGGAAGACTTGGCCTTCCAGCCGGCTTACCAGTTCGTGGTCGAGGCATTCACTACCTTGCCTGACAACAAACGTGATAAACACAAACCAAAAGACTCCACACTGGAAAACTATTAATCATAATCGTTTGAAAAACACTTGAATTACTTTAGCCGAAAAGCGTGATAACTACTAAGTTCAAAAACCAAGGATAGCACAAGATGGCAGCAACTCGGCGGGATTTTCATATATGAAAACTGTTCCTCGGCGCACAATGCATCTGGGGTGAATGTGGGCCTTTAAGTGATAGTGGATTCCGATTTCCCGTTGCACAATTTCCATCTGTTTCATGTACCCCAACTGACCTGTTCAGTATTTTTTGGGAAGGTGTGCTTAAAATGATGGAATCCGGATTAACTGTCGACTGGTGTATATTAGATGGGCCTGAGGTGAATCGCCAATTTATCAAACTGCATTTCAATGCAGAAAATGAAGCAGTAGAAAAACAATTCACTGCCCAAAATGTCTACCCTGGAGAACCCATGGTGTTCATGATGGATCCTAAGGTAATTTTTGCATTGGAACAATAATTATGTAATTCTTAAAGGGGAAGTGTCATGTTTTTTTTACCTCTTTTGTTAAAAATGGTGAAATAAGACCTTCAGTTAGTTACAAAATAATTCTAGTATAAAAAGAAGAAAGAAATCAACTCAATTCTTGAAAGGAACAACTAATGATCTGATCTAGCACATTTTGTAAACAAAAGCAACGGAACTTGAAAAACATTAGCCTATCTCCCTCATGTATAGCTCTGCTTTGTTGCAAAGGAACATGTCAAACTGTTTTGTTTTGCTTAGTGTCATTGGAAACTATTGTTAAGGGTAATTAAAATCTGTTCCCCCCAAGACTTTTGTTAATGCATGTCAGTATTTTGACAATTTAGTTCCTATGAAAATATGTAATAATAAGGTACATGTACAACTTCCTAAACTATCACAGGGTGTTGTTCAGTCAGGCATGTGCATTGCTCAAATTGATTTCAAGCTCTAAGAGGAACCAGTTGTCCAGTCACGAGACTAGCCACTCTTAATATAGAACAGTTAAAATGAGACATCAATAAAAGCCAGTCGATTGAGAAATATAACTGCCATATGATTAAAAGGTAAATGGTATAATAATCCAATGGCAGTCATTTCGGATTAAATTTCAACACCAAACCAAACTGGAACTTTTTTGCCCTTGAAAACTTTATACTTGTATGGGAATCCTCCCCTTCCCTCTGGGAAAATTTCGTTTCAATAACACAAAGAAAATAATTAGCTGTCAGTGTGAATGTAGCATTGAAGAGCCAAATAAAATGCTTTAACTCTCACAGCACAATTTCAAAAAGATCAGAAACAACATTTTAAAGAGCTCAACAAATGGTTCAGGCACCAGGTGTCTCACATAGAGTGGCAAGACAATCACCTGGGATCAGTTCAGAAATGCATATGATTATGATCAGGGAGAATTCTTCATGTCCTTCCACCACAAGCTGACAGTAGAACATTTCCAGCTCGATCCAGCATCCAAAATGCGTAACCACCTGGCTGAAGATGTCTTGGACAGAAATATGCTGGTCCTTCTGAAGGTACTTGTCCTGGCTAAAATGCTTGGTCTTTAAATTTCCCCCTTAACAAAATGCAATAATCCTTTAGTCATTTATTTTTTTCACGTTTAACCTGACCCTGGTCTTTTTAAGTGAGTTGTATTTGTCATCCATTTCACCTGCCAGTAACCACCCTCAGTTCACATTTTCTAGCTCAACTCTAGGACTGCTAAGGAAGTTGAACTAAAACCCTGATTTTCACACATTTATGAGCAAATAAACAATTTTTTTTAATAGGCATACCAAGGTCACCTAAACAGCAAAGGTCAAGATAGAAGCAGTCTTGATGCCACATTAAAGCTCCTAGGCCACACATCACGATTAGTGCAACCCTTTAATGACACGGAGACAATTAAAAGCTTAGATGATTATCGACTAAAGGCATTGCAAGATTTTCTGCTTTTTTTTTTTAATCAATGGAAAGCTGAAGCAGGCAGTGAGGCATCAAAGAAATTTCTCACAAATAAACTGTGGTTTGATTTACAATCCATGATTCTGGGATTTCTATCAATCATTGCTGTGAAATTAAAGAAATTTCCACAAGCTGTGATCAAACCTGCCATAATTAACCAGGACTGCATTGAGAATCATTTTCGCCAAGTGAGAGCATGCAATGGACAGAATAATCATCTAACTTATTGTCTTCAATAATCGACACAAAACTCTATTCGTTGCGGGCAGACCACAATAATGTTGGTGCAGCTGGCAAGAAAAGAAAATCCTATTGACTGATACAAATGTAACTAAATTTTCAGGTAATAGAAAAGACTATGTACTGTACAAAAACAAAAAATTGTGAGTATGATAAATCAACTAGTGAAATGAACTCTTATTTATTATTAATTTGACATGTTAAATGCCACAGACAAATGTTTGAGAAACAATGTAATAGCTTTAATATATGAGCATGACAGCCTTACCTTCATATCATTCACCTCTAGAAATTCGCAAAGTTATCCTTTGGTTGTCTTCATTCAAATTAACACTGCATTGTAGGACACTGGTATAGTAAGGTAATAATAAAATTAATTTCAATAATAAAATTAATTAATTTAATTAATTAAATTAATTAAATTGATTGACAGGAAAGTCGCGAAAGCCCAACAAAACAAAATGGCTGGCAGCATAGGGGAAAATGACGGTAAGCACAAATAACTGGGTAAAAGTCTGGAAGTCGTGGGCTGCTCAAAAGGGCTATGACGAAAGTATTGAAAAGTACGAACTGGAGGTCCTGAACAAAATCCTTGGGCAGTTTTACGCAACAGTTCGTAAGAAGGACGGGGATGATTACGAACCTGATAGCCTTTGTGTGATGGTTACTGCTATCGACCGGTACCTCGCAGAGAAAGAGTACAAATATTCCATCATTCGTGACAGAGAGTTTAAAAGTTCAAACCAAGTTCTTGAGGGAAAAGCCAGGCTACTGCGACAACAAGGCAAAGGTAAGTAGCCGAACAAGGCAAGAAGTCTGACAACAACCAAGAAAAATGAGCTGTGGGAAAAAAGGAAGCTGGGAAAAGGAAGTCCGCAGGTTCTCGTCCAAACAGTTTGGTGGCTCCTGACCCAGTATTTTGGCCTTTGAGGTCGCCAGGAACACCACAGCATGACGGTGGAAGATTTCTCCTTTGGGCTGGATGAAAACAACACAGAGTACGTTGAATTCATCGAGAACCCGACCAAAACACGTCAGTCTGGACTATCCGCAAAGCCCAGAAGCTTCCTTCCAAAAATGTTTGCTACTGGAGGTGATAGATGTCCCGTTACAATATTCAAAGAGTTTCTGTCGCGTCGCCCTCCCAAAATACGTACAACCGGTCCACTTTATCTCCCTTGTGTGTTAAACCCATCCTCGCAAGTTTGGTACAAGCAACAGCCGATGGGAGTGAACAAGCTCAACGACAAGATGAAGGTCATAATCAAAGGAACGACCCTGGAAGATTCATGGAAATTTTTTTCCAACCACAGCGCCAGGAAAACAGTAGTAAAGAAGCTGAAAACAGCAGGCCTAGAGCGAAGTTCAATCGTAAAGGTAATGGGCCACTGAAATGAGAAGTCACTGGATGACTATGACGAAGGAGATGAAAATGAGCAGCGACAACTTTCCCACACCATCAGCTACAGCAGGAACATCAACAGCCAGTTAGCTCGGGGAAAGAGCTCCACTTTGGTTCATAGTAGCACCAACAGCTCCAGCAATGAGCTCACTTTCAACCCGTCCTCGCTCGACGCCCGTGGCAACAGCTTCAATCAAGCAGGTTTTGCCGTTCAGATGCCAAGTTACATCTCTGGTCAGAATGATCAGCGTCTGTCTTTCATGAACATGAACCATTTCCACCGGTGTCAAGTCACTTTCAACATGGGAAGCACAGCAGCTCCTGAAAAGCCACAGTCAGCTGCTCCGCATGGCGAGGACAATACTAGTATCTGATCGGTTCAGTTTTCGAAATACTTCAATTGTTGAACATATTGATCTCATTTAGAATCGACTGCAAACATCATCAAGTCGAACCAGTTTTGACGTTTTTTCAGCCCTCTTTTTTCTTTGAGGTTCTTAAATTGAAAACGCTTCAGCTAGAATGATAGATGCTTCCAGAATTTGATCCTTGTCGATTAAACGAAAGTTTTGGTCTGTACTTTTTTACAAGTTTTGGCATGTCAGTCAAGGCTGTCATTTTGAGACCAATAATGTTAATGTATGTGGGACCAGTGAGCCGTGACACGAAATAAACACAATCAAAGAAGAATCAAACTCATATTTTTGCATGTATATTATTAACAAGTAATCAAATGATTTTTCTCGTACAATTTGGAATAAATAAGCACTTGTAAATTTTTGAAAGACTACAAATTGCACTCGCCCTACGGGCTCGTGCAATTTTTTGTAGTCTTTGAGAAATTTACTTGTGCTTATTTATTCCAAATTGCACTCGAAATCATTTGATTACCTATACATAAGGCATACTGCTACTGGACTTGACAACAGGAACTAAGCCTTGGACTAACTTGGCCTTTGCTGATCTTATGTTCACTTGAATTCCATAAGCATGGCAGAGGGAGTGAAGCTGAATTGTGGTGTACACCTTGCCTATGGCCTTCTCTCCAAATTGCTCATTGTGCTGTTTGAGTTTCACATGGCTGGTCACTTTGGCTAGTGATTTGTCTCCAACAATATCACTGTAAGGAACTGCAGCCTTCTTCTCCTCCAAAGCCTTCTTTCTCAGCAGACTTTTTCAATCTTGATGGTTAAAAAAAGACTTAAATATCAGCATTTCCTCTCAATGAAATTACCTGCCCTTGTCTTTTACAGAAGGAAAAAAATTTCAAATTGAAAATGAAATAATAATAATGATGATGTCCACAATGACACATTTAATGTGATTTTAAAATATACATTTAATGTGGAATAAAAGAAACATGTCAAGTCTTTCATTACTTACTGTCTAACGCCAGACAATTTTACTGTCTAGCGCCAGACGATTTTACTCTGTCTAGCGCCAGACAATTCTACTCTGTCTAGCGCCAGACGATTCTACTCTGTCTAGCGCCAGACGATTCTACTGTCTCGCCCCAGACGATTCTACTCTGTCTCGCGCCAGACGATTCTACTCTGTCTCGCGCCAGACGATTCTACTGTCTCGCGCCAGACGATTCTACTGTCTCGCGCCAGACGATTCTACTCTGTCTCGCGCCAGACGATTCTACTCTGTCTCGCGCCAGACGATTCTACTCTGTCTCGCGCCAGACGATTCTACTCTGTCTCGCGCCAGACGATTCTACTCGTCACTGGGGTAGCCCTTGGGGCTGAAGGGGTTAAATCTGTTTGTGAGTTTCTCGTTTTTGACAACTTGTGTTATGTATAACTTGTAGATTTGAAAGTTACCTATGTGCTCTCCTGAAGTCACGCAGGTATTGCCCAGCTCGCACCATCACATACATTGTATCTGTCAATTGCATCATCAAATGCTTGTTTGGTTAGTTCCTGACGAGAAACAAAAATGAATAAGTTCTTACTAATGGAGATGCTGTACAACAACCTTTATGAGCTGTTCTAATGTACAAGGTTACCCAATTTATGCCAGATCAATAACATACTTAACCCTTTTACCCCTAAGGCAAAACAACATTTTTTGTAGATCCAGAACTACAAACCTGATGTCCATGTATGATATACCATTTGAAAGCTACTTATGGGGGTATTTCATTACTGATATAATCATAAAAGGGAAAAGTTATGGCTTTGAGATAAATGGGTTTAAAACGTAAACAATTATCTTTAAAATGTCCCGATCCTTGTTTAGGTATACCCCTAAACTATTCTTGGGTTTCATGTGACGTCATAAATGCTGCGCAAATCAGTGTCCGCCATATTGGTGTCCCTCGAGGTGTGAAATTTATGTAAATATAAGCCATTTCTGCAAAGGTCTTCCTTTTCTCGACCAATATTTCGATTTTTTAGATGGATATTTCAAACAACAAAAACGAAAATAGTACCGCCGAGGCATCTAAATGCATCCCTATGCTCTCTGAGTATGCCAAAGCCCTAGAGGTTCGAGTAAACGAGAGGCATCTGCAGAAGATCTCGGCCATCGGAGTTGACCCGCAAGTATACCTACTGTACGGACCAGTTTAGTCCGGAATGTTTGCCTCCAGTTGAAGTCTCGGACTTGCTAAGCTATCTTGTACTTGAGACTAGTCATTATACAAACCAACAGTTCAAGGCTTTCAAGAGTCTAGAGGCGTTCAACCAAATGGTTTTGGGATTTGTGACCTCAGTTGTGGGCAAACTAATCGCCGGAAAATACGTCATAAGAGCATGTGTGCGACACTCACAGTGGATGAATTATCCTTTGGTGAACATTTGGATTATCACCGAACAGGATGGGACTTTCTTGTCGGCCCATTGCTTAGGATGCAAAGCTGGACTAGCGGAATCGTGCTCACATATCGCGAGTGTTCTATTTTATTTGGAGGCCACTACACGACTTCGTGGCAAGCTTGCTTGTACTCAAGTAAAATGTTCATGGATCTTACCGACGTATGTAAATGAAGTGCCGTATGCGAGGGTCAAGGTCATTAATTTCTCATCTGCCAAGAAGCTTAAAGAAAATCGATAATCTAGATATTATACAGCAGCCAGCAATCTCAAGCCAACAGGACGCTTCACATAGCCGTCAAGCTTCTACTTCACGAGCTGTTTCCGGCTCAGCTAATTTGCGTCCTTCGAAGGAGGCAATCCGTTCAGCTTTTTCTGCCACTTGTTTGAAGTCTTTCTCTACATATTTTTTCTTCCCGAGATTGAGAGTTGGTACCCAGTCAATATGAAATTGGTCCCAGACAGGAGATTGTTCTCCAAAGACGAAATGTTTGCCACAAACACGCTCACTTTCTAGCACATTCTTGTAGTCAGTGTCACCGCGACTTATCGCAGAAATCCACTCAGTTCTTCTTTTTGAAGTAAGCTCTTCGTACTCTGCTCCTTGATTTGTTATCACTTTAGGCACACGAAAGAATCTTGTCTTTATCTCTTCCACTTTTGCTGGAACAGCCAGAAATTATACATAAAACCATCGCTTTGCACTCACACAATCTTCTCTTCAGCTATTAGTTTTTTCACTCCCGAGGGACATCAACATGGCGGATAGTAACCGGTGTCAAGGAAAGAGTCACATGGGTGAAACCCAAGAATAGCTTATTTTGCAGTTCTCAACATGTCGATTAATAAGATATTTGTCATCAGACCAAGTGCTAGGGAAAAAAAAGTGGTAAACTATATCACATACTGGAGACAGTTATGTTTTTATCCAAGACCATCTTGCTATTAAAAATTCATGGAAATCCATCAAATATTGACTGAGTTATGGCATCATGTGCCAATTGGCACTCTTTGGGGTTAAAGGGTTTTAACCAACATCAATCCAGGATCAAAATGCACACTAAATCCCAAAGATCAATAATATTCAGAACAATAAAATTATAAAACCAATAACAAATAACTTTTAGTATAAATTTATTTCCTTAATCTTGTTCCAAAAATAATGTGGTAGCTTACATTAAAACATACCTTCTTAGCTTGGGTCTCCTCTTGGTGAAAACATTCACACCACTTTTTTTCTAACTGTGGGTCACTCTTCATAGTTGATCCCATCACATGAATCAAATCTCCACAAAACAAGGCAAGCTTGTAATCATTTAAGCAGCTGACACGTAAAACTTCAACTTCAATAAAGAATTCGTGTGCATGATCCTCGATAAGAGACAGGCCCCTGTTTCGAAATTGCAGCTCTTCAGTGACCTTCAAAGTCTCTGGATACCTGGTGGTGAGTGAGAGGGTTTCAAAATTGGCAATGATGTTTTCCTCCAACAGGGAAGCAGCAGTATGTCGTCCGAATGCTTCATCACGGGTTGCAGCATTGGTTGACACCATGTTCAGCCACACCTACTGCTGCTGATGGTTAACGACTTTTCTCACTGCCAATGCTCCAATGTACCTTACCTTGGCAAGGCCCTCCGCTGACATGCTCCTCACATTGAAATTGAGTGGCTCCCTTCTGTAGCCTTTGCAACTTTTTCTGCAATGCATTTTGTAACTTCTTTATGGACTTCTATCGTGAGAGAAGCCCCAACTGTTGACTGCAACATGTTAATTGGTTTAGCCTTAAAAAAAAAAAAATTCGAGAACACTGATGTAAGAGGGTGACCGTGTAATCAACATGTAGAGTTCCCTGGTATCATTGCTCCACTGAGTGGTTGATAACTGAACTTCATTCGCATTTTCCAATGTGTCCTCCAGAATAATTTTGCATGCTTGGCTCCAAAGTATTTTCCCCTTCGTTTCCAATTTGACAGTGTCATATTTTGCAATCTCCTCTATCAGTTTGTTCTTACTGATAGCAAACTCACTCAGTGGCTCATGTACAAATAGCTTGTCAAGGACAGCCACCATGCTGAAAGTTGGTGGAGGGCACTTACAAAAATTGTCATTCACCTCATCAGTCAGTAGCATGTGAACAGTCTGCAGGTCAATGGTGATTTTATCTGCTTCTCCTCTATCAAAATAGTATTGTACCAAATTGTCTGTGTTTGAGACATCTTCAAGGACATTGTGGCCCTCATCTTCTTCGTTTGGAAGTTCAAAGCCGTCTTCCAATACTAAATCTTTCTGAGTTATAATACCATTGCAACAGCATTCTAGATCATGTTCCATGTCTTTTCTGTGTGCACAAACATTTATGCACTCTGCACGTGGAGGAAGAAGTTGGTTTTTGTTAAAGTTAACCACCTTCAGACATGTACTTGAACAGACTCTGCTCAATGCCACATACAGTAACCCAGACACAAACTCTTTACTACAGTGGACAATTGCTGAATCAAATGTCACTCCCTGTGATCTGTGACATGTGATAATAATAATAATAATAATAATAATAATAATAATAATAATAATAATAA
>BLFK01000890.1:160113-170113 GCA_014634185.1 Astreopora myriophthalma
GTTACCTATGTTTTTGTCGCGTTTGAATGAAATTAATGGCGGTTGCGAAAAGATTCTGCCAGTTTCGGGATCATTTTGAAGTAATTTATAGTTTTTTAGAATGATGGATTTAACTGCATGGTTGTGAGGGTGAAATGTGAGAGTGAATGGAATTCTATTGTTATTCTCCTTCTGAGACGTTTGTAGTGCTGACTGCCGATCAATTTGTTGAACGCGATGATGGCCTGCTTCAACAACAGGCAGGATAGCCACGTTTGTCGAAAAACTCGCACATTTCCTCTGATTTTAAGGAAAAATCAGAGTCTTCACTACAAAGGCGACGAAGTCTAATGTCATCTACTGTATAACTTGCACTCTTTGCAAAAAGTTATATCGGCGAAACAGGTAGACGACTAGGCGACCGATTCCGAGAACATCTTCGTGACGTAGAGAAAGACGACAAAAACGCATCTAAACCGGTCGCTAGACACTTTAATCTGCCTAATCATTCTACGCAACATATGACAGTCTGTGGCCTCTCGCTACATCAAGTAAGCACAGAAAGTCGCAAAACTTTAGAACAAAAATTTATTTTTCAAATCGGCACTCTTAATCCTCACGGTATCAACGAACGCTTTTCATTCAACTAATTTATTCTGTTGTTTTTCACGTTGCCAGGCACCAACCAATAGCGTAGCTCCATATTTCTGTATATAAACCACACACAACCCACAATTCCTCGATTTGCTCCGACGAAGGGCTAGCGCTCGAAACGTCAGCTTACGAATCTCTTTACGGTGGCTAATTCACATTATCAACTTAGTTGATAAAACCAAATTATCATGTACAAATAGCTTGTCAAGGACAGCCACCATGCTGAAAGTTGGTGGAGGGCACTTACAAAAATTGTCATTCACCTCATCAGTCAGTAGCATGTGAACAGTCTGCAGGTCAATGGCGATTTTATCTGCTTCTCCTCTATCAAAATAGTATTGTACCAAATTGTCTGTGTTTGAGACATCTTCAAGGACATCATGGCCCTCATCTTCGTTTGGAAGTTCAAAGCCGTCTTCCAATACTAAATCTTTGTGAGTTATAATACCATTGCAACAGCATTCCAGATCATGTTCCATGTCTTTACTGTGTGCACAAACATTTATGCACTCTGCACGTGGAGTAAGAAGTTGTTTTTTGTTAAAGTTAACCACCTACAGACATGTACTTGAACAGACTCTGCTCAATGCCACATACAGTAATCCAGACACAAACTCTTTACTACAGTGGACAATTGCTGAATCAAATGTCAGTCCCTGTGATTTGTGACATGTGATTGCCCACATCAAGGTACAGTAACTGGGAATTGACTTCGACTTTCGATCACTTCTCCAGTTCTTAAAGTCTTTGTCCAAGTTTCTCTCCTCGACAACACATGCCCCTCACCATCAAAATGAACAAGAAATCCATCACCCTTTACACCTACAAGCATAACTAAACATCCAGGCTTCAGCAGCAGCACTTGATCGCAGGACACTGTATTCCCACAACATCACCCTCATCGAAAGCATCAAATCTGGTTAAATCCCTGGGCAAAGAAAAAAGGATACCGAGGTTAAACATTTGAACAGGAAGATGTTTCAAAAACACATGAATAACAGAACGACTTGTTTCCTCAGGGAAATCTCTGGATGTTTTTTTTAGAAATGCCATTGATTCCGGTCCGTATTTCCCCACACAAATTTCTTTTAGGCAAGTCACGAAAACCTTATCCTCTTCGTTCTGCCGCATGATGGTCATCAATTCAAATCGATGTGAGATTGCTTTGATGAAGAGCGGAGATGTGAACGCGAATTTTCCAAGGTCTAAATAATTTGCCATGGGGCGAAGCTGCAGAAAATCGCCGACAATAATCACCTCTATACCTCACACTTTGATGCTAACTCGAGATGAATTTTATTAGCTAGCTCAAAAACTCTTCGGCTGGACATGCTGATTTCATCCCATATCACAATGTCAACTCCTTTTACACGGCTAAATTGTTTGCCACAGCGCGATCAACTACTAAATTGCCTGGAAGATCAGCTGTACGAAGGCCATAAAATGCATGGGCAGTTGACGGGTGGATTTCGGTACTGTTGTAAACAGTCATTGCAATTCCACTTGCGCAGATAACTTCCACCTTTTTGCCATTATTTTGTAGACTGCTGTAGATTGTCCGAACCAAAGCAGATTTTCCTGTCCCCCCTTGTCTGGTTATCGGAAGGTTATGACCTCTAATGGCTGTGTTTAGAATCCGAAATTGATCGGATGTCAAAGGAGGTTGCGCATGTGATGAACTTTCCTGAACTGGTCTATTTTAAAACAAAAAGGCAGTAGCTCTTGCTACAATAATAAATACACACTCTCTTAAACTGCAAAAATTATTATAGCCATATGTACTGCTCATTGATACTTTACTGTTAATTTATTAGTTGAAAGACTTTTTAAACAAACACCCTTCCACAAACCTTTTTGTCTTTTTTCTGTTCTTCATCAGTAATTGCAGGTGATGAAGACAACTGAAATGAAAAAATTGTAGCAAATTGGGAGTCAAAATTACGCTTGACCGGCAAAAGAAAAGCATGCCCAAGTCCTGTTCTGAGGCCAAGAAAATAAATAAACCCACCTTTTTTGCATGCATCATTATCAATAAGATGTCTCCAAGTGCAACAATCTCAATCTCTCTTAGAATGTCTTTGGTGATGTCCTCGAGCGTATTTTCTTGCATTCTACATAAATATAATAATACAATAAAACAAAGCTTACTTCTGTGCTGTACAGCCAACAGATGTAAATCAAAAAAGGGTATTTTGGTTTTCTCATCTAGGAATCCACATCGACAGGACTACTTTAAATCTTCCATGCAGTATTTCTTAAATAACCTGGGCAGAGTATATTTTCTCAATACAACTGTATCAATACTAAGAATACACAGAAAAACATACCGATTTTTCTCAAAAAGTTGAGCGTATTCTTCCACAAACTCCTGTTTTATCCCTGCATTGCAAAGGAAAGTTTTTCACCTACAAGGAATACAAACAATTATTAAACGAACAAATTTACTCATTTTTAAAAGGCAGCAAAACAAAACTTCATCGGCGAAAAAAATATTAAAGTGTTTGCCTTCTTAAAGTGCTACTATGATCAAATTTTTATCCCTTTAATTTTTAGGTTTATCACATAGAATTCCATGAAAGATTAAAAATGTCGTTTACCGTTTGGAAATAGCTGCATTGGTTCCGGAGATATTTAAGTTTGAAAAATGGGTAAAATATGCAAATGAGAGGACTCATGACGTCATTTACTCAACCCAATATAACGTCAATTATATAAATAGAGCTAACTTGGTCAATTTGCAGCAGAGACCATTCAAACTTGGTAGGCTAATAGTTCAACAGGCAACACACCTATGGCTATAAAAATTTTGGTTCCCATGGCAACTCACTCTTTTCCAGTCCCCTCCAACCTGATTTCAAATTTTGGGTGATTTTGAGCTCGAAAAACATTTAACAAAGCCACAAACTCGACCAAACATATTTATATGCTTGCTGGATTGTGCAGATAAGGCACTATTGCCACTTATCAAAATAGAATGCCAAAGGTGGGCAGCAAAGCCTTTAATATCAGGGAGGTCTGGAACCCAGTATGTTGCCATGGTAACAAAACTGGTATTCTCATATCGTGGAGTGCATCTAGCAGGACCTTACTGCAAAGAATCAAGCATTTCTGATACAAATTGGCTGAGATATCTTTTTTCATCATATTTGATCAAAATTTGGTTGAGTGCATGACGTCATCACTTGGCTTATTTGCATATTTTAAAAACTTGAATATCTCTGGAACAAAAGGAGATATTTGAAAATAGTAAACAGCATTCTTCTCCTCATACAGACTACTTATTTATATTTTAAAATGGCTCAGATAGGAAACATGTGAATTTCATCATAGTAGCACTTTAAATCCCTGCCCTATTAGGGCATGTACTGATTTGAATAACAAAAAAACAGATTCCACAAATACCTGTTAATACCTGTGTCAGCCATCTTGAGTGATCGCTGTAATGTTATACAGAGAGCACAGACGTGATTCTCTTCAATTGATCTTTATTCCTTTGATGATCAAATGCACCTAATGGAGTATTCGATTGCTTAGATTACTTAGTGGTCGATAGAGTGATTGATGTTGCTAATAAACAGATATCAGATCATGACATCCCTCCCCTTCACTTAGATTCTCAAAGTGCTCATAATGTCAAAAAATTTTTCTTGATCCTCTAATTCTACATTTCACCTAATGAACTTCTGCGAAAAAAATTTTCGATTTGGATTAAACGCAATTTTTTTACAAATTTTTACAAAGTTCAAAATTCTATTTTCTTGCGGTCAACCCCTGCCACTGATCACAAGAGTAACATGCTCAAAATGACCTCGTGACTGATGTCTGTGACGTAGGTTCAGGAACCTCGCGACCTTTTAGTGCACATAAAAACAAAGGTCGCGTGCAGTTGTTTACGATATTGTAAGCTTTATTACGCATCCTTAGTGATCTCCACACTTTAAATCCTTCCAATTTTACTTGTTTGCAATGGAAGAAGAGTTCTCTGGGAACAAAACAAACAAAATTCCCACTTGTTTTCAAGTGAGAGAAGCCGCGAACCAAATCACGTGTTCCTGAACCTACGTCACAACTTGCTTTAAACTGAGGAAGACTGGTGCGACTGGTGGACCAAAATGGCGGCAAATTCGAATGTCTTTAAAAAATTATTAAAAAATTGCGTTTAATCCAAATCGAAAAATTTTTTCGCAGAAGTTCATTAGGTGAAATGTAGAATTAGATGAGCGAAAAAATTTTTTTTGACATTATGGGCACTTTAAAATAATCGGTCTCTCCAATGTTCTCAATGATCAACGTTCTTTTGAAGGTAATACTAGATCATGACCAATCAATCAGTCTCTAACTGGAACGGTTAGTAGGTTGGTATAGGTAAATATGCCGATTTTCACTTTGCATGGTTCTGAGTTTCCTGTTCCTGTAATTTCTTCAGACGTTCAGATCGTCTGGGTGGTGGAACATGGTTGGTGGCTGGTTGTGCGGTTTCTGCTTGTGTTGGCTTTGTAACCGTTTCTGTGGTCTCCTTTGGTTCTTCAATTGTGTTTGGTACTGAGGGTACTTTAGCAAGTGGGATATCCGGTTTATCCTGCTGTACTTTAACATGTCTAAGGGGTTTAAATTTAGAGGCATCTCAGCAGATGGTTCTTTCATCTTTAATCCTCTTTCCCTTTGATGTATGTGATGATGTAGATGTACGGCTCGTAAGGTGTCTGCCTTTTCTTTTAAAATTATTTTTAATTTTTATTATTAAAGTGCTTTACATTACAAAACAAAACGTGCAGAAGATAAACAAAGCTAAAGACAATACTTACAATATTACAGATACTAACAAAAAGAAAAAAAGAAGAAAAAACATAAAATTAACACTACTAACAAAGTAAACTAAATTGACTAATGAACAAATAAGTGCATTACAATAATGACACCTTACAGACTTAACACCAGGCAACAGAAAATTGAAATACTTAAACATGAATAACATTATAGGTTGGACTTATTAGCTCGATTTCCTTAATTTTAACTTATTTAGAAATAGAAATAAAAGCCAGCTAATGTATGGAAAAGTATATATGTTGCAAATACATATAGAAATTGATATTATACAGTAAACAATATTGCCCATTTTTGGTAAAATTCATTTAAAGTTTTGTTTTTAATACAGATATACTTTTCCAAGACAAACAGGACCATTTCTTTTGGCAAACATGAATGGAGTTATTAACTATTGCAATTTTGCTTTCAATTTGTAAAGTATTGTAAACAAGCTTGTTTATACATTTCGAGACTAGGTCATGCTTCATTCAGCTTACAAATGTAAATATGATATCTGGCGAGAAGTATCAGATGGTGTAATAGTAATTTTTTTTGATTCAGTAACTATACCAAGAAGTATAGCCTCTGAAGGGACAAACCCTTCCATATTGGAGATATTTTGTGTTAACCATTGAGAAAATCTTCCCCAAAAGGCTTTTGAGTGTTTACACCTCAGGAATAAGTGGATCAGATTTTCAGTTTCTTCTCCGCAGAAAGTGCAAAGATCAGACTGTTTCAATCCTGTTTTGTAGAGAAAATCGTTAGTCATGATTCTTCGATGAAGAAGTTTGAATTGAAATTCTCTAAGTTTTGTTTCTTTAGTGCATTTAAAAGCCAGTAAATAGGTTTTTTCCCAATTGATTGTTGTGGTTTCAGCTATTGCTATCTCTTTCATCCACTTATCTTGGCTTTTAGAGGTGATGTGGCCTTTTTCTCATAAGACCTTGGTACACCTTTCTGCAAGTATTTGTATTGGGAAGGAGAGAATCTAAAGTATCTTTTGAGCCAACCCTATCGTCAACCGATAAACACACTTTTTATCTGTCTTAGTGCTTAAATAACTTTAAAATACACTAAATAGTTTGTCTTGCCATTAAATTCTTTCAGAAATTCATCAAAGGAAAAGAAATTGCCATCCTTATTGAGGAGGTCGACGACCTTCTGTACGCCTGCATTAAACCATGATTATTATCAATATACGCGGCCAAATAGAAAATCGGCCTCTTCAAAACACACGCTCACGCGCAGTGTGTGTTTCTTGGTGTTGTGCCGTTTGTCATGGTATTCTTTACACTTTTCTTTGTAGCTTCGGTCATTTGCTCTGATTTCCTGGTCATTGATATGCGTGGTTGTTAGGAAATGGTCCAACTTTGTTCTCACTTCTCTGTTCATGAGTAACTCGTATGGTGTTTTCTTTGTTGCAGGGTGTGGTGAGCTTCTATAGGCCTGTAGCATGTCATGGATTGCTTCATGTGGATTTGTATTAGGTTGTTTGGAAATAGCAGTGATCTTGTTTACCATTTTGTTGAATCCTTCCACTTGTCCCTGTGCTGTGGGGTGTTTAGGCGTGCTGAAATCCGGTTTTGCGAGCGAATTCTGAGAATGCATGGGAGGTGAAGGGTGGTCCATTGTCTGTCTGAATTGTCTGCGGTACACCATAAGTGGAGAAGATTTTCTTCAGTTTCTCTCTCGTTCCTTCAAATGATGTGGATTTGGTAAACTCTACTTCTGGTTACCTAGAGTATTGGTCTGTGAGGACAAGTGCGTATTCTCCGTTTGGAAATGATCGGCAGAAGTCTGCCTCCACCACTGCGCATGGCCTGGCTGGAAGGTCAGTCATTTTAGCAGGTTCTGTGTGGCTTGTTGTCGTGGCTATCTGGCATTCGAAGCTTCTCTTTACTGCATTGTCAATCTGTGCGTTCAATCTTGGCCACCAGTATTTATAGCGGATCATCTCCTTGGTTATTGATAACCCAAGGTGTCCTTGGTTGTGAGCTATTCGGATGATCTTCTCCTGTAGCTTTTATGGTGGGATGATCTTGTTAAGACGTAGAATAACGTCTTCAGCTTCGTAGATTTCTGCTTGTAGGTCATCGTATGGCTTGAGTATAGGGTCTTTCTTGTCCCAGGTTCCGGTTTTAATGGCCTGTCTCAAGTGTTTCAGCTCAGGATCAATTGCTGATTCGGCTACGATCTTTTCGAGGACAACTGCGTGGTCTAGTTCTGTTACTGCTTTGACATGCTTTTCTACTCCGGTCTTTGCTGTCTCTGGGAGCGGGTGTCTTGACATGTAGTCTGTGACATTTTCTTTACCAGGGATGTGTATCATGGTAAAGTCCAGGTTCTGCATTTTCATAATTAATCTCTCGATTCTTGGTGGTAGTTTTGCTTGTGGGTTATTGAACAACGGGAGCAGGGGCTTGTGGTCTGTGGCCAGCTGGAAATGTTTTCTGCCCAGTAAGTACATTTGGAGTCTTGACGTCGTGAATTTAACGGCTAGGGTCTCTCGTTCTATCTGAGTATCTTCTCTCCGTATCGGTTAACGTGTGGCTCACATAATGGACTGGCTGATAGCCGTGTTGTGTCTTCTGGAATAATCCACCTCCAAGTCCGGTCGGGCTGCCGTCACAGATGACTACTGTGTCTCGTTCTGGGTAGTAGGGTATGAGTACAGGTGCTGAGGTTATCGTGCTTTTCAAATCTTCAAATGCTGCTTGTTGTTCTGTGGTCCACTCGAATTTCGCTTTTACTCTTGTCAGGCGTTTAAGTGGCTCGCATCGGCTTGAGAAATTGCTAATGTATCTGGAGAGGTATGCCAGCATTTGCAGGAATGAAACAAGTTCTTCCTTGGTCTTTGGTGGCATGCAGTCTTGCACCGCCTTGATCTTGTCTGCACTAGGTTTCAACCCATCAGTGGTGAACAGGTGTTCATGAAAATTTAGTGTGGTATTCCCGAATTCGCACTTCTCTCGTCTTAGAATCAGGTTGTGATCTTCGATTCGTTGGAGTAGCATCCTTAGGTTTGCACTGTGGTCTTTCCAGTCCACTCCTCCGATCATGATATCATCTCTGTTGTTGAGGACTCGTGGGATTCCTGAGATTATCTTTGCTATCTCGCCATCAAACAGATCTTGGCTGTTCAGTCCTCCAAAAGCAAGGCGTTTATATCTATAATTTCCCCAGGGGGTGGAGAAAGTCATTATCCGTCTTGATTCTTCATCCAGGACGAATTGATGATAGCCATGGTTGAGGTCTAATTTGCTGAAGATCTTGCAATCTTTGAATTCTCGAATGAAATCTTCCGTGATTGGTGCTTGTACCTGTCTGGTCCTCAGCATTGATTTGTTGACAAGTCTGAGGTCTAAGCAGGCTCTGATGTCTCTTGGATTCTTTGGTTTGGGCTGTACTACTAAGGGTGAACACCATGTGATCGCCTCGTGTGCTGGAACTTGTTCAATGATGTCGTTTGGTTCGAATTCTTCGAGTCATTTCTGGAGTGGTTCTATTAACAGATATGGTACTCTTCTGAGTTTTTGGGCGATAAGTGTTGCGTTACCTTTCATTGGCACGGATATTTGTATTTCTTGGCTGTCACGCATAGCTTGTCCAATTCCTGTAAATCATTCTTTGTATCTTTCAAGTGTGGCTTCAAGTTCGACGTTGTTTTCATTCTTCTCTGATGTGGAGATATTCTTGATGTGTTTGTTAGGGCTTTTAAGTCCGCCAGTAGTGTCAATTAGCACCATTCCAAGGTCTTCAAGTGTTTGTCTTCCTATAAGTGGCGGCGAGTCCATTTTTCCTTTAATTATGACAATGGCTGTGCTAACCGTGTGTGTTTGGTTTGAGATAAACACGTCAGCTTCTCCCATTACTGGCAGGTCTTCTTTAAGGGCTTTTAACTTGATATTTGATCGCTTGAGTGTCACATTCAGTGCTTTCTCTTAGGGTTTCTTGAACTGGTGCTCATCCATAATGTTGGTGTCGGAGCCAGTGTCTGGTTCAACTTGTGTGTCGTTTCCGTTGATTTTGACGGTGCATGTTTTCTCTTTGCTGATTTTGTTTTGGCTTGTGTGATGTGTTTTCAAGTGTTGCATGCAGCATTCATCATCACTATTTGTGGAGCTGTCATCGCTTTCATTTGTGGAGCTATAATCGCTGCGTTGATCTTGATACTCGATGTGTTTTGTTCTTCTTGTGGGTCTTGACCCAGACTTGTTGGCTCCTTTCCTGTCATGACGTGCATTGTGAATGCGATGTTTGGGGTTTTTCAAATCTTTGCATTTTCCTCTACATCTTTTGCTTCTTGAGCGGTAGTCTTTGGCGTAGTGGTGTGGTTTTCCACAGTGATCGCATGTAACTCCTATAGCAGGGCATGTTTCATGTCGGTCTGAATTTCCACACCGCTCACAGATGCTGTGTTTTGGTCTGTCCCACCTTGACGTGTTTATTTTCTTGATGCTTTCTGAGCTTCGCTTGTCATCGAGCTTCTTGCCCGTTGCTTCGGCTTGCTCCGTAGTTTGTTCGTCGAGAGCTGCTTCGGTGAGGATCCCGTCCAATACCC
>BLFK01000890.1:180113-185113 GCA_014634185.1 Astreopora myriophthalma
CTCCTCTCTTCACATGGTTCCCACCGAGAATCTACTTCACAGTGGAGGGCCTAGTGGAGGGCCTATCGAGATCCAACTCGACCCAACACATGTGCAGCCCACTATTCTCGTTGAATGCACCAATTGTGCGAGGTTGGGCTGTCATGATGTGTAGCTCACCAGGACGAAATATTATATGCCCAAGATCGTGACGGGTCATCTGCAACTTCTTTGCTGGTTGATACAGTCCCGTGTCAAGTCATATCACAGTCCTCCTGTTCTGTCCTACAACCGTTGTCTTAATATCCTGTGCTTGCATCAAAATGATAAGCAGAGTCTGCTACTCATGTGCTGGTGCAGCGATCAGGGGAGGGTTGCCAACTCGTGTCAATGGCATGGGACTACTCCTAGTGGAGTTATAGCCAGACCATAATGGTATGTCGGTACTAGGGGGCTGATCGTGTTCAGTTTCTCCATCGGTGATTGTCCTGGTCAAACTGCGTCCGAGAAGCCATGTGAAATCTTGCTTCTTGATGTACAATGAACGTTTGTCTTCGGTACACAAACCAAACTGGGGGGAAGGGGGAGCCATAGGCTTTCCGGGAGGTGCAGGCCATTCTTGCAAGGTTGTCACAGACTCGGGAAGCTGTCTGATTGAGCGACGGCACTGACCTCTGGGATCCACGGTCAGTTCTGGTGCTACATCGCCTGGCTCCTGCCTTTGGTAAATTGCCATCGCTCTGCAGTGGAAGGTATTCTTGCCATCAGGAGCGTCCTCTGCCAAATCCACATTATCGACCGCAAAAAAGACGTGCCTACCAAAAACTACATCAGGGGATATATATATAGACCATTATTCAGCTCCATTCGCTTTAAAACGCTATCTTTGATTTGGGCCTCTACTCTCTGGATCCTGTTGTAGTCCACTGACATTCCAAATCCATGTAGCATGGCTGAGCTGCTTGCTTCTCACAGCCTGGTGTACAGCTATCCCAATGGCTAACTGCAGCGGCATTTCCGACGAGGATCTTGCAACATCGGACTTCTTGTTTTTTACTTGCCTCTCAGTTAAACACATCGACACAGTGGTCTGGGATAGAGCCATTGCACGATTGTACACTTCCTGAGATTTCAGAAGGCTCATGTTTTGGGCCTTGTATAATCCATCTATAAAAGCTGAAAAGCTCTGCTGGTACGTTCTCATCCGGCAGGTTTTTTAGTGAACCTGTAAACTTCCACTTCTTACATTTGGTGATAGATTTCCTAATTATTGCGGCGGCATCAAACAGAGTTTTCATGTCGGCGTCTATGTTTGCGGTCTGATCCTCAGCCATCTGAATTGCTTGATCTCTTGTCCTCTTGATACTGCTTGCTCGGACTCATTGACATGTTTAGGTGCATGAAACTCTATCTCTGGTATCTGTCGGAGTAGTAACTGCTTCAAGGCCTTCTGTCCGCCCCTCCGATTTTCCACATTGTTAGATTCTAGTATGCTTTGAAAAGCATATTGTAATTCGGACATAGTCGCCACATTTCCACTCCTTAAATTCATCTCCGTCATTGTCGGGAATTCTATTTGTGCTGCAATCTCACCTATTTGTGCTGCAATCTTACGACAACCAGGTGGGCCATCGCAGAAAAAACAGACATTCTTATTGTATCGTTTTCAAACGGGTTAGCTGAGGAATTTTTACTGATGAAGTTGGTCATGATTTTTGCCTCGACTCATTGGGGCCTTTGAGCTGCCTTTCATACCTTTCTCTTGCTCGTTTAAGCATCCCAGCATTTACTGCATCTTTATAACATGATCTATGCCATGATGCCCACCCATCCTCGAGCTCTTGGACAGAAAGTAAACCTCCACTTATTCCACGCTTCTGTGTACTGAAGATTGCCATATTTACTCCATTCCTCGATCTATAGTCGAACTTTTTCGTGAGCGTCGGGCTTTTCAACTAGATTTTTTTCCTTTGACAAATTAAACATAAATGTAAATCCAACCCTTGGGCCTCAGGATCGTTTGTTTTTGAACCAGAATCGTTTCCATATCTTCTTAAACACCACAAAACATGTCGCCCTAGATGGTCTGTAAATCCAACATGGTGGACCTCTAAAATGGCCAAAATCGTTGTTTTTCCTGATTTCAATGAACTATTGACTTTAATATAGATTTTAACATGAAATAGTTTTCTCTTTCATAAATTTAACTCTATGATCAATTTTCGATACCAAAACTGCCTTTCGTGCAGTGTTGATTGTCTCATATGCACTTGAAAAATCATCGCAGAGGTCGTTGGTTCGAATCCCGTTGAAGTCACTTGAATTTTTCAAGTGCATATGAGACAATTGCTTAAATTGTCCAGAAAGTGCGAGGATCATTTCTTCAGCTCATTTCTAACCCACACTTCATAATCATTTCTGTCATTCATCATTCCTTTCACGGGAAAACACGCATGAGCCCAACAAATTGACCTGCTCTCAACTGTGTGGCTTCATAGCTCAGTTGGTAAGAGCACTGCACCGGCATCGCAGAGGTCGTGGGTTCGAATCCCGTTGGAGTCACTTGAATTTTTTCAAGTGCATATAACGGACAATTGCTTAAATTGTCCAGAAAGTGCGAGGATCATTTCTTCAGCTCATTTCTAACCCGCACTTCATATTGATTTCTTTGATCAAGACACAGTTCAACGAATAGTGAAGAAACTAGATCCTGATGGCGTCGAGTTACACTCGAGGAAACTATTTAGAAGGAGGAGGTACATGGTAGCAGGGCCTAACTTCATATGGCATATCGATCGGTATGACAAGCTAAAGCCCACGGGTTTGCTATACCACGGGTTTGCCGTTTGCCGTTTGCCGTATGCATCCTTCGTGTATTAAGAATCGCGTCATAAGAACGCATGGTAACATGGGAAATCAACCAAAACAAACATGGCGGCTGCACGAAGGCAAGTGGAACTGTTACCTGTTTTTTCTTTCTCTTATCCCTTCTAAATTGTCTTTAAGTTATTCCTCGTTCTTCAGACTGCTGACAAGGTGAATACATTGATTGAAATTGAATTTGTCTGCATTAAGGAGAGACCTCAGGGACATTTTAACTGTGATGTTGTAGGACGATGAGAGCAGTTCAGATTCGAGCGATGAAGAATACTTGGATGTCTTGTTTGTTGCGACCGCGTTTGGAGAAAGGAGAATTCTAAACAAGAAATATTGCGGACCTTAGTGAAGTCCAGTGTGAAGAAATGTTTAGGTATGATTTAATTGACCATAATAGGCTTCCTTAATGTTAGGAATAAGTTGTTCATGTAAAGGTAACTTGAATTTGAACTGAACTTTGCAAAAGCTTTCTAATAGAGTTCATTCTTGTTCTCCCACAATTATCTTTTACGTGCTGGGCATTACTAATTTTGAGATTCCTTTAAATTTCTTCATGTAATGCTTGTCTCGACAAATGAATTAGTGCATGAAGTTTCTGCATGTTTATTCGGCCCCATACTGTCTTTCGTGCATGATGCATGTAATGGTTACTTTATACTTTCAGATTTGAAAAAGATGACATGATACGCCTTATCAGAGCTTTAGAAATTCCTAGGTTCTATACTGATTATCAGGGCTCTGTCTGCACTGGGATGGAAGCCCTGATGATTTTGCTTCGTTGACTGGCATGTCCCAACAGATGGTGTGACCTGGTTGACATCTTTGGAAGGGCTGCATTTTTAACAGTAATAAATAATTTGTTATAATATCTTTTTTTAAATGACGAATATAACATTTATAGTACACCCTTGATTTGTTTTATTAGTATAAGATTGTTGAGTGTGTAAGTGAAAAAATCGTGGATGAATCTTCAATTTTTTGTACATAATTTCCTTGATAGATTGTAGATGACATCTACACTCGGTTTTATCATCTATTGAATAACTTGGACTTGGCATGGCTAGATCCGGCACACTGCTCAAGTTATACATCAGAGGGGAGTTCCACTGGACCAGTGTTGGGGCTTCATAGATGGGACTGCCCAGCACATAGCTAGACCTTTGCAAAATCAGCATGTCATGTTCAGTGGGCACAAATGAATCCACTGCTTAAAATTTCAGGTGAGAAATTATCTTTATCCCAATAATGAAGGCATTGTATTACACAGTCCAGTAAACAGTATAGCTGCATATCCTCATAAAAATTAATAATATTCCTTACTGTAAATCTGTAAAATGCAAGCCTTTACCTATTTGTTACCTATGAGTTTGGAATAAGGCAAGGTACGCTTATTTGGAAGTAACAGTTGCCATAGGATTTGCTGTATTTTTTAACCCTCTTAGGGTGAGACAATACAAGTGAGATGTCAGAATATCAAGAAGTACCATAAATTCTGTCTAATTAAGTAGTTAATTGGTATTATTTTGGTGAGTGAACTTAATTTTTGTAATCTAAAAAGGTGAGGGAGCTCAGCAATGCACTCTTACTACGAAAATCTTATTTCTTTTTTTGTCAACTTCCTCCAATTCTAGTCTGTTATTGCACCCAATGGATTGATTGCCCACCTTTTTGGACCTATCAAGGGAAAGAGGCATGATGCTTTTATGTTAGGTGTCAGTGGCCTACTACCACAACTTCAAAGGATAACTAAACCTAATGGCGATCCTTATGTGATCTACGGTGACCCAGCATATGGGATATCAAGGCATATCATTTCTCCATTTCGAGGTGCACATCTAACACCACTACAGCAACAGTTCAACAGTGACATGAGCAAAGTTGGTACAAGTGTGGAATGGGGATTTGGTAAAATTTCACAATTTTTTGCATACCTAGATTTTCACAAGAACTTGAAAGTCCTTCTGCAACCTGTGGGGAAGTATTATGCAGTTGGAGCACTCTTAACTAACTGTCATACATGCTTATATTGTTCTGTTACAAGTTCGTTTTTTGGACTGGAACCCCCCTCTCTTGAATCATATCTATCCAATATCTAGAAACTTCACGAATAACCTATTAAAGGTAATTCAAATAAAGATATAAAT
>BLFK01000890.1:195113-197417 GCA_014634185.1 Astreopora myriophthalma
TTTTAGCTTGGAAACCTTGGGACTGTAAAACAAGCATGAGGTCTAGTTTGTCTGGACATTAGCATGGTACATGTAAGTTTGAAAGAAAAAGCACTTAATAGGGTGAGGTGTTGCTTTCTATCCCGCTAGGAATATGCACAGAAGCTATACCAAAAGAACGACTTTTCGCTCGAAAATTCGAAGGAAAATTCGGAAGAGCGAATTTTCGCTCGAAATATCGGAACGAATTATCAGTGAAAGCGAATTTTCGCTCGAAATTTTGGAACGAATTATCGGTCAAAGGGAATTATCGCTCGAAAATTCGAGTTAACTACAACAATAGGCATTGTGAAAATTCGGTGAATTTTCTCCGAAGTTTCGCGCTGGACAAAAATTCGCTATTTTTCGTTGAAAAGCCCCGAAATTCGCCGCGAATTTCGTCGAATTACGCTCTCATTACTTTTGCACAATACTGTAGTTACAGGCTTTACTTCCCCAAGTTTTGCAACCATTGCAAAATCTGTTTTAAGAACAAAACTATGTTAAATATAATTGTGCAACAACATTGAACTACAGGTGACTACAGCATTGAAATACCTTTCAGCAATTTATACAGTTTAATCTTGTCTTTATTATTGTCTCAAAGAAACTACTAGTAACTACTACTGTACATCTAGTCCTTTTGAGATGATAACTAAAACCAGAGAAAACTGTGAAAATTGCTGGTAGGTATTTCAATGCTAGTTACCTCAGAAGTCAATTAGAGCTTTATTCCACAAACCCCAACTTAGTGTTAGTGTAAAGGAGTGTTAGTGTAGTGTTAGTGTAAAGGAGGTCTGTTAATGGCCATAATATATTAATGGAGCTTTCCCGCATTCCACTTCAGTGCGTATGAACAGTAGTACCAGAGCGAGGCTGGGGTGGACATTTTCATACATTTACTGTATTTTTGTTCACCCTGACCTTGACTCGGCGCCATTGTTTATTGGAATGCGGGAAAGGTCTATTAAAAATTGACAAAACCATTAGAACATATGCATGCAAAATGTATATAATATGTAGTAACATGTATTTGAAACAGGTGACACACAACAGTTCCTGAAGGTGTAGAACTGTACATTGATTTGAATTAATCTTTGATGTATCTATCATTTGACTTTCCTTAGCATCAGAAAAAAGGAATTTCTTGCTGTACTATGCTGTGCCACTTCTTCTGGAGTACCTACCAGACGTGTATGTTCTTCATCTGATGCTTTTAGTTGGAGGAATATACAGACTGCTAAAAGAAACCATCTCTCTTCACGAGAGAGAAAGCTCTGCTTCATGCTTGCAGTTATTTTGTGCACAGGCTGCTACCCTCTATGGTATGTGATGTCACAGTTAGGTTGCTCCATTGCATGTTATGATAATCTTTTGGTTCTCAAAATTTGAGAAATCTTGAGCACATTTTCTTTTGGGTAATTTTCTTTTTTTTCCAGAGAAGATTCCATTTTATTTTTTTATTCTCTCGCTGTCTATAGCTACATTAAAAACTAAGTTAAGTCTGAGTATCAGATTTGAGTGGGAACATCCTCAAACTGATTTCTTTCTACTGAATTGAAAAAAAAATATATATATATATAGCTCTTTGGCATTACAAAGCTTTTGCTTTATGTCCAAATTGAGCACTCTACTGGGATGAGTCATTGCCGCTAGCAATTGTGCATGCTCACTAGCTCGCTAGTTTGAGCCCTCTGGCATGGCTTAGATGTACCACATGTGTGGGACATTTGGGGTGGCTTTATAAGCTTAACCTCCATCCCAGACATCAGCACTGCACGGATGAGGCCCAGAAGGCCAAAACAGTACTGTCTGCAGTTAGATATAGCTCTTTGGCATTACAAAGCTTTTGCTTTATGTCCAAATTGAGCACTCTACTGGGATGAGTCATTGCCGCTAGCAATTGCGCATGCTCACTAGCTCGCTTAGATGTACCACATGTGTGGGGCATTTGGGGTGGCTTTATAAGCTTAACCTCCATCCCAGACATCAGCACTGCACTGATGAGGCCCAGAAGGCCGAAGCAGTACTGTCTGCAGTTAGATATAGCTCTTTGGCATTACAAAGCTTTTGCTTTATGTCCAAATTGAGCACTCTACTGGGATGAGTCATTGCCGCTAGCAATTGCGCATGCTCACTAGCTCGCTAGTTTGAGCACTCTGGCATGGCTTAGATGTACCACATGTGTGGGACATTTGGGGTGGCTTTATAAGCTTAACCTCCATCCCAGACATCAGCACTGCACTGATGAGGCCCAGAAGGCCGAAACAGTACTGTCTGCAGTTA
>BLFK01000890.1:205861-208361 GCA_014634185.1 Astreopora myriophthalma
AAGATATTTGTCCTATGGCCCAAATCCTTGATCCTTTAGCAGTTTATTGATCTTTGTGCGGAAGCACGATTTGTATTATGTGTCTGACAGTCTCATCGGGATACTTATTGCCTAGAATGGGATGCTTTGGAGACAAAAAACACTGATGGTTCTTATGTTAGTGTTAAGAGGTTGTTCTCACCAATGCAGGACATTTAAACGCTTGGGCAGTGCAAGAGTTGGACTGCGACAAGTGAAGTTATTCATCAATATCGATTGCAGTTTGGGTTGATCTACACAACAGTTTTCCTTGTTTTTAAAGTTTCTTCAAAAAACAGAATCGGCATACAACTTGATTAGCACAACTGGCAACTAAAAGAGAGTGAGTTGTTTTAAAAAGCCATACGAAATGGCATAAAGACGTCGTCCGGATCCCTGGACTACAATTGATGGTTTTCACCTGACGTCACAGCGGCCATGTTGGTTTCCCAAACTTATCATTAGAGGGCAAAATTACTGAACACTGATTGGTTAAGACAGAGGGCATTTTTTTCTTAATCAGGGCAATTTTAGTAACCAAGATGGCATGATTACTTGATCCTCAATTTGTAATATGTTGTTTAGTAATATGTTGTTTAAACTCTAAAAATAGTTTTTGAGTTTAAACAAAACAAACAAAATGGCCGCGCGTTTCATTGAAGGCGACGATGAATTAATTGAACATTTGAAAAATGGTAGTGAACATAAAAGCACAAAAAGAAATACAGATTACTAGACAGGGTGCAGTTTTTCAAAAGTGGACAAAAAATAGAGGAAAGAATGAGCAAATTGAAATATATGAACTTCCACAGCTGGACGAAGCACAATTTTACTCGGTCCTAATCCTTTGGGAATTGAGCTGTACTTTTATGCAAACATGTTTCTTTGTTTCGGTTAAAAACACATGGCTGCCGATCACGTGAGTGAAAGCCAAGAATTAAGTATGCTGATAATTTGCATAATTATGGAAGAAATAGTTCTGGGATCAATCCAGACAATGAGCCCCTCAAAGCTTTTTAACTGATTCATTTTCCCGCGAGTTACTTTATTTTTTACTTGAATTGTCGAGGTATGAAGGGTTGAACGTTTTTATTTCAACCAACATTATAGTATTGAGCAGACAATTTGAATAAGTGATGAAGTCAACAACAACAAACTGAAAACAACAACCACGTTCAATTCTGGCGTGCGCGATTTTTGAAAGCCCAAAAACCTTTCGGGCTTATTTCAGGTGCCATAGTTTTCCTTCGTTATACCTTGAAAACAAAAACGTTTTTGAGCATAAAACTTTGCAGAAAAAAAAGTTGTTTCATTCATTTATGGCCCACAGACATAGTTGGAAGGGAAATTTTCATTTAACCCAAGACAAACTTTACCGTGTTTGCAGCGGAAACTGATTAGTCATCTTTTAAGTGACAACCACAAGCATGTGACAAGTCCAGCGTACAAACTTTAAAATTACAAGAAATGTTTGCGATGAAATTGCGGTAAGCTTTGTCTAACCTTTGACATACGCCTTATTCCAAAATGGCTGCCATTTCAACATTTTTTTGTTTTATTCAAATTAGCCCTTTTTGCCTCGTTCAAGGTAAAACATTCTTTTGAATTTTGGGCTTAACAACGAGGGCAAAGGGGCTAATTTGAATAAAAACAAAAGAATGTTAAAACGGTTGCCATTTTGGAATAAGGCGCATGTGTCTACCATAAACGTCGATTGTCGTTAATAATAATTATCCCATTGCCAACATGTACAAGTCCGACCAAACATTCAAACAACAGAAGCCTTTTGGCTGACGCCGTGAATAAAAATGTTTAATTAAGAACGGATAATCGAAACCGATCAGCCAGTGAGTTTACCGAATTGCAGTCTGAAATTACAATTGTTTAGTACTAAAAGGTTTTCCGACAAACTTCCGTTAATTATGCTTCACTTTGCACGTATCAATTTTAATCGAACTAGTTTAAAGACAAGGTAACGTGTACACTTGTGATATTTTTAGACTCTCTTTACTTTTATAGCATGTTTTGCAAAATCCCGTTATCGTTTTGCAAATAGATGACTTAGCACAAAAGCAATCTACGGGTGTTTCACAAGTTCGTCCCCTTTTCCTACAAGACTGTATCTCGCTTATTTGGCATTTTGGAAGCCATATTTTTTCGGAGAAATTACTTGACTTTAAGAGAACATTCAGGCTACTGTGTTGAAAGTGCAAACGTTGATTATTAACTTGCAAGGTTTCACAGACCCGCTAGTCTAGAGAGCAATATTTTTTCTCTGTTCAAAAAGGGGCACGAACTTTTGAAACACTCTGTATATTTGTTTTTTCTCCCGTAAATTTGGATTTGCAATATGTCTCAGAGGTACTTTTCACGCCTATTTTGACAGATATTTAACAAATGTTGACCGGCCTACCTTTGCAATTCAGTAATTTTACTACGAGAAGGGATTTATAAAATTCAGAAATTCCAGATACAATTGATT
>BLFK01000890.1:227836-237836 GCA_014634185.1 Astreopora myriophthalma
GACCATCAGTTTATAAAATTTGCTTGCATAGCTGTACAGGATAGTGTTTCAATAAATAAACATTTATTTCAGACCCGACGCGTTTCGGTTTCTGCCTTCATCAGGGGTCTCCGTTCTGCCTTTGATTACAAATGATTGGAGCTAATTTTTTTATTTTCAGTTTTTTCTTTTGTAATGATGTACTAAAGCGCGTCGTTCAGTAACTTAAAGTTCTACTATGATGAAAAACAAAAATCGATCAGCTGCTCAGCAGGTGCAATTTTTTGCAGTAACTTCGAGAGGAAGACTGTTTATTTTAACTGCATTTTTTTTTTATTTAACGGTCTCCCATTACTTGGTGTGGGTCCGCCGACCGATAAGCCTTCGGAAAGCTGGATGGAGGAGAAAGTGACGTCATTACTCCCTAGCTTAAGAATGGAGTGTGTGATTACGGCTTATTTGGTACGCAGCACGGGAGTTTTTTTGCTTTCAGATTGTCAAATCCGTGTTCTGCATACTATTTAACCCGCATTAACACACTCCAGGCGAGGTTGTGAGGTTATGTGGCTACGAGGCGACGCGGCGACTGGGAACATGGCCACGCAGCTGCGTAATATATGCGAAAACTTGAATTCAACAGTCTCTTTGCGTAACACATTTCTAACGTATGAACTTCCATAACCTTTTTGTGGGCGGTTACCTAGTAGCTTGATGCAGGCAAGTTTCCAATGCTTTCTTTTGTATTTATACATCTTCACGGTGGATTTGGTATAGTTCAGCTTTCATCACGCTTTTAGAACGTGGCAACTCTGTTTCTTTATCGCGTCACTAGAATTTTATGGAGGTAGGAGTTCTGTTTGCGCGCAGCCGCTATTTCTAGATTTGTCTTAGAATGTTCTTTGCGCGTATCCGCGTATCTGCTATTTCTAGATTTGTTTTGGAGGTTTGTTTGGCTGCGCGTTGCTGCGTATCCGCGTAGCCGCCATTTCTAGAAGTGTTTTGGAGTGGCCGGGTAAATTGAACGGATGAAGCTGAAGAAATTTGAACCGCTTAAGGTAGACGGCTGAATGGCTGTGCAAAAATTGAACGGCTAAGGGTGAATGGTTAAACCGCCGTAGGAAAAATGTCAGGGAGCTTAAGCAAAGGCCTTTTTGAACCGAAAGTGAAGCGTTTTCCTTTTCAAACTGCCTTGACGCTACCACATTTGTACTGCTCAGCGTGTTTACTCTTGGAGACGATTTTCTAGACTAGTTGGGTGAAACCACCGTCCAAGAATACAAAACGTCCATTTCCTGTTGACCTACTTCGCTCAAAAACGCCTTTGCTTAAGCTCCCTACGTGAGAACGTGTGAACGGCTGAAGGGCTACAGAAACGGGTAAAGATTATTTCCAGCTGATATGCTATGAATACGAAATTGATTTTGAAACGACAGCGGCGGAACGCCTGCAGAAGAACATTTCTAATCATCAGAAATGCAAGGTGATCAGAGAACCGGATCTATTACTGTCAGATCACACGAAGATCCTTGACTCGCCAGCCGCTAATTTTCACGCTGCGTTTCCGACAAAAACAAACACAAACAAACAAACAAAAACAAAACAAAACAAAAAAGTTGGATCAAACATGAAACATCCCTAAGAGTATTTCTAGTAAAATGTTTACTAGTGAAAAAGGTAGAGCGCTCTTACTTAGAACGAGGAAACGGTCTCTCTGGGTAGCGGTGTTTTTGAAGTTACCCAAGCTAAAATTTGCATACCCACCACTTTCATCTGAATCAACTACAGCACAAATTTTTTTGGAACGGATTTCATTGGCGTGCAAAAAGTTGCATTTTTTTAACGTCTGATGAACGGCAAAAAGGCGTTCGAACGGACAGCCGTTATTGTATGTTTAAGAGAAGTGTCCATGCAAATGTTTACAAGTTCAGCCGACCCACGAAAGGTTTTAAGATACCTAGCGATTTTCGCGATTTAAAAAGATTCGCGAAATTAAAGTCCCGCGAAAAAAACCTATAGAAAAACCTTTATTTAAGCTTTCCGTCTGCTTGGAGTATACACACGAGTAGGAGGGTTCAAATTTCAGTTCACGCATGTCCTTACCCCTCATTATGTGACTCATCTTGCTGAATTAGTTCCTGTAACACTTCCTCAGGACAGTCCTCAAATTTGCCATCGGCATGTGGCTTCCTCTTATTCTCTGTGATAAGTCGCTTAAGCCTCTTCATGATGGCTCCATTCTTTTCAGAAGCGTCGATCTCCGCAATCAATTTCACTGCTACTTGGCAGAGCCATCGAATTAAATAGTGCGGCCTCGGTTGCTTATATCAAGTAGTAGATAAAATATGAGCGGGAGATCTGTATGGGCGTTTACAATAGCGAGCCGATAGGCGAGCCATTGTAAGTTTCCATACAGATCGGACGCGAATATTTTATCCTGCTTATGAAATGAATACATTAAATTGAATGCAAAGTATTGTTATGGGATTCGCTAATTGGACATGGATGCCAAAATGCTGTACGTCCCACAGGAGATAGTGCATGAGACAATAATAGAAATATTCAAAATTTTCAGTCACTGCCAAATCGCCAGTATGGCAACAGCTCGTTTTCGTCCGCCGAAAACTGAAGAGGAAGAAATTTCCTTACTGTCTGAAACCGTACCTAAAAACACCAAGTACAATACAAAATGGGCGGTAAACGTTTTTACTGCCTGGCAGAATACGAGAATGAACAAAAAAGCGCAGTTGGAAACATCTGGAGGCAACGGACTTGAGTCGACCAATGTCGAGGAGCTGTCAGTCCCACTCGAGCACATGACTGCCGACAGTTTAAACTTCTCGCTCTGCAAATTCATTTGTGAAGTTGCGAAGCAAACCGGGGAACGCTACCCTCCTAAGACGCTGTACCTACTTGTTTGCGGCATTAATCGCCAACAACATCTGTAAAAATACTTTTTTCAATAACCGTACAATTAATTTCGTAGTTAAGAAGTGAATAGTTCCTTAATGTATTGATTGCTTGATGTTTACTACATTGTTCAGAAAATAGCCAGATTGTGTATACATTTTCATAGAGTAAAGTTGATGGGTAAATAAAATTAAATTCTATGATGAAAATATGTCCGTTTTGTTATTCATTTTAATCAGTAGAGATCTGTATCAAAAGTTAATGAATACTAATTAGCTGAGCAGGAGTTTGTATCAAAAGTTAATTCTACTGTTTAATAATTCATCAACCCCAGCCTTTCCCTGCTACCTATTCAATCCCTCCCGAGCTTTCAGACAGTTGATTTGTATTGGGGTTTACAGTTGTGTACATGTGATCTGAATACTGTGCTGGGATTGGTTTGCACCCTCATGAATAATTAATGAAATTTACAATGTACTTTTAAAAGATGTTCTGTTGCTGACATTGTTGAAAATTTCAGCCAGTTGCTCGTTGCGTTTCTATTCCGTTATGGTCAAGTAAAATACAGAAATGGAAGTTTAAAAAACGAGCACCAGTTACTTGATTCGCGAAATTTAACTACGGTAACCATGAAAAACTGTGATTCATCAAAATCGCGAAATTAAAGTCCAGCGAAAATAACTGATAATAAGGGTATTATGGCTATTAAAGTTTTAAGATACTGAAGTGCTGATAATTAAATACCAGGCCTCGGTTGTTCAAAGGGTGGATAATGCTATCCACTGGATTTTCAACTGCGTTTTCAACTGATCGAAGAAAGACAATTAACTATCAAAGGGTAATTTGTATAGCTAGAAATCCAAGGGAATCGATCTGAGCGTTAGTTTACGCTAGTATGAAGATTGCCCCACCGCAAGGAAAGAGAAAAATCATCACCATGCCTGCACTGTGGCAAAACTCGTTACATGATAGGAATGCACAACAAACCAGCTGTACTCAGCCGGTATAACGACTGGATCAAGAGTTAAACATCTCACTGGATGACTCCCGCAACTTTCTTTCATTGGCGGCATTTTAAAATAAGCGGCGTCTTTCAGGTCCGACTACTATCCTTTTTTTGGCGTAATTTCTGCAGTGAACTGTTGACGTAGATCAAATACAAGAACCCAGATTAAATATGAAAGTATCTTGCTAGAATTACTTAAAACTAAAAAAAATCTCAACTTGTTTATCAGAGGTTTGTTTAAAAAAGATGCGAGCAGTTAGTTTCATATTTGATACCAGGAAAAACAAAAGAAGGGTATAGTTTCTGGCTCCAACGAGTCTCTCAATTCAAATTTCAAATTTCTACATCGTCGTTCAGCAGGAAATAGCTTTTTGGAAAAAAAAAAGAAAAAAAAAGAGACATTTACCACGACAAAGGTACCTTTTATCATAAGGAAAGAAAGAAGTTAATAGCCTTTTTTTGGGGTGGGGGGGGGGATGTGAAAGAAAAAATCTTTTTGCGCTGAGATTTCCACAAGGATAAAATCTTGTCAAATCCCTTTACAAAGCAAGCAATTATGTAGCGGTTGTCAGATCCACAGCTAGCGACTAACGGATACGACACACCAAACAAGGATATATCTTAAGGACAGTCACAATTGAATCACAATTTATCTGACCAATAATCCAAGATCATAAAATATCAGTCCCGCTTGTCAGTACCTGACCAAAATATCACTCCAAAGACGAGGCAAATTACTCTTCCCCGACCAATCTCTTGACGAAGCAAAACCAACACTTCCCGCCCACACTACCTCTGTGGGTAGTGTGTCCTAATTAAATAAAACTGAAACTTAAACAAACAAAAGCAAAACGCGGTTGGGCGGAACTATAAATGAATCACGTTTCTGACGCAAAGCCAATGACGGCATTGTGACTTCGACATTTGCGGCTAACATTAATGAAGTAATTGGTAAATCTCTAAAGAACATTGAGGATAAAGCTTGTCATCCCTTACAAATTAACTTTAGAGACAGACTTGGGTCTGGGCCAGACAGCGCCCAATACAAACTTCACATCAATTTCTGACTTCCAAGTGTTGTATTTGGGTATACTACTCGAAAGGACAAGACCCAACATTAAGCAGCTTTCTCCATCTTTAAAGCAAACCTATGAAATAGAACGAACAGTACAACAGCAGTAAAGGAAAAAAACTACCATTAGAACCCTCCTTCCACTACCAAATGATTGATCCAAAATCTGTCTGGTAATCTTCTGCTTAATATACAAGATAGCGATAAATTATCGATGGTGGTGGATACTAATACCGAACTCTGCTTAATCTGTTAGCTTCTTTGAAGAATATGAGACGAGAGTTTACAGCTGTCTATTGCTTCTTGGAAAAAGAAGGGGGGTTCCTCTCAAACCTGCCCCATATCACTCTCTTAAGGCGCGGCCAAACGATACATTTTGGACAATCCAACATGTTGGGTGAACCAACATTTTATCGTTTAGGCACCGTGTTTGATGGCCATTCAACATGTTGGATGACGTTGGAACATGTTTGATACAGCATAAAACATTCGATCCAACGACGTCCGACATTTCTTTTGTTCTCATGTTAGATGTGTGAAATTCTGTTCGTTTGGCCAGTCTCAGCCAACATGTTGGACATGCGCAGACACATTTTGACTGCAAATCGAGTCGTTACCATGGACACAGTTTGATCCCAGTCACTTTTTTTCAAAATGGCAGCGAGCAAAGAAGCAGTTGCGCAGAATGTCGATCTAACTTCTGGAAGAACACACACCAAAGCAAAAAGCAAGACGGTGGCGTGACTAGGAAACCGATCGCTTGATCGATGTATTGGAAAAGAATACTTGTCTGTGGGATTTTTTGTGTGTGCCAAGTACCACCAGAACTGAGACAAGAGAGAACGAGCATGTTCCTCAATGGCAACTTTTTCCTGTACAATATTCGGCTAAAATAACCACTCTCTTGTTGAATTCAAATCCATTCTCTTATTTTCCCTCGTTTACTCGCTCTATTCTCAATTTCAAGCCGTCTAGCACAAATAACACTGATCAACAACGCCGCTGGGTCAATTTCTTTTTCTTGGCGGCACTTTGAAAACATTCGCACATGGTTCGATAAAACGTGGCATTAGCTGGGAAATACCCACAATCATGTGCTCGTCATGTTTGATCAAACAAAAACTGAATGGGTGTTTGATATCTTTTGCCCCCCCCCCTCCCCCCAACCCCCACCTCGTTGGATGGTCCAACATTTATCCTTTGGACAGGACCTTAGCTATTTACTTGAAATGCTACTGGTGATCTTTCATTGCATTTTGTTAAAAACCATGTTTAACCATGTTGCAGGGATTTATCAAAAAAAGGTTTGCGAGATGTTTCACCGGAAATGCTGTCGAATATGGCCTGTCTCTGTTACCTGTAGGTATCATATTTATTATTTTTTCTTTGTCATCAGGCAGAATATTATATACTAGGTATACTAGGATGCTTTCAGTTTGACGAGTCTAGCTGAAACCACCAGAACTTTTGGAAGGGTACTTTTTTTACCATTTTTCGTGGGGGATATTATGAACTTACTAGATAGTATCCAAAACTTTAGGAAAAAAGGTCTCCAAACTTTCTTTGTCCAAAGTGAAGAATCGGGAAAAGCGTCTCTTCAAGGAATATACATATCATCAGATCAATTCTAAAGTGCTACTATGATCAAAAATCACTTTTCGTTTTTCTTCACATTTCGAAAGTACTTGCACTGAATACTCTGCATACGAGATTTTATGCAATTATTTCAAGAGGAAGACTTTATTTTGACGGGATTTTTTTGATTTAACGGTCCGCCATTACTTGGTGTGGTTCCGTGCGATAAGCGCTCAGAGAGCTGGATCGAGGAGAAAGTGACGTCATTTACTCACTAGCTTAAAAATGGAGTGTGTGATTGTGGCTTATTTAGTATGCATCACGGGAATTTTTTACTTTCAGATTGTCAAATTCATGTTCTGCATATTAATTAAGGTTACTGCAAACGTTCCAGGGCTAGTTTTGCCCCCCCCCCAATTTTTTTTGGCCAAAAGAAAGGTCATTATTAAAGCTAACATATTCCGAAAAAATGAAAATAAAATCTCAAATCGCGCGCGAGTTATTGAGAAAAAGAGATTTTTTAATAAAGTTAATAAACCATGTTTACAAATCTTTGGAGGGCGAAAACTCGCATTTGGTTTACGAAAGAGTCCTTCCTCTTTAAACGAATTTATAGGGTCTGTAGAATTGACGGATTTCTGTGAAATTTGGCCAGAACTTGCACTGATGACTAAGGAACAAAAGGGTGTCAGCGAATTCTTTTATTTTAAATATTTTTCTCGTGGCGGCCTCTGACGCATCACGTTTTGAGAATTGTTCGATGCTGGAATATGACAGTTCCATAAAAAGATAACCAATGAAAATACAGGAAAATGCTGACACCCTTTAAGAGATTGATGCTTTGTGATTAACACTACACAGTTATTTTGCGTCAACGATCGCATTTGATACCCGATAAATTCTATGGAAGGTCAATCAGTCATTTTGGCGTTTACCGGCTTCTGTCGCCTTATAAAAGGAGTAACCAAACAGAACATTATTTTTCTCGAATTCTACATTTCATAGCCTTTCTATTGATATATAGTTTGTGTGGGTTTTCTCGAAAACAGGGCAAGTACGAATTTTTTTCTGGAGGACACCCGTGAAGGTTTGCACTAACCTTAAGCCACATTCACACACTCCATTTTTAAGCTAGTGAGTAAATGACGTCACTTTCTCCTCGATCCAGCTCTCTGAGCGCTTATCGGTCGGAACTGCACCAAGTAATGGCGGATCGCTAAATAAAAACAAATGCAGTTAAAATAAACAGTCTCTGTCTCGAAATTACTGCAAAAAATTTCACCTGCTGAGCATTCAACACAAGTATTTTCGAAATGTGAAGAAAAACGGGAACTGATTTTTTTTTTATCATAGTAGCCCTTTTAGGTGACGTGTCCCAGTGAATCTCTCTGAGATGTCAAGATAACCTCTCTTGTGACCAAGTTTGCATTTTCTGGCTATTTCTTTAAAGTACTGTTTGTGATCTTTGAATGTTACAGTATTTTGTTAAGCTATCGACCATGATGTTTAATTTCCTTACAGGGATTTATCACACAATGAAATCCAAAATCTTTCAGCGGGAATATTCTCGAATATGACGCAGCTGTCCGGCTTGTACGTATATATATTTCTTCTCTTTTGTCACCAGGCAGAATGTCAAGTATAGACGTGTTTAAAGTGCTACTATGACGAAATTCGGATCTTTCCTATCTAAGCCATTTTAAAACATAAACAAGTAGTCTGTATGAGAAGAAAAACGCTGATTACTATTTCCAAATATCTCTTTTTGTTCCAGAGATATTTAAGTTTTTTAAATATGCAAATTAGCCAAGTGATGACGTCATAAACAACCGAATTTTGATCAAATATGATGAAAAAAGATATCCCAGCCAATTTGCATCAGAAATGCTTGATTCTTTGCAGGGAGATTCTATTAGATGTGCTCCACAATATGAGCCAACCAGTTTTGCTACCATGGCAACATACTGGTTCTAGACCTCCCTGATATTAAAGGCTCTGCTGGCCGCCTTTGCCGTTATATTTTGATATTTGCCAATGATGCCTCATCTGCATGATCCATCAAGCACATAAACATGTTAGGTCGAGTTTGTGGCCTTGTTAATTGTTTTCCAAGCTTAAAATCACTAAAAATATGAATTGATGACTGGACACGGAATCGTATAATCTTTAATTTTATTTTTATTCAATCTGTAAGAAACAATACACAATTCTTGAGAAATCTAATAATAGCGAGCGATTCATGAAATTGCATGCGAGAAATATAAAATTACAACACTCAAAATCCAACCGGTTTCAAAACATATTACTTACTTCTGTGGCGCTATCCAGTCAAAATATTTCAGTAAAAAGCAAGCAGGTCAGCAAAAAAACGGGTCAGCAGAACAGGATACATGCAGGTTAGCAAGGTGAAAACACCGACTGCTCTCTATCATGGAAAATATGTCAAGAACTTAGCTATTGCGCCACTAACTGTCAATCACGAAGTCAATTAATAAATCAAATGTCAATCAACGAATTACTAATTACTAACTTATTTTCATTTGGTCAGCAAAACAACCGGAAAAGAGTGAGTTGCCATGGGAACCAAATTTTTTATAACCCTAAGTGTGTTGCCTGTATAAGTATTTGCCTACCAAGTTTCAATGGTCTCTGCTACAAATTGACCGAGATAGCTCTATTTATGTACTTGATGATATACTGAGTAAATGACGTCATAAGTTCTCTTATTTGCACCTTTTATTCGTTTTTCAAACTTAAATATCTCCGGAACCAATGCAGATATTTCCAAATGCTAAACGGCATTTTTAATCTTTCCTGGATTTCTATGTGATAAACCTAAAAATTCAAGGGATAAAAATTTGATCATAGTAGCACTTTAATAATGGCCTCTAAGCAAAATACCCTTTGCTTCACGATGATAATAAGCCGCACTAGCCTCTCTATGATGTGCAAAATTAAGAAGAATTTCTGATCTAAAATGAGGCCAGTAGGCTGCCATTTATTGCATGAAAGCACTTCCCATTGGACATAAATAGCTGGCTCGACCAGACCGGTCGATTCGTCTTTGGGCCAATTTACACCGTACGACTTTGTTGCATGCAACAAGCTTACGACAGGCCTAGGGCACGAATTGTTTCGTGTAAATCAAACCTACAGCTCGCCTGCAACTGTCGTGTACGTCACAAAAATTGTCGTAGGATTTTAAAATATGCTTTAAAACTCTACGACAATCGTAAGCACAGTCTGTGTTCAATAGCGAGAGTTGTACGCGATTTTTTGCGTGACACAAGCAGCGCGCGCAGAAGAAATCGCATACGACAGTTACAAGAAAAAGTCGTACCGTGTAAATCGGCCCTTACGAGCACCAAAAAACGTCCAACTTGTCTCGCAACATTGCTGCGAAGCTAGTTGAAAAGCGATATTGCTCGTTTTGAATCCCAAGCACAACCTGTGACACACTG
>BLFK01000890.1:247836-252836 GCA_014634185.1 Astreopora myriophthalma
CTGAAGTGGATAAACGAGAAATGGCTTGGTCATCTAATAACAAGCTCATAGTTGAAGATCTATCTTCGTTTATTGAGGCTAAAGTCAAAGAAGATTGCCACCTTGAAATCGAGAAACTTAAAACCGCACGCGCGTCTTATGCAAATAAGCTGGTCGTCTCGCTACATAACGAGAACAAAGTTCTTCAAGAGAAATTTCTGGAGTTAGAGTCCCGCCACATCCTTTTGAAATAGGAAGCTAACTCGCTGCGCGAAGAGAACAAGAGCCTTTTAACAACCATCCGGCTCATGAACAAGGAACTCCAAAACCCCAATGAAGATAAGTATTCTGTTACTATTTCTCCAAATTTGAATGGCCAGATATATGAGGGTGTGAATGGTGTGTCACCTATACATAACAAGGAATCCACTTTGGTAACTGTTAACAATGAGAAATCCAAACAGAAGAGCAAAAGAAAACGCAGCAAAAAGGCCCATCTGTCAACAAACGCAAGTCCAACTGAGCCACCACGACGAACTAAAGAGCACAGTCAAACTAGTCACCAAAAGAAGACGTCGTCCACCTTAACCGCAAAGGGTCCATACTTCTCTCAATGGCTTTCCTGACTTTCTTAGGTTTCATTGAATATTTAGTAGTGAGCCTGCTATTCCTATCTCGCCCCGGTCAAATGAAAATTCAAACCATCTGGGCATGACTGTACATCTGAACCAGACCTAACTTTCAATTTACCTTCAAAATAGCATTTGCCAGTATTGTCAGTTTGCCTAAATACCTGGACAAGCTTCGCTTAAGAATGCAATCTCAGACTTTAGATATACTAGCCTTAAGTGAGACTCGTCTTGATAGCACATTGCCTGATTCAGCAGTGTCAATTGAAGGTTATACGCTTGTGCTTGTTAGGTGCGACCGATGCAGATGTGGTGGTGGTGTTGCCATGTACATTCGTGACGTCATTCGTAATTTCTCTGATCCCGACCTTGAGTTCTTGTGTATTGAGATTCAAAAACCCAATGCAAGGCCAAGCCATTTCTTCTTTCAGACTGGTATAGACCTCCGAATACACCAATAGAGCTATTTGATAAGTTCGAGGTCCTTCTGGGAAAGATTGAAGCGGAATATATTCAGTCAAATATACTAGGCGATGTAAACTGTGACGTGATGGCAATTACTCCTGCTAAAGAAGCTCGACACGTCATTGAACTCTGTGAATCCTATCAAAATGCTCAACTGATCAAGAAGCACACACGAATCACATCGAGTTCCAAATCACTTATTGACTTATTTCTTACCAATGAGCTAGACAAATTTGTTACATCAGGTGTGTCTCATATTGGTTGCAGTGATCACAGCTTAATGTCTCGAGAAAACTAATATGCCCTGGGTCTTTCCGCGAATCATTGAGTCAGTGACAATACAAAAATTTTGTGCCCGATAACTTCATTTATTATTCCACTATTGCGTCTTTTCACCATAAAAGATCCAGAGAACGCGCAAAATATGAGACCGTAATACACTGTAGTGTCCTGGTTTGACCGGTTTACAACAGAGCGAATACATTTAACTGGCTTTCTGTGTTGTTTACGTCATTCGTACGCGCCTTTTCAACACTTACCAAAACAGAGAAGCCAAAATAACAAAACCTTCTTGTAGTAGAATAATAAATCCCTTATTCGATGGTTTTACATATAATACTCGCAGACATTTTACTCATTGCTCGTATTTTTCCTCGCCCCTTCGGGGCTCGAAAAAATACTACGCAACTCGCAAAATATCCGCGCATATTATATGTAAAACCATCGAATAAGATATATGAATGACATCGCGCTGGTTCTTTGGGACGAAATAGAGCAAATGGAGAATCCTATCAGAGCAGGGGAGGAGTGGAAATAATCATTCTTGGGTGTAGCCGATCTTCATGCACTAGTTCAGAGAGTTAGAAACTCTCCTTTTCTGAACTAGTTAGAAGGCTCCCTGGCTTACTGAACTAGTTAGTTAGAAGGCTCCCTGGCTCACCCCTGAATTGAAACAATTGTAAGGAAACAAAGTACACAATAAGGAAAACAAACAAAAAAACAAGAGAAAACACCTTCTCAAACGATAACTTAAATATACATCGATAAATTATGATACTTTCATTTGAGGGCGGCCAGATACATTGGAAGCCTATTATGTTAAAACCACGTATGTTGTCATAGTTTGATCAATAAAACTTATATTTCTGCTTGTCGTTTCTTTCCGTGGAGGGAAGCGACAACCAGAAATACGCCTGTCACGCAGGCTATCGAAGAGACAACTGCTTGAAATATTTAAACGTTTTGTTGGTCCTGGGTGGATGTAACATTATGTAAAGTGAAGAATGATCATCGCAGTTAGTTTTCCAATTTAAGCAATTGGAAAGGAGAAGCCTGAAAAAATCAGGGCTTCAACGGGATTCGAACCCGTGACCTCCGCGATACCGGTGCGATGCTCTACCAATTGAGCTATGAAGCCACACATTGGGAGCGAGGTCAATTTAGTGAGTTCATATCTCCCGTGAGGAGTGAAATGATGTGAGGTATATATGAAATAATTCAATAATACTAACTGCGATGATCATTCTTCACTTTCATCTACAACCGCAGTTCACATATGAATTAATGTGTGGCTTCATAGCTCAATTGGTAGAGCATCGCACCGGTATCGCGGAGGTCACGGGTTCGAATCCCGTTGAAGCCCTGATTTTTTCAGGCTTCTCCTTTCCAATTGCTTAAATTGGAAAATTAACTGCGATGATCATTCTTCACTTTCATCTACAACCGCAGTTCACATATGAATTATTTCATATATACTTCACATCATTTCACTCCTCACGGGAGATATGAACTCACTAAATGGACCTCGCTCCCAATGTGTGGCTTCATAGCTCAATTGGTAGAGCATCGCACCGGTATCGCGGAGGTCACGGGTTCGAATCCCGTTGAAGCCCTGATTTTTTCAGGCTTCTCCTTTCCAATTGCTTACATTGGAAAACTAACTGCGATGATCATTCTTCACTTTCATCTACAACCGCAGTTCACATATGAATTATTTCATATATACCTCACATCATTATGTAAAGTCCAATTCATGTGATTCACTGAGCTGCCTATAGGGCGAAAAGCGGCCAACAACAAAAGCAACGAGGCTGATCAAATTTTCGTTTCTTCGGTTTCTCTTTGTATCGAGCTCGTACCTTAGAACAATTCGCCAACAAAGATACAAAACACGCAGGAATCAGGTGATTAAAACAAAGAAGTGAAAGGGAAAAAAAAAACCAACAAACAAACAAAACAGGGCACCCATCCACGACACCGGGATTTCTGGTATATCGTTGGTAATTAACATTTCAGCGGATGATCAATACTGTGTGATTATGTTTTGTTGAATTTGTAGGTACCTGAATAACAACCAATTAAAGGAATTGCCCAGAGGTGTCTTTAATAACAATACCAAGCTACGGTACCTGTAAGTGCAAATCTCCTCCTGAATAAACAAATCACTGCTGACGGGATTAGTGGGTTCTGGTGTCACTTGGTCGATTGTTTTAGAGCCAGCCCGTCGTCACTTTTGTTACGGACAGTGTCGCTGTCGTATCTCGTCACTACCGGCTGTAACAAGATATCGCCCCTTTTCTATCAGTTCCTGTCGGCTGCCGGTGTTTTGGAAAAAGATTGTCGCCACATTTTGAGGTCGTTTCGCCTGTGCCTATTTGCCTTTCGTAAACGGTCGTTGCCATTTATTACGGTCGATGCCAATTCTTGGTAACCGAGCCTTTTGTCATAAATTAGACCTACAGTAGTTGAAATTGCAACTAAATCAGCTAAAATTGAGCTCAGATTGAGAAATTAAGCCTAGTAAATAATTGAGGTGTTTGGGCTTAGCATTTGGGTGAGGTTAGGGTTAGTTTTAGGTACTGAAAACAGCTATTATTTATCTGTTATATAGAATGGTTAGATAGCCAAAATCTACGGTCCTTGGCCGAGCAACTCGCTAGGGTTGTGCTGAGTGACGTGCGCTATTAATCTAATAGCCCGGGTTCAATTCTTCCTCTTCTTCTTCTGATAGTGATAGGTAATTTTTCTTTATTTGCAAAAAGCAAACTTATAACAGTGAAAATTTTTCTACGTGTCGTTGAAATGGCAACGACCGTTTACGAAACGGACAACGGCGTAGCCTGTCGGCAAAACTCCTTGGAAGGCCTCGATAATAAGAAGCTAAATCATTCTGAATTCAGCTTCACTTGGGATACATTCATATAGTTTCGGAAAGAAAGCTTCTGTCAGAGAAGCCTTAGCTTATTCTTCTTGCACAAACTTTTAAGAAATTTACAAATTAGAAAACAAAATGCATACCAACGATAACTTCCGGTTGTCAAATAGACTGAGATATAAATATCCCTACGGTTTCAAACATTCATGAACGGATATTGTAATAATTTTACATTCGTTGAAAGGTTAACTGATGGCGTAAGAAGAAATTATCAATAGTGAGAAAAAAATGTCCACGACGGGCTGGGCTTCTTCGCTATAACAAAGTTATATAATAACTGGATCATGTTTACTATAGGTGGTGTGGACCGATATATCGACCGCTATATCGACCGCTATATCGGTCGATATAGCGGCCGAGAGTCGGTCGAGAGTCGGTCGAGAGTCGGTCGAGAGTCGGTCGACAGTCGGTCGACAGTCGGTCGATATATCGGTCGAGATGTATGTCGCCCGATATTGCTTGTAGTTCGCCGACACTTCGCCGACACTTCACCGACACTTCGCCGACACTTCACCGACACTTCGCCAACACTTTGCCAACACTTCGCCGACACTTCGCCGACACTTCGCCGATAGTTGGTCGATACTTGACCGATATATCAGTCAGTAATTGGTCGACACTCGGTCGATGGTCGGTCGATATTTGGTCGATAGTCAGAGGATGAAAGAAATGATTATGAAGTGTGGGTATAGACATGAACTGAAGAAATGATC